>VZTD01002741.1:195009-211418 GCA_013397725.1 Rhagologus leucostigma
TTTTTTTTTTTCCCGTCTGCACGGGGGCTTGTTTTTTTTTTTTTTTTTTTTTTTTTTTGGTCTAAGAAAGTGCAGCAAGAGCCACTTGCAAGGAGCAGGAGCTCGAGAAGCTCTGCCTTAGAACCGAGACAGACGGTTCTGAGAAGTGAGAGTAATTAAAAACTGTAATATCTCCCCCAAGGCTTGCGGTCAATTATCCATGAATGGCAACTTCAGCTCGTGACTGGATGCTTTTCCTGAAGGATAAAGCTGGAGCTGGAACGAGCTCAAGAAGGCCCATGGCTGGTTGTTTTGGAAAGGGCCCTGGACAGCCACAGGAGTCCTGACTGATCTGTCAGAGGGAGCTGCTTTAGCGAAAGAACCCAGCTTTCTTTCCAGACTTCTTTTCCAAGTCTTTTTGAGCTGCTCCAGCTTTGCCACCAAAGCCGAATTCCTGGAGGAGTGGCCACAAGACTTGGAAGAGTTTGGCTGGAGGGAAAAGTTTCCAGCTCATCTCTTGGTGGTGCTGCCCTTCGAGTTCTTAGGAGCTTCCAGAAGTGGTCAGCACCCAGAAATGAAATAATTTCTGTGATAACAGCTCCGAATGGGCAGCGCTGAGCTGCTTTTGGGGACGGGTCAGGTGCCCTAAATGAGTGACTTTGAACCTTCTGTCCTTTGGCAAAGGAGCCCGTGAAAGATGAGAGTCTCACAAATGAGAAACAAACAGCTTTTCTCTGTAGGAGAGCTTGGATCTGAACTGGAAAATTTCTAAGACTTGGGATCAAAAAAAGCTTCAAAGCCCTCTTCTATAAACGAAAGTATCAACAGGAGTCAGGGGGCCTTAGCTGAGGGGCTCTAACAAATCCCACGAGGTGCTTGTCGGCCTCTTTTGGTGGCTGATACCCTTTGAAAATCTGTCCCAAAGCACTTGAATCACTCCTGGAAATGAAATTTACACTTCTAAATTACCTGCCTGCCTGCAAACACAGCCATAGCCCTGCCTTTTCCTAATTGCCACATCAATTAAAAGCCTCCCTGCATCCTGCTGCCAGCAGCCCCTCGTGGATGGTGGGGAGTGCAGGAGTTTCACCCAGGCTGCTCTTTATGGTCCCCAGTCTTTGGAAACGCAACAAAATTTAGTGAGGGATCCCGTCTTTGTTCCCTCCCTCCCATCCAGCAAACTAATTGAAAACAACATGAATGTTAATGATGCATTTCGCATTCGGAAGTTAGAGGGGTGATTAATACGTTGTACATTGTATATTAGCACCTTCTCAGGGGCGTAATGAAGACAAAATATACGCCCTGAGACGAGGCTGTTTATTTTTCCGTGCGTTCCCTGCGTTCCACCACCCCTTCCCACGGTGAAATACGAGCTTTCCAATCCGCAGGGTTTTGTTTCAAAGCGTAATTTTAAATCAGTCGATAAACTTTTATGTCTTAATCCTTTTTTTTTTTTTTCCTTTTTTCCCCCCCGCCCCTTGTTCCCCTCTGGATCGGGTGGCCGGAACAACAGGCACGAAGGGAGCGGGATTTGAGGAGGGGAAGGCTGAGAGGGTGCTGGGAAGGGCCAGCGATGTGCCAGGCTCCTGGAGCTGTCACCTCGTGGTGCTGGTGGGAACGATTTGCTGGTGGAGGCAAGCTGGAACAAGAGTCCGGGGAAAGCTTTTTTCCCCCCCCCTCTCTTCTGCTCCTTGACTGATGGCTGCAGAATCCTTGTAATGCTGCTTTTTATTATTTTTTTTTTTTTTAATTATTGTGATAAATGGCTCCTGTGGCTGGAGCTTGGCTGGAGGCCGGAGCTGTGATTAATCTGTGAGGCTGCTGGAGGCTCCGAGTGCATCCGTGTGACGGGCACAGATCGGTCTCCTCTGTCCCTGCCTGGGGCTGGGGTGACAAGGGCTGTCCTAACTGAGCTGCTGTGACCCCAAACTGGGGCACCTCTGCCTGTTCTTCCTCATGGATGCTCCTCACCCTTCCAAGGAATGTCACCTCCTGGATTAGGCTGGATTTGGGCGCTGCTGCGGCCCCAACCTCGCTGTTGGTTTATCCCAGCTTCTTGTCTGTGCCACGTTCCCAAAGCTTTGCTTCCAGCAGGGATCGCATCCAGGCACAGCCCTGGCAGCCTTGGCGCTCAGCTTTTGGGAGCAGTGACATCCTAATCGATACCAAAAGGGTTCGTTCTGCGTCTTTGCGTGCTAGAAGAGTTCAGAAGTCGCCCAAAAGTTGGTTTTGTTGCAGAGGTTTGAGCAGGCTCACTGTTTTCCGAGAAACTTGCAGCTGCTGCTGCCCTGCATCTCCCGTGCACCTCCTGCTTTCCCTGTCTTTGCCAGGTTAAGTCTCTTGTTTGCTAAACAAACCTTGGGCACAGCAAATGTGGTCAGAAAGCGGGAGGAAATGAACAATTCCACTGAATTCATTGGATTCACAATTCCGGTTAATTCCAGCACGTAGTGACGGGAGAAGGGGGAATGGTTTCAAACTTGAGAGTAGGGTTAGATGGGATTATGGTAAAAAATTCTTTCCTGTGGGGGCTTGGTATAGTTTTCCCAGAAAAACTGTGGCTGCTCCATCCCTGGAAGTGTCCAGGGCCGGGTTGGAGCACCCTGGGGTTGTGGGAGGTGTCCCTGCCCACGGCAGGGGTGGGATGAGATGAGCTTTAAGGTCCCTTCCAAGCCAGGCCCTGCAGTGATTCCATGCTGCTGGCGTTCACCTGTTGCTCTATAAACTCTGGAGCTTTATTGTTTTTAGTGTGACTTTGTGTGGTGACATTGGAGTTGTCCCCTCAGCTTGGGATTGTGGCTGGGGTTGTTTACGATGGACAACGTGTGTTTTTTTTATTTTCTTTTTGTAATGAACAATGCCTGGTTCAGTGCCTGGATGTGCTCATGAGGAAGTGCGGGATCTGCTGAAATTCCCATAAATCCTCAGGGACACTGCAGCTGTAACCTGGGAAAGCCCTTCAGGTGGGAAGGCAGGACACTGGTGCTCCAAGCCTTGCGCAGCAGCTGTTTCGAGAGGAGGGAGCAGATCCACAACCGCGGGGATAAAACCCCAGCACGAGGCTGGGAGTTCTTTTTTTTACAGCTGTGGCAGAGACCTCTGAGCCCTTCTGGCCATCCCAGCTCGTCCCAGCCGCTCCCCACGGGCAGCAAGGCTGAGGAGCATCTTCAGTTTTGCCTCTCTCGGCGCTCTGAGTAGAAAACGCTGGGAAATGAGTAGAAAACTCTGGGAAATGACTCTTTAGGAATGTTGTGGTGGTGGGTGGGAGCGTGTGCCGGAGGCTGTTATGTAACTGCAGGAAGGGGAAGGCGAGCACGGGAGCTGTAACACGTCTATAATTAAGCACAACAAACAGCCAGAAAACAACAAACACTTCTCAAACCCCGTTCTTGGCCACAGCCGAATTGTTTTCCTGCTTTGGCAAAGTCGTTAGAGGGGAGAGCGACGGGGGGGCAGAAGCATCTCTGTGTTAATTCATTAAGTGTGTTTGAAACCTTTTGTTTGGGGGTTGTTTTTTGGGGTTTTTTTGTATCTTTAATGAATGAAAATTAGATCTGAGAATGGGTAGAGAGCCCTGGTGAGAGCGGCAGAGCTCCCTCGGGCCGTAGGCAGCTCCTATTAATAGCACCTGGCACTGCTGCTCCCACCAGTTGGGCGAAAAAGAGCCCCAGTTCCGGAGTGCTTTTCCAAACAGGGAGGGGAGGAACCAACCTGGAGTAACTCCTGCTCTGCAAGATGGGTGTTTATCCACTTTCTGAATGAATGGAAATGTGCTTTATTTATTAAAACGAGCAAAATGCCTTTTTCCTTCAGGACTTGGCATATTTTTCCTGTCCTTGCTGCCTCCTCACTCCTTTATCTGCCTTTAAGCCATGTGTTTGCATGAAACCAGCTTAAAACTCTGTTTTATCTGGATGATTGTGGGCTCACGTTAAGGCTCTTGGGCTTCTTGGCCGTGTCCCTGCCCTCAGAGCAGAGTCCTGTGGCTGTGGACATGATCCTACCCTGCTGCATCTTAACCTCCTTCCTTGCTTGTCTCTAATTAATCTCCCGTTAATAACTCAGCCCAAAAGAGCTCCAGATCTGAGGAGTCACAGACAGAAAGAGCTGAAATTTAGAGTGATGCCACCAGGAAAATGCAGGGAATCTTTCAGGCTGGTGTAGCAGGATGATTTTCTCCTTCCCCTGCCGTTCCCAGGCCAGCTGTGGTGGGAGGGAGGATTTACTGCAGCTCTTCCCTGCCTGTCCCCCCGACCTTCTGCTCCTCCAGGCATTCCAGCCTGGCCATAAATCCGGGGCTATTGCTTCTCCCAGCCAGCCTGGTGAGCTCAGCGCGGCCTCGTGCTCGCTGTTCCATGTCTGTCTGTCTGCCCGCCGCCTCTCCCGGCCTCACACTCCCGTTTTTGGGGGGTCACCGGGGCTGTGTCCTTGCTCATCTGCAGCTTGCCTGGAGCTGGAGGGAGAGGGATGAGGGGGAGGGTTGTCCTCTCCCAGTTTGGGCAGGTTACCTGGTGTGACACCTGAGCAGAACTCGCTGGGTGTGGGAATGTGGGCATGGAATAACAGGCTGGGAGAATGAGACGGTGCGGGGAGCTCGGGGGGTCGGTGCAGGGAGCTCGAGGGGATGGTGCAGGAGCTCTCGAGGCTTGGGTGCCACCCGTATTCCTGATTATTTACCTTGAGGGAAACCATTTCGAAGGAAGAGTCGTAAGGTCCTTCTTGCTCATGGATAAGGATTTCCCAGCCCTCCAGGGATCCTTCTGTGCTCTGGAATCGTCAGGGTTGTGCTGCCGCTCTCAGAAGCCGGGAATGCTGCCGGCACCTGGAGGTCAGGAGGGATGATCCCGTGGGGGCACCAGCAGCTCCGTTGCCCCGGAACGGTCAGGCAGGAGCCAGTGGTGACTGCCCTTGGAGCCATTCCCACGTGGAATTTTCTCCTTGACACCCCGAGGCGGAGTCAATCCGAGCTGCCACAATCCCTGAGCGTGGGCCCTGCTGTAGAAGCCTTCAGCAGACTGCAGGAGCTGCTTCCAGGAGAATAATTCAGGGGATAAGGGGTGCCCAGCTCCAGCTTAGGAACGGCTCGTAATGACTCCCAGGGAGCAATTCCAGCATCCACAATCCTGGGAGGAACCACGCCCGTGTCAAAAAGCTGAATGCAGTGGGGAGCAAAGGTACAAATCTGGGGCAGTTTGCGGGGTTTTGGCGTGAAATTGGAGTGTGGGAAGCCGCACTGGGGCAAGGAGGGGTAAAGGGGCTGGTTAAAAACATAAAGGCACAGACCTGAATGTCATTTCAGAAACCTTGATGAAGAAAAAAATCCCGAGTCAGAGGCTGTTAAGACCAGAATGAAGGCTCAGATCAATAGGCTTTGAATGAATTCCTATAAAAAAGGAAGAATTTGGGTTTGACTTCGTAGGCGCGCTGCAGGAGAATCAAATCCATTGTCCCCAAAGGAGCCGTTCCAGCCCTCCTCTCGTCGAGATACTCGGGGATTTTCAAACCTGCCAGCTTTTAGTGGTGGTGGGGAGGAAAAAAAAGGTAGAGAAGAGGCGGAAATTAAACTACAAATGTTCACAATAAAATAGTGATAGGAATGGAGGTGGACGGGGAAGAAGAGAGAATCTGGATTGAGTCTCAGGGGAGCACTAACTCACCTGGGTGTTTGGGCTGCTCCCAGGTGTTGCTGCAGAGGCTGAAATCAACCCAGAGCTGGGTTTTTGGTATATTTTGGGTGTCAAAAATGTGATTCCCATCCCGGCAATTGGTCGGATGCCCCCCGCCTTTTGAAATAAGTCCAAAATGTGGGCGCAGAAGTTGTTTTCCAAGCGCATCCCCCAGTGTTTGTGCCTTGCCTCTTGTCAAATCCAGCTTCCACAAACTTGTGTTCCGCACACAAACAGATTTTTCTGCTTAAATCCGAGTTCTCTGTGTGGATATATGACCAACTTATATTGTCTTGACAGTGAATGTTCATTTTTTGGTGGTGTTTCTTGGCTCTCCCTCCCCGATCTCCTTACAGAGGGAGTCAGTGGGTGCCCTCTGAGGGCTGGAGGCATCTTCTCTCCTCGTGGCAACTTTTGAATCCGTGGTGGGACCTCCAGGGATGTTGTGGCATGGACTAAACGGCATTTCTGAAGCTCCTTGGGATAAATCCATGGCAGTACCAAAGCCGAAACTCCTCGCAGGGAATACATCCAGTTTGACACAGGGGGGAAGGAGAGCCGGGGAGTTATTTCGGGGTAGGGAACGGGGCATTTTCGGGGCTGTAAATGGCTTTGTGGAGCGGCAGCGGAACAGCCCGGCCTCGGCGGGTGCGTGTCGGCTTTGGCAGGCTCGGTCCCAGGCACAAACAGCTCCCCGCCCACAGGTTCGGTCTCAGTGGCTGTGTCAGACACCGCTGCGGGGTGAGCCCTTGGAAAACTCCACCAGGCAGTTCTGGAGGCGCTGCCAGATTTTTCCCTGGCTCGTCGGTGCAGGAATGCTGCCCCTCGGGGCTCCCGGAGCGAGCTGGGAGCCCTTGGAGGAGCAGCTGGGGTTTTTAGCAGCGCATTTCCCGGGGAACGGGATTCCCCCGCCAGCGGCGAGCTCTGATATTGCCCCTCCTGGCCCCAAGCAGAGCCAGAAATGGGAATAACGGGAATAAAAGTGTGAAATTTTGTGTCTTTTCTCCATGAACGTGCGAAAATCAGGGTTATGTTGTGATGGGGCTTCTGAGCACGTGGCTGAGGCTCGATCCTCTTGGTTCTCACCCAAATCCTGGCGGATCGGGTGCTGCCAAACCCAAATCAATGCTTTGATTTTTTTTTCTTGGATCTCCTGGATTCCTACAAAGTCAGGATACTGGAAGATCTAAACCTGGAAGGAGTTTTCAAGCTCCATTTAATGAAATGTCATCTGCGGTGGGTTTTGTTGGGTTTTTTCCCTGGTTTTCATTGGGAAGGTGGGATATTTCAGGGCTTGCAGTGTTATCCTGTGATCTCAGTTCAGTGTCCTGTCAACCACGGGCACCGTGGGGCTCTGGAAAATCCCTTTGGGATTCTGGAAAAGGGAGAAGGTCTTGGGATCTCGGTTTCTAACGTGAGGACAGATAAATACCGAGGAGCATCCGTCACCCCCCGGCTCTCGCTGGTGCCAGTGCGGGCTTTATTCGGACGTGGCTTTTTGGAGAAGGCCGCTCCAGCTCCTCTGCAAAGCCCACCGCGGGCGTGTGGGGCCAGCAGGCAGCTCCGGCCCCGCTGCTGGCAGCTTTGATTCTGTGTTTGCACACGACAAATTGCAGGCACAGCGGATGACTAAACAGCTTCGTTACCGCGTCGTTAATTACCTTCATCCCCGCTGCTCTGGCCCACGCTCTGAGGCAGAGCGCTGACCTGGTGCTACCAGAGCCGTGTTGCTTGTCCGGAGCTGTCAGGGGAGAATTATGAGAGTCTCTTCGGCTGGTGAATCACTGCTCTGGTTTGGGGGGAGAGAAGTGTCGTGCGGAGGGAGTTTGCCTCGCGTAACCCGCTCGGTTTGCGTCTGCAGTCAACTCTCGGAGCGACTTTCCTGTGCCCTGTCCCACTGCGGGGATGGGAGTGGCTGAGCTGGCTGCACCACAGGGCAAAAATCCCCGTGGAAATGTTGTTAAAAGCCGTTATTTCCTCATTTTGCTCAGTATTAGGCTTTTCTGCGAGCGCTGGCTGTAGACTTTGGGTGTGAAATGTTAATGGCAGCATCTTCTGGTTCTGTTTTGGGTGGGATTCTGAGGCACGGCGTGGGTTTCTTGGGGTTGTGCTGTGCAGGGACAGGAGCTGGACTTTGAGGATCCCTTCCAGCTGAGGATATTCCATGATTCTCTGTCTTTTTCTCTGCTGTGCGGATCAGGGCTTGATTTGAATGACAGGACATCACGTTTGGGGACAAGGAGCCTTGATGATTTCATTTGGGGTGCTGCTGTGTTCCAAGTAAACGACAAATAAACGGCAATTAATTCCAGCTAAGCGGGGGAGCAGTGGGATGGGCTGGAGGGAGGGAAACACATTCCAAGTGCAGCTGGAAAAATGCTGCTCCGGGTTCCCGGCGCCTGGGTTATTCCTGGCCGGGGCTAATGATGATGTATGAGCCTTGCAGAACACTCTTCATGCTGACACCTCTGCCGGAGAGGTCTGTGACATTACTCTCGCTAGGTGCAGGTGGGAAAATTAATTCAGGAGGAGAGAAAGTTTAGCCAAGCAGCAGAGCTGGGGAGGAAATGTTGGCGTCCTGAAGCAGTGTCAGGCTTGGCCTCGCAGGAGCCTTTCCCAGCTCCTGGAATTCGCTGGTGCTTTGGTTGCTAAATCAAGCCCTGCTGTTTTGGAAGGTCAGCAAGCCTTGCGCCCCTTGTTCCTGCATAATTCCTTGTCTGGTGGCTTCCATGGAATGCCACGAAGGGCTCTTAACCCCACGTCCCAGCATCTGCCGTGTGCTGCCAGGGAGAAAATCAAACACGAGTTTATCATGATCATCATCTCCCTTCTGCCGAGCAGCTGCTGGCAGTGCCACATGCCAGCGCTTGAACTCTCACAGATCGCTCACAGAGCTTGTTGCGGAATTTTTGAGGGTTTTTTGCGGGGATGTCAAAGCTTCTACAGCACCCTAAAAAGCCCTGGGAGAGAGCGAGGCCCGTGGCTGGTTTGGGATGCGGCCTATGGATGGGGTCACACTCCGTGGGCAGGGCTGCCCAGTCCCAGGGACACTGGGCGCCTCTTTTCTCACCTGGTCCTGGGATGGAATCCTCATTTTAGCACGGACAAACCAAGTTTAAGGGCTGGAGTGCACCAGGACACGCTGCCTGCTCCTGAAATGCATCTGTGTCCCTCTCTCCCTCTCTGGTTCCTCTCTCTCAGGGTGCAGAACCGTGCACCCCTTTGTCTTGCCCCTGTTTCCTGCCCTGTGTCTCTCAACTATTGGCAGCTAAAACCTGTTCCTTGCAGTTTAGTGAGGTTTTTTTTCCTTATTTTTCCTTGCATGGGTCCTGCTGAGCCATTCTGCACCGACCCAGGGATCTGCCCAGGCTGTGCCTGACTCGCGTTTTTCTGTCTCGTTTGTGTAACCCCTTGTGCCGCTGGAATGTGTTGGCCACGGGACACGCAGCAAGGAGGGGAGTGGGTCAGCACCAGCGGGAGCAGGGATAAAGCCGTGAAAATCCACCAAAACCCACAAAAATCAGGGAAATCCTGCACCGGACAGGAGCATGTGCCTCCCTTCCTGATCCTCTCTTTTCCTTGGCTTCCCTCGGTGCCTCTCCAAGGTGTTGGCTCCGCTGCCTCCCTCAGCTTCTCCATCGCCCTGGGAGGAGTTGGATGGAGGCACAGAGGGGGGAGAAGGGCTCAGCGTGCCGGCCCTGCCCTCCCTGTCTGCAGCGCTGCCGAGCTCCCGCTCCCGAGCTGCGGCACAGATGGCCTGAACAGTTTGGGGAGCAGATTCCCTTCGTTTGTGTAAAGGCAAAGAGGCTTCGAAATGCCTAAAGTGCTACAGCAAGAGCGATGGGGGAAATCGGGGGTTTTTTTGGGGGGATTGTTAGTAGGTTTGCTCCCTTCAGCTGCAGCCAGAGGTGGTGGCACGGGCAGGGGGATTCTCTGCACGTTCCCACAGCCCTGGTGACATCCTGAGCTGTGACGTGGTGGCACAGACCTGTCCAGCATCCCCCAGCTGTCGCTCGGGAGGTGATACGGCTCTCTTTTGGGAAGCTTCTCGCTCGTTAAGGGGTTTATCACCTGGAGGAGTCCCTGGGGTGGAAAGAGCCATTTCTGCCCGGTGGAAAATCCCTGCCGTTTATTCCATGAGCGAAAGGTCAGGCTGGCAATCTCCCCTGTTTAGATAAAATAAGAAACCCTCCCCTCTCTGTTGCTCTGGAGCGCTTTTTGTTATCCCAGCGTTCCTGTGGGAGGGAGTGATGGGCTGGGGAGATTCTGGAGCTCGTTCCCTGCTCGCTCAGGGGCTTCACTCACGTCCCCACCCCACGCTCAGACGCTGCTGCTGCCCACCGGGAGCTGATGAAATGCCACGCAGGGAAGTTAAGGAGAGCTCGAGATTCCCGCTGCAGCTGTGCAGGATGTGGCACGGCCCAGAATTCCAGTCAGGCTAAAATCAAATTAAAGTTTCCCAGCGTGATGTTTGAGGAGGGGGGAGGAGGGAGGAGAAAAAATAATATAAAAAGAGATGGGATAAAAGAAAAACCCCAAAACAAAAAGAGCCCCCCGCAGAGTTCATCTGGTGGATGGAGTTACATTAAGTGAATGGAAATTAAAGGCTTTTCATAGAGATCTTCAGTATAATTTGATGGAAGACTTTAATTATTTCAAAGTGCCTAAGAAAAGGAGCTTGCAGTGATTTCGGGAAGGGAGGGGGGAGCTCTCATAAAAATATCTCTCTTCAGCAGCGTTTTGAGCTGTTGTTGGGCTGAAAGGCTGCTGTCAGCTCCGAGAGAGAGATTTGAAAATCCTGTGCCCCCCATCCCTCCCCAGAGAGCAATTCCTGCCTGAGTGGCAGCAGCCTGGGAAGAGAGGGACAGGGAGTGAGAGCAGGAGGCTGCAGGAAGAGCAGAGACTCCTTTATCAGCTTTCCCAAGGCACGGGGGACGGAGAGGGCTCCTGGCTGGGAACGTGAGGAGGGCGGGACATGGGGAGTTGGGAATCTCTCGTGGAGTTTCAGACAGAGAGAGCGTCCTGTCCCTGGCACCCCGGGGCCGTGGTCCATTGGCGTCGTCGTGCTGAGGTCGTCACTCGTCCAGTTCTTGCTTGGACAGCTCAGGAATTGATGGGTCCTTGTCTGGTCTCCAGGCTGACATAAATCCAGGGGGCTGGAGACCGTCCGTTCTTTCCCTGGGACTTGGATGCTGTGCTCCTGCTCCAGCCTGGCTCGCTCTGAGGCAGGAATGCGGCCTCTTCGGGCTCTGAATGCTTGGTGTTTCCAGCTCCTCCTCTTCCCCAGACACTGAGGTTCCTGTCTCTATCTGCCTGTGCTCCTCTCTGGGGCGGGGAGGGCAGGAAGCTGAAGCACTGGGGGCAGGACTGTACAGAATCAGGTTTAGAATCCAACATCTAGGTTGGAAAAGACCTTCAAGATCAAGTCCAAGCTGTGCAAACCCCACCTTGTCACCGGCCCAGAGCACTGAGTGCCACATCCAGTGGTTCCTTGGACCTGGGGTTCCAAACCTCCCTGGGCAGCCCATTCCCATGCTGTATAACCCTTTCCGTGCAGGAATTCTTCCTGGCCGGGATTCTGCCACCCAGCTGTGGACCTCGCTGCTCCTCTCTGAGCTTCTGCCGGGCTGAGACTGGAGCAGAGTGGCCGAGGCTGGGGGAGTTGACATCGAGGAATGGATTTGAGCTGGCCGGAGTTAAAACGCCATGGAAAACCAGCTGCTCTCACTCCTGCAGACCCAGGATGGTGCAGATGCTGTGCTGCCAGGCTGTGGTGGAGGGTGGGAGTGAGGAACGGCGGCGGCTCGGTGGAACGGCCCAGGAGCTGTGTGGCACCGGGGATTTCCCTTTGAACTTCACGATGCTTTTCCTTGCCGTGCCTCTCCCCCTCTCTTCTGATGGTCCTGAGGTTGATTCGGGGGCTCTGTGGGGGCTCTGAGTGCCCCAGCAGTGCCCCTGGGGCACACCGGGCTGTGAGCTGGGTGGGTAACAGCACCGCACCTCTCTGCAGGGCCTCCCCGAGGACAAACCCTGCCAAGGAAGTTCAGGGCAGAGGGAAAAACACAGCCAGCTTGGGCAGACAGGGGAGATGGGGGGGAGAACAGTGGGATCCGTTCCCGGGGAATGAGTTCCAGAGCAGGGGAAGGCAGGCACCGCTGCCTCCTCCCCGAGGAGGGGTGTTTGGCAGGGAGCGCTGGTAGCCATGGGGATGGGAGGAAAAGGGGGATGCTCGGATGTGGGTGGGAGTCAGGGAGAAAAGGACAGGCACTCATCAACCCGGCTGCACCAGGCAGCACGGGGGGTGAGCCGCTTCCATTTTCAGCCCTCCTGATGAGCGCTGCCAGGCTCGGGGAGGCATCGGGGTGCAGCAAATCCGAGCAGGGAGCTGTTGGGGTAAACATCCACGCGGAGGGAGATGAGCTCTGTTTTAGGGGGCTTGGATGGCTGCAGTCGTGCAGGGGAGAGGGAGCAGGCGGGGAACTTCAGGGAGAAGCCGGATCTGAAGGGGCTTTGGGTGTTTGCAGCCCTAATGAGCGGCTCCCTGCAAGTGCTGCTCGGAGAGGTCCTGCAGGACGGAGAATGTGAGCCTGGTCAGGGGCCAGAGTTAATCCAGCGCCTCAGTAACAGCAAACTGTGCACTGTTTATTGCTGAGAGTGTTGTTTTGGGGTTTTTTTTTTCCCCTTGTTGTGTCAAAGGCTTTCTGCACCGATCGTTCTTTGCTGTATTCCCTCTCTGAAGCTGCTGCTGGAGGAAAAGGAGTCCGTGCCCTGCGCTTGGCCGGGCTCCTGCGCGGCGCCGCTGCCAGAGTTCGGGCTGTGCCTCTCACCCTTTTCATTCCATGGCATCAGCATCCCACCCCGTCCCTCCCACACCCCACCTCCTGTGCCACGGGGAGGAATTGGAGCCCTTTGTGAGCCCCCACGGGCGATGCCCAGATCCGTGGCTGAAATCCAGGTGTGAAACAGCCTTCCTGCTGTGTTGTCAGCCCAGCTGCTGGTGGTGGGGGCAGAGAGCATCCTATGGGTTCAGGGCAGGGACCGTTCTCCCACCAGGAACCACCGAGGCGCCGGCAGCTGGTTTTGTTTTTAGTTTAAGGCTCTATTTGCACGCACCGGGCTGCGCTGGCTCTGGTAATAACTGGGGTCACCACCTCGCTCTGCTCGCTGAGGGTTTGTTGTTGGAGCCGCCGCGTTTCTCGGGGGTGGCAGAGAGAGAATGGCCCCCTGATGTTTGTGATTTCATTCAGGCTGAGGAGGGAGGGGAGGAAAAGCTGCTCCAGCTCAGCCTGGGGGTCTGATCAAGATCCTTCCTCCACCTTCAGTGCTGTTCTCTCCCACCAGCAGTACGGAAACTACTTTTGGGAAGGAATAATGTGGATTTTAGCGTCAACAGCTTTTCTTTTGGGGGCAGGGGGAGACTCAGAGGCTGCCATTTGACAGCAGTCAGCAGCAATCAGCTGGGCTGGTGGCTCCTGGGCAGCTGGAGCAGTTCGGAAGCCTGCTGGGCTCCAGACTGCTCCAAAATGAGCTGTACTGAATCACAGCCACTCCAAACTCCCTCTGCTTGGAGCGGGGCTGAGGTGAAGTGAATTCCAGAGGGTGGGGGAACAAAACCCAAGTGGTTCCCGTGAGCTGGGGAGTTAAGGTAGCCTGGAGAGTCGTTTCTGCCTCGTGGCTGAGCTCAGCGAGCTCTAATTGATGATATTCCCTACATTTAGGGCATGCATAACGTCCTTCCCTGGTGGATTCATTGGTGCCTGATGGGAGCCGAGCTGAACACGCAGCCCTTCCCTCTGTGAGGAAATCGTTCTCTCCTCTAGCAGGCTGTTATCTCATGGAACTCAGAGAAACCAGGAGTTTTTCTATGAGCATGCATCCCCGTGAAATTTGGCTGGGAGCTGGCCATCCTGTGCCAGATTGATTGAGGATGGGCACAGGAACGGGTGTTGAAAGCTCAGCTGTTTAAGCCTCTTTTTCTCTGTTGCTGAGACACAAGCAGGAGTGCCTGGATGGGAAGAGCAGATTCAGGATGCCACGTTCCCGAGTCCTGTTGGCCCGTCTGGGCAGACAGGCCGTGACTTTGGGCCTGGGAGAGGGCAGCTGCGTTAGGACGTGGTGCTGGGGCTTGGGTGGATTACAGGTCAGGATGCAAACACTGAGGTTGGGCTAAGCCTGGTTAAGGAGGACAATTTACCGTAGAGCTGGAGGAGAGCGATGTGATGAGGCTTTTCAGAGCGCTCAGCTTGGGCATAACTTCGCACTTCCCTCGTTTAACCGGAGTTGATGTTGAGCCAGCGATGAGAACAACTGCAAAGCCAGCCCTGGGCAGGGCCGCTCCTCGCTCGGTTGGGAAATGGGACGTCACTGACGAGGATGAGCGCTCTGGGAGCAGTTCTGGGCACGCTGCTGAGCCAGGAGCACGGCCAGCCTGGTTACGGCTAACCTGGAGCGGCAGCGAGGCAAGGTGGGCGCGGAGGATTTGTTCAGGGGACAGATGTGTTTTCGACGCCGTGTCCTGGGCCTTCGTGGGGCTCTGTGCCGCGCTTTGTTAACGGGGCCGAGTGATCTCTGCTCGCTGCACACGGAGCCCCTGGAGGAAGCCCACGACTGTGGTGTCACTCCTCATCTTGTAGCACGCTGCAGACAGGAGAGAGAGAGTGGAGTAAAACCTCCCCAAGCGTCTGTGAGATTTAGCCCGTGCTTGGCTCTTCAAATGCTGGCTCTGTTTGAATCGCGGGATCACAGAATGGTTTGGGTTGGAAGGGGCTTCAGAGCTCATCTCGTTCCGCCCCCCTGCCATGGGCAGGGACACCTTCCCCTGGACTAGGTTTCAGAATCAATGCTGAAAATTTCCGTGGCTGTGGGGTTTTCCTCCGGGCTGTCTTTGGGGTGGTTTTAGCGCTTTTTGGGGATCTCTGCTCACCTTGAGCGCAGAACAGCTGAGATCTCCTGCAGGAGTGGCTCTGCCTGGGCAAGCTCCCCTTAGCAAAACAGGAAAAACGGTGAATAACTCGGGCAGAACCACGCGGGAAGGGTGGAGCTGCCCTGGAATTGTGTCTGTGAAGCGCCCAGATACCGGGGAAACTGAGGATAAAGCAGGCAGAGAGGAGTTTATCTCGAGGCTTACGAAACTCGAGCGGCGCTCGGATCCAAAGCGCTCCTTGCATCACCAGGCAAGCTGCTCTGAGCCCGAACTTCCCGTCATGCAAAAGGTTCCCCAAGCCTTAAATAAACCCACGAAAGGCCACGAGACGGGGAGGGGAGCGTGGTGAGAAACGGAGAGGTGCCGGAGCCAAGGCTGTGGAGACGAGTCGTGTCTGCGAGCGAGCTCTCTGTTCTTGTTGTGGTGAGGGGAAGAGCTGAGCGGGCTCCTGCCAAGGATGTGCCTGTGAGGGTTTGTCTGGTCTCCCGCCCAGCAACGTATCGACAGGCAGGAGAGGAAATTTCCTTTTGTCGGCCAACATCGCTTCTCCTCCTGTCCTTTCCCCATCCCTGCTCCAGGGATGCTCCTCCTGCTGAGCTGGGAGGGTGAGGGCTCCTTTCCCAGGGAATCTCTGCTGGATTAAAAGCAAATCCGACTCCCTCAGGCTCACGTCCTCGCCAAGGAGGGAGGTTGGCAAATAATATCCCCAGAAAAACCCTGAATTCTCCACTTGTCTGGCTGGTATTTCCCTTACAGCCCCAATTCCCCTCTTTCATATGGGATTTGGTGAGTGGTTACAACAAGCAGAGGAAAGGTGCCAGGGCTGCCCGTTCTCCTCCATCCCTCTGGGTTTTGGGTGTTTCATCTCAGCATCACAGGAGCGCTGCACCCCTCACTGGTGCCCTTTCCTGGTAATTAATCAAACCCATGCTTTTCTGGCCTGAAATCCTTTTTTTTTTTCCTTCTTGTCACTTTTGCTACGAGCAGGATTAAAAGCTTCTCTCATGCAAAGTAATGCCTTTAATTGCAGCTTCGCATCCAAGTTTGGACTTCGATTCTGCCTTCCTGTGCAAGACTATTTATTGCTGCATTATTCTTTTGCATCTGCTGGTCGCGTGCAGCTGTGCCGTTGCGCGAGCCTCTCCCAGCTCCCGTGTTTTCCTTCTATCCCATTAATTTTGCAGGTTTCCTTGCTCCCTTGCCCCCAAGCCTATCGCCCCTGTGCTTTCTCGTGCCTGTTCTCAGCTTGGCATCTGTCCTCGTTCCCACCTCCTTCCCCGTGCATATGCTCCCTGTCATCCAAAGCACCCCCAGCAATCCTTGCTCCGTTAAAATACGCAGATATCCTCCTCAGCCATTCACAAATTTCCTCCTCCTGTCCTCAAAATCCAGGCTTTTGGAGCTGGGATGGATCAAAATGTTCCTTGGGTGATAGGCCGGGAGATTAATCTGTTTGTTTCACTTACGGTTTTGGCAGCAATAAAAAGGAGCAAACCCGGCTTTTTGGCCATAAACCACTTTTTGCAGGTTGGTTTGGTAGAGGCTGCTTTGTTTTCCTTCCTTCTCCCTCTTGAATCTGCCAGGGACTCTAAGTTAAACAAATAGATTAATCTTCTTTCTGTAGCCCAGAGATCAGGTTGATGCGTTTAAGAGCTTTTTCTCCCTCCAGACTCCTGAGATGTTCACAGATCCGATTCATATTTTAGAACTTCCTTCATGTGTAAAGAGCCTCGTCGGTAGCAGCAATTCTTCACTAACAGCAAACAGGGCTCCGTGCTCCTCGGGTTCCTTTTCTTCTCAGAGAGCTGAAAATTTTCCATCAGAGCCTTTTTTTGATA
>VZTD01002741.1:215259-280572 GCA_013397725.1 Rhagologus leucostigma
TCGTGGGAAAAAAAAAAAAAAAAAAATCTGCCTGGAGAAGGTGGAATTTGCTGCCAGGTTTCTCCAGGGTGTTTGTGGTTTCTCGGCTTGCAGGAGAAGGCGTGGAGGGAGGGCTGCGGCGCGGGGTTGCATCGGGATAAAAGCAACACCGTCGGGGTTTTTGGGAAGCCTGTGCCTGGCACCGCTTTCCAGGGCGGCTGGAGATGCTGAGCCCTGCCTGGCTCCGGGGCTTTGTGGGGACAGATGTGGCAGGAGCGGGTTCTGCGGGGTGATGGCGATTTTGGAAGCGCGAGCAGAAATCGCTGGCGCAGGATGCTCAGAGAAGCTGCTGCCCCATCCCTGGGACTGTCCCAGGCCAGGCTGGACGGGGCTTGGAGCAGCCTGGGGTGGTGGAAGGTGTCCCTGCCCATGGCAGGTGGTCTTTAAGGTCCCTTCCAGCCCAAACCACTCCACAATTCCACGAAATAGCAGCAGATTCCTTGAGTGTCCTTGTCAGGCTGCGCAGAGAGGTGGCTGCTTTTCAGGGATGTCTTCATTATCTCCGTGGCAGCTTCAGCAGAGGGGTTTTTTAGGGTTTTCTTTTAGTGATTTAACATTTTATTCTGCCTTTTGGCTTTTGCTCTACTGTCTAAGAAATTTTTCTGTGGAAATCTCCAAATACCAGGACGCTGTGGTGATAGCAGTGAGGAAGAGCACCAGCTCACACAGTCATTAAAAATGTATCAGCAGTTTCAGAAGCAACTTGCTCCCTCTCAGAGGCAAATCGTCCATATTTCAGCTCGGTATTTAGAGACTCTTATCTCCAGAGGGAACACAAAACTCCCCAGTATAGCCCTGATTTATTTTATTCTCTCGAATTTTCAGAGCTGAAGATGTAAAAAGAAAAAAAAAAAGGGGGCTTAGCAGAGAAAGAATTCCATATTTGTGCTGCACGCAGGGGTCAGCTCGTGATCCAGCAGCAGCTTCTCAGCAAGGCACCTCCCACCCTGAAGGACCCAGGGAACTCTTTCCCAGCCATCCCACTCCTTTTTGGGGGAGCAGATTGGGAATGCTCCGCAGACAGCTGTCCATCAAGCAGGCTCTCCCAGCCTGCTGTCAGCGCAGGAAAGAGGAGCCACTAAAGCAGGAGCTGTGAATGCACAGCTCCTGACGTGTTCTCAGTGCAAACTTCAGCAGAGGAAGTCGGTTTGATTTATTTTCAGCCAGCTGAGGATGAGGCTGGGATAAGTCATCTTCACAGGCACGAGAATTAGTGCGGCAAGCTGCTAAATAGCTTTGTCTCTTCGGGGTTTTCTTGGCTCCTGAGGTTTTATATTGGTGTTGCACGGAGGGAAGTTGTCCTCCTCCCCTCTCGGAGTGGAATTTGGGGCTGCAGTGGAGTGGGTACCCCAGCTGTAGCCACAATTCACCTGGGTGGAACTCCTGTTCTACAGCGTCTCCTGGGGAGATGCGGGACAGGCAGCTGCACCTTGCAGCTGGAAGGCAGCTCGGGAGGATGGCGAGCTCAGCAAGGCAGAATGAACGTACAGCGAGGGCGTCTGAACTGTGCTCAGCACCTTTCAGAGCCTGAGTTTAGGGAGGAGGCGGCGAGTGGGGACTGGGCAGAGGCAGAGGGGTGTGAGGACTGAAACACCTCCTTGTTCACTTGAGAGTAACGCTGATGCTGGGCTAGGAGGAAAATCCCCTTTCTCCTTCCCTCCTTATCCTAAATCTGGAATCCCAGCGTCTGTGCAGGTGTGCTGGTGGGGAGGCATCCTTGTGTTCCTCTCCCCAGGTATTTTGCAATCACCTCCAGCAGCCAGATGGTCCGTGGGCACGGCCTGTAGGATCCCGTGTTTGCTGCTGTTTGGCAACCCCCAAGGTGCATTTCTATTGCTGACAGCTGTTCCCTGGGCCCGTGCTCCAAAATCCAGGCCCTCCCGAGGGGTGGGGAATGCCTGAGGTGGAGCAGCATCCCCCTGTGCTCCATGTCCTGGGTAATTACAGCCCCGCCGCTCCCGGAGCAGAGCTCAGCGGGCGCCCTGGGTTTATTGCTCAGCTCTGGTTAACTCCGAGCTGCTGATGCACAGGCAGCTGCTGCTTCCCCGGGAATCTCCTCAGCAGCCTCTCCAGCAGGCTGCGAACAGGAGGGGAGGCCTTGGGGTCTGTCCCTCAGAGCGGGGAGTCCCGGGAGCCTCTCCCCTTTCCCACAGGAGTGGTTGCGCTTTGTCTTTGCGGAGTCTGGAATGAGAACCGCTGCTTTTAGCCTGGTGGTTCACAGGATCGCTGAGGCTGGAAAAGCCCTCCCAGCCCATCGAGTCCAAGCTGTGCCCCCACCCCACCTTGTCCCCAGCCCAGAGCCCTGAGTGCCACGTCCAGCCCTTCCTTGGACACCTCCAGGGATGGGGACTCCAAACCTCCCTGGGCAGCCCATTCTGATATTTATCAACCCTTTTCACGGGGAAATTCCTGCTGGTGTCCCCCCTGCCCCTCCCCTGGCCCAGCCTGAGGCCGTTCCCTCTCCTCCTCTCCCTGTTCCCTGCGCGCAGAGCCCGACCCCCCCGGCTGCCCCCTCCTGTCAGGGAGTTGTGCAGAGCCACAAGGGCCCCCCTGAGCCTCCTTTTCTCCAGGCTGAGCCCCTTTCCCAGCTCCCTCAGCCGCTCCTGGGGCTCCAGCCCCTTCCCCAGCTCCGTTCCCTTCTCTGGACACGCTCCAGCCCCTCAGTGCCTTCCTTGTGGTGATTCCATAGAGCTTTGGCAGGGAATGATGGGGATGTAAACTCCAGCACCCTCCTCGAATTTCAGGCAGTCGTTTCCCTCCTGTTTGGCTGGAAACTGAGGGGTTTGTTACCCACTTTTCCCTGCCCTGGTCCTGCTCTGAGATTCCCAAGCAGGTGCTTTAGCTGAGCTGTGGCTGTTCCTCACCAAGGGCTGGCAAGCAAAGCACACTGGGGGTAGCAGTGCAAGATGTAGGACCTAAAAGGACCTAAAAAAAGAGGAAAACAGGACTGTGAGTGTTGGGGGCAGCAGCCTTAGAGCCAGAACGGAGCACGAGGGAGCTCTTTGGGTGGCAAACCTCAAGCTGCCCTCGCCGTCCTGCTGTCTCCATCCCTGCTTCCACAGGGGAGGGATGTCTGCGTGTGCCTGTGTGCGTTCCACGAGCTCCAGCTCCGCGTTCCGGGCTGCGAGCGAGTCTGACGTGATCCTGCTGTTTTGTCAATATCTTGGAAAGTTTGGAAATAACTGCCTCAAAGTGCTCAAATGATATGTTGCTCCACAATCTGTCTCTGCTGCTGCCGCCAGCGCTTCTAAGTAACCAATTTCCCATGTGCTTAACCTTTTAGGGCTTCTCTTCCCCAGGAATTACTCTGGAACTCCCACTGAAAAGAGGCAAAAAAAAAAAAAAATTGAGGAAATTGCTATTTGCCCTTCACAGAGGTGGCTCGCGATTTCCATGTGGTTTCGGGGAGTTTCTGGCTTTTAAAAACGGGTTGAGCGTGCTGAAATCGGGATGCTCTTCCCGTGTCTGAGTGACAGCTGAGCATGAGACCCCTCAATTTTCTGGAATGGAGAGGATTGGGATGCGGGAGGCTGGTGGGAGCTTCCCAAGGCGGACGTGATCCAGGAAGGGATCAAACCCCAGGGAGCGGAGACGTCCCAGGGCTCCATGGGTTTTTCTTTCTGCGGCCCTGCCTCTGCGTTGCCCCTCTGCGAAAGGGGAAGGTCCCTGTGGAGAGCGCTGAGATAAGCTGGAGGAAGTCTAAATGTAATCTAAAAATAGATTAATTGGAAAATTGCAAGCGAAAGGCTGCGTCTTGCTCGGACAAAACTCCTGGTGGCTTCAAAGGCAGATTAAAGACTTTGCCTGTGTCAGGACTTGGGTTTTTGGCCCAGGAAGGAGACAAATGGAAGAGTGTGAGGATGTTTGCCAGCGAGCTGGGGAAGGGAGAGATAAGGTAACAGATGAAACACTCAAAGTCAGCATTTAAGGACATTGCTGCCTGTGGAGATAATTTTATCAACTCCAGAGACAACCATTTTTTTTTTTTCCTATGAAGTAAAATCTGCCCTTTATGAAGCTGTTTAAAATGGTATTTGTTACAAATTTGATTAGCTGTGCCGCAGGAGCCTGCTGTGGGACAGCCAGTGCCAATATCCTGATGATGAGTTTGTGGATTTTCCACCTCCTGCCTTTCATTTTGATGGTGTTTTGACTTTGGAGCTTGGACCTCTGTGTGGTGGGGGTGGTGAGACCTCGTGCGAGGAGAAAAAAAAGATGCTCTTGGTCTTGTGCTGAATCCTCTTGTTCCTGAAAGGGAGGGAAGGAGGTGACTGGAATTGTGGCAAGGAATTGGTTTCTAGTTTGGTGAGGCCCAAGTGACTCTCTGCCTTCTAAACCCATCCCTCAAATCACGTTTTGCTATGAGAATGTTTCGTCCCATCCTAAAATCAGAAGTCAGTATTATATAATGAGTTGCAGGCTGCTCTGAATGGAAATAAAAAGGGGGGGGTGGGTGAGAATAGAAGTCAGAGATGTGACTCAATATTGATTTCCACTTGTTTCTGTTGAAACGCTAAAAATGCCAAGATGAAATATTTGGACTTTTCCTCGTGTTTCTTTTCCACTTTTTTTTTTTTTCTTTTTTTTTTTTTTTTTTTTTTTTTTTTTGCTAGAATCTCTCTGCCCAGTTCGATTCCAATCCCTGAATAATTCATAGTCTGTAAATAGCTTCCTCCTCCTCGGGTAAATGGAGCCTTTGTCCCCAGTGCTTGGCGAGCTGGGAGCTGTGCGGCGCTGCTGGGGGAGAGCTGGGAGAGCGGAGGGGCTCACGGCCGTGTTTTGTGTCTCCCCGCAGAGTTATGTCATGCCCAGACCACCGCAGGGCTCCATGAGGATTTATGGAAGATGCTCCGTGTCTTGGCGCCTCTGGTGCTCCTTCTGCTGTGGCTGATGCGCATCTGGGCCAGCCCCCACTCCCTGAGGATTGGTGAGTGCACACCTCGCTCTGATCTGCGTTTGTCCGGCGCTGTTTGGCCGCTCTGGAGGAATTCTTGGAGGGGGGAATCCTCCCTGCCTCGGCGGGGTGTCCCCGTTCAGGTGGGGCTGACACCCCGAGCGAGAGGTTCTCTCCTTCCTCTTGTAAATGAAGGGCAGGTTGTGGTGAGGGAACACCCTGAGCTCCTCCTGCGTTTTGGGAGCGTTGTGTCTTCAGTTTGTAAATGAAATGCAGTTTATGGTGAGTTCACGAAGTTGCTGAGCTCCTCCTGCATTTTGGAAAGGTCCTCTCTTTAGTTTGTAAATGAAGTACAGTTTTTGGTGGGTGGACACCCTTGCTGAAGTACCTCCATGCATTTTGGGGATGTTCTCCTTCCTTTTGTAAATGAAATGCAGCTTTTGGTGAGTGGACACACTGAGCTCCTCCTGCATTTTGGGAATGTTCTCTCTTTAGTTTGTAAATGAAATTAGGTTTTGGTCAGTTGACACACTTGCTGAAGTTCCTGCCTGCATTTTGGGGATGTTCTCTACTTCTTCTTGTAAACGAAATGCCGTGTATGGTGAATTCACAAAGTTGCTGAAGCTCCTCCCTGCATTTTGGAAAGGTTCTCTCCTTGCTCTTGTAAATGAAGGGCAGTTTATGGTGCGTTGACAAAGCTGCTGAGCTCCTCCCTGCGTTTCGGGAATGTTCTGTCTTCAGTTTGTAAATGAACTTAGTTTTTGATGAGTGGACATGCTTGCTGAAGTTCCTCCCTGCATTTTGGGAATGTTCTCCTCCCTCTTGTAAATGAAATTAGTTTGTGGTGAGTTGACACAGTTGCTGAAGCTCCTCTTTGCATTTTGGGCATGTTCTCTACTTCCTCTTGTAAATGAAATGCTGTTTGTGGTGAATTTCCATATTTGCGTTGGTTTTCATGGTGCTGGTGTTGCTCTTCCTGTGTAAATCCAAAGCCACCCCTCAAAGAGCCACTGAGGACCCAAACTCGTCCGTGCCATGTCCTACCCCTCTCCTAAACTCCACATAACATGAAATATTTCTCTGTCCCAAATATATCGACGAGCAAGGGGTGCCTGAGCCCAACCTGCCCCCAGTTCAGGGGTGCCACAAGAACTGTGATAACCCCAAAATACGCCATTTCCAAGGAATTGGAAATGAATTCAGGCTCCTTTGGGCTGTGTTAAAAAGCGTTCGGGAAGAGGCACCATCATTTTTCCTGGCTGCCTGTGCGGATTAGGGAACAGAAACGCGTCCAGAAACCCCGCAGTGAAACTCACCTCACAGTACTGACACTGTGCCCTGTTGTTTAGGAAGGAAACCGCCTCCCCTGGCTGCTCCCCCCGGAGCCACCCGCTGCCTGTATTAACTATTTGCTGCAGATAAGCAGCCGATCTATTCCTGTCCCCGTCTGCAGCTTTCACAGGGGACACGCTCGAAGTAAAATTACCTCTCCCCTCCGCTAGCGGAGCGTGAAGCAGCTCAGGAAATATGGGAAGGGAGGGTGTGAGCTGGCAGCAGCCTGGGAAAGGGTGGCCGGGTGTTTTATACTCCCGGCATCCCTGATTCACGTGGAGCGCTCCCCGCGCACTCCCAGCTCTGCTGCCCGCGTTTCTCGTTGATGCGCGCATCCTCCACTCGAGCCAGCAGGCAGGGATGGGGATGGAGGGTGAATCATCAGGATGCTGAAGGTGCAAATCCTTCATTTCGCTTTGTGTCCCGTCTCTTTGGGGAGCGCTGTGGGGTTTTGGGAGCGTGGAAAAATAGGGGAGCTCCCCCGACAGCACAGAGCTGCGAACCTGGGGTCTGTTTGTTTCCCACCTCCCCAGAGTGAAAGGTGAAGGTGTCTGAGGCCTGGGACTGTGATTTTAAGCTTTTAAGGACTGGAAACTCGAATCTGTGCTGCAGCTTCCAGGTGGGAACGGCAGCTGCCTTCCGGCTTGGCTTGGCTGGGGGGGTTTGATGAGTGTTGTTTCTTCGAGCCACGGTTTCATTTTTACGGCGCCTCCAACAAAAAAGTTAATAAAAATAAAGTGCGGAATAAAAAGAGGGGGAAAAATATTACCAGCAGCCCTGAAATCATTCCCAAATGCATGCTTTTGGCAAGGCAGGGAGATATGGTATCTGGCAACATAAATCAAAGCTCTGCATGGGGAAGGGAAAACAGACCAGCAAGAACATTTAAATATCCAAAGAAAATGCAAGCTAACGTTTAAAACACTCCTGAAAACCATCTGATAACGGGCTGCTGGAATGCCCAGGGATGTGATCAGTAATGGGAGGTGAGCTGGGCAGCGCCAGGGTGGGTTCTTCACCAGGAATAAGAGATTATTGCCTGCAGCTCTTGGCTTCGGGCGGAAGGAAACACGGTGGTGCTGAGTCAGGGGCGCTTGGCTCGCGAACCGAGCCCTGAGCTTCCCTGCTGCTGCTTTTTTGGGGTTTTGGGTGGATCTTGGCCCTGGCAGCCCTCAGTGGAGCTGAGAGGCAGCAGATTGCCTCATCTCTGAGCACACAGTGAATTTCTGCTGGCCTGGACAGGACCCACAGCGAGTGTTGCATTGCAGTGAGCTTGGGAGGCGTCATCTGTGCAAGAAACTGAGCAGAATGTGGGCTCCAGGGTGACCTTCCCCGTGCCTGTGGCTGCGGAGGAGCAGCCTGGAGCCTACTGAACGCTCTGTTTCCCTCCTTGAGACACAGGAGGGGAAAAACCATCAGCGCAAACCTCTTTTATCAGCCTTAAACTGTTTGTTCCCTTCTGATCCGGCCCTGGAGAAAATCTCCTCGTTCCTGTTGTTCTGGAGGCCTCGGTGGGGAAACCCAGGTCTAAAAGCTTTATCCAAAATGGTGATGTTTTAACTAAGAATGTCTTTTGTCAGTCAGCTCCCTGCTCTGTCTGGGTGAATTACCATCTCCGTGCACCTCAGAAGCTGGATCTGATCAGGGAGGGAAGGAGCAGGCGGGGCTGGGGATGTTCTCAGCAGCTTCGAGAGCTCTGGGAGGGAAGGAATTGCCTCCAGGCAGCCTGTAGCCCTTGGAAGAACCGATGCAAAGCCTCCCAGAATATCCTGGGACGCGGTGCTTGCCCTCGCACAGGTCGCGTTGCATCCAGCCGCCCCAAAAAGCAAAAACCATCAGCTCCCTCCTGCTCTCCAGGGCCACATCTCCCCCGGCCCCGCTTTCCTGCAGCGCACGGCGTGTGCGGGAGCAGCTCCGGGTTTGTTTTTCGCCTGTTCACTCAAGCTCGAGGAAGTGTCAGGAAATTTGCCTGAGTTATTTGCTGGGTTATTTACTCGGGCTCGCAGAGCGGAGCGCGGGGGCCCTAAATTGGCGTTCTCTGCCTTGATTCATTGGGTGTGCTGAAAAGCTCATTTAAAATTCATACCCCGGCCAAAATTGGAGTTTATCCGTGGCACTGCCCTCACCAGCAGCAGGACCAGGAGCCCTGACAGAGGATCTGCTGACAAACTCCCTGCAAGGCCTCCTGTAGCCTCTCGAGCGCTCGTCTGGGATTCCCTCTGCCCGTGAAAATCCCTTCCCTGCCGCTGTCTCCCAGCTCTGCAAACTTTACACAACAGCTCCGGCATTTAAGGGTGTTTTTTGGGCTGAAACTTGGTGGTTTTCTGCCCCACACCCAGGGACTGTGGTATTAAAGGGTGTTTTTGGGGTGAAACTTGGTGGTTTTCTGCCCCACACCCAGGGACTGTGGCATTAAAAGGTGTTTTTGGGGTGAAATGTGGTGCTTTTCAACCCCCTAGCCAGGGACTGTGGCATTAAAAGGTGTTTTTGGGGTGAAATGTGTTTTTTTTCAACCCCCTAGCCAGAGACTGTGGCATTAAAGGGTGTTTTTGGGGTGAAATGTGGTTTTTTTTCAACCCCATAGCCAGGGACTATGCATCTACCTCTGGCTCAGCTGTCCTTGCTGTTCCAGTGCTTTGTGGTTTCATCCACCAGAGAAGCAATTTGTGGTCAAAGTCCTGATGAATCCCCCACTGGTGCTGGGGGGTCACCAGAAGTGTCACTCTGGGCTGCCTGTCCTTGTTTCTAGGCATGATTCCAACATTCTGGAGTGCCTGAGGGGCTGCGAATCTCCCCTGTCCGCTCTGACTGTACAGTTACAGAGTCATGGAACGGTTTGGGTTGGAAAGGACCATAAAGATCATCCAGTTCCAACCCCTGCCGTGTGCAGGGACACCTTCCACTATCCCAGGCTGTTCCAGCCTGGCCTTGGACACTTCCAGGGATCCAGGGGCAGCCACAGCTTCTTTGGGCACTCTGTGCCGGGGCCTCGCCACCCTCACAGGGAGGAATTTCTTCCCAATATCCCATCTAACCCTGCTCTCTGTCAGTTTGAAGCCATTTCCCCTTGTCCTGTCACTCCAAGCCCTTGTAGAAAGTCTCTTTCCATCTTTCCTGCAGCTCCTTCAGGTACTGCAGGGCCGCAATGAGGTCACCCCAAAGCCTCTCTTCTCCAGGCTGAACAATCCCAATTTCCCTCAGCTTTTCCTGTCGAGAAAATGTTCTTGGGGATCCCCCAGAGCACGCGGAGCTGTGGGAAACCCCAGGCATTTATCCGTGTGTGCTGAAGGAGGTGGCAAGAGGCAGACTGGAGCTTTTTCTGCATCTCTGTGGTCGCGTGGTGCCCCTTTATTCCCAGCCCATCCCTCTGTCACGGCCGTGGGTAGCAAGCAGAGCATCGTTTGCACGGCCCCAAATCCCAGCGTAATCACCCTCCTGAGGTGCTTGTGAGGTACTCAGCCACTTCTGCAGCGAGTAAAGGCCCCAGAGCTGCCCTGCTGGGTGCAGTTTGTCCCGAGGTGTGTCTGAGCTGGAGGGCTGAGGCGAGGGAAAAACGAGCATTAAAAACTCGGGGTAAAAATGAGCGATAACGGCAGTGGAACTGCGGATAGTTTAGTTCAGCTCCCTCAGGACACGCGGGATTCTCCTGCAGGCACTGCAGGGAAGATCCCACAGGGCAGCATTAGCATTTTAAAGGGTGCTGGTGGCTCTGGTGATGAAGGTGCAGCCGGTCCCTGGGTGCTGGGGAAGGAGGACGCTGATGTCAGCGGGTACCAGATTCTTCCTCCCAGGTGTCGGGCTGAGATGATGGGGGGAACCCAGCTGTGCCTTTCGCTGCAGGCGGGCAGAGCGTGGCTCTCTGGCTCTGTGGCAGGTTCTGTGCCATCCCCAGCTCCCCAGCTCCCCATCTCCTGCTTGCAGCTGCCTCACACAGCTTGAAACTCCTCTCCTCCCTCCTGCTGGAAACATTTAACACACACAAAGCCACAAGCTCCTTTCCCGGGGTAGCTCTGCCTTATCCAAGCCCTTTGTGGATGATACTGATGGATCTGGAATAAAGTGGCCGTGGATTTGCTGTTCCCCAGCAGAGGAATGGCCTTACCCTGGCTTTGAACCCGGCCAGGCTGCTGTGATCAGCTCAGAGCACAGGAACGATCTGCAGGGCTCACGTGGTGGTGCTGCCGCTGGAAAACCTTTCGTTAGGATGAGTGTTTAATCCCGGCCTGGCTTGGGGAGTGGGGTGGGAGGAGGATGTGGTTATTGGGATACAATATTAATATTTCCCCCAGTATTAAAAACAGCCAGTTAGGTTCATTAAAGTGAAGTAGGTTCGTAGTTATTTATCACTTGCTGCTGGAGAGTGGTGAGAGGTAGAGAAAAATACAATATTCATTTGCTGTATGCCCTTTTAATTTGGTTCTGATTATTCTTCTAGGAGAGTGATGTCTTATTTATGGGTTTGGAGTTATGTGCATAAATATTTTTTTAATAAAAATCACCTGTGCAGAAGCCAGGCCCTTCAGCAAAGCCTCATTAAACTGACAGTGACTCACAAGTGCTTTGGGTGGGAAGGACCTCACAGATCACCCAGCTCCAACCCCCTGCCATGGGCAGAGACATCTTCCGCTGGATCTGGTTGCTCCCAGCCCCGTCCAGCCTGGCCTTGGACACTTCCAGGGATCCAGGGACAGCCACAGCTTCTCTGGGAAAATTCTATCCTTGGATTCTTTGCAGTTGTCCCCAGCAAACACAGATTCCTGTGTTCCAGCACTGGGAAGAGTGGCTGCCACTGCCCCATCTCCTTTACCCTCCCTGTCCTGAGCCATCTCGGTAAAGCGACTCATCCACGGAGGCTACTCAAGGATAAAATGAGATGAGTGGTTTTTTTCAGGAAAAGGCAACTGAAACTGTTCAAAGAGGGGCTGGTGACTGGTGCAGTCATTCATCTACCCTCTTTTTCTCTGGAGTGATCTGGTGAGAGGTGTTTTCTCGAAAGCTTTTGGTGCAGGACACCGGGGCAGGGTGTTGAGGCTCAGCCGAGGTCGGTGGTGGGCGCCGGGCGGTCTGCGTGCAGGCAGGAGGTTTGCACGGCATTCCCACTAAACCCGCGGATGCAGCTTTTCCTGGGGCTGTGCTCAGCACCTTCTCAGCCTGCAGAGGCAGGAGCTCGTTCGCACCACGGAAGTGTGAGCGAAAACTGCGGGAGGAGCGCGGGCGCTTCCGAGCGGGAACCGGGACGAGCCGCGAGCGGGTTCTCGAGGGGTGTGGAAATCCCGAGGGATGCAGGAATCCCGAGGGATACAGAAACCCTGCAACCCTGCTTCGCTTGGCTTCGGTTTCCAGCAGAGAGAGGGGCCTGTTTGGAAGATTTTCAGGACTGGCTACCGAAGAGGGAGGGATTGATGGCTTCCTCCGCCACGGAGGTTTTTACACGAATTTTGTGCGATCAAGGTTGGATGCGTTTGGCTTAAAAATCAATTGAGCCTCATCCTGCAAGGAAACTTCATGGGAAAAAGTACAGAGCAGGGAAACTCCATGGGAAAAAGAGGGGTTTGGTGCAGAGCAGGGAAACGCCATGGAAAAAAGAGGGGTTTGGTGCAGAGCAGGGAAACGCCATGGAGAGAAGAGAGGTTTGATGCAGAGCAGGGAAACCCCATGGAAAGAAGAGAGGTTTGGTGCAGAGCAGGGAAACCCCATGGAAAAAAGAGGGGTTTGGTGCAGAGCAGGGTGAGCTGCCCTGCAAGGGGAAGGTGTCCGTGGCATCAGGCAGATGATGCCCAGCAGAGCAGTGCCCCTCGCCTGGCGTGGGAGGGCTCTGCCTCTCTCCAGGCTGCAGCTTTGCCACATAAAACATAATGAGCTCCCCGTCTCCAGCGGAGGAATCCAGCGCTATAATAATGTGAATAATAAATAATAAGCAGATTTATATTTTAGATCAGTGCCACAGGGCATGGAGCGAGGAGGGACGAGGAGGCAGCCAGACAGATCATCTCTTCCCCTCTCTTGCACCTCTGTGGCAGAGTTATTTTTCCTGATCTGTTCCTATTCATTAATGTCCGAGAGGCAGGTTATATTATCCACCCCAGGAGGCCTTTAAGCTTTGTTTTGATTCATTATATATCCACATCCATATTATACAGATATAGATCTCTCTGCGCAGAGCAGCTGGATGGGGAGAGCGGCTGGTAGTTATGGAAAAGAGCCACGTTACTTAAGCAGCAAATCAGCGTTCTATTTCTTCACTCTCTTGTTTATTGAAAGCCATTTAGCCACCAGCACGGGGGGAAGCTGTGGTGCCCCTGGGCACAGCAGCAGCTGCTGCCCTGGCCTGCGTGGCTTTGTGGGTTTGGAAGGTGGCTGGGTTGGAAGCAGGTGCTAATCCAGCAGGAAAAGGGGAATTTAAGGAGAGGAGCCAGGCAGAGAGGGGTCGGTCGGTGGAAAGGTCACGTTTATCTCCTGCAGGCACAGTCCTGAGCTGTGGCGGGGTGACAGAGGACAGGCACGGATAGGTGCATGTGCAGGATTTTGTATCAAAGGTCTGGTTTTTCACATTTGTTCCTGAATATTAAACATTCTCCCGGAGCCAAGGATCAGGATCTGAGAGTCATGTAACTTGTTTTATATCTAAATACTGTTCCTGCCCCTGGGCAGCACTTTGTGTATTTAGCTGCTGAGCCACTTTTAATACAGATCTTCGTGCTTCACACAGAGAAAGCTCCTGATAGCAAGAGCTACTCTGCAATTTCTTTCAATATTTTTTCATATATATATATGAATAAAAAAGTCAATTACATGAATGAAAGATCCTTGGTTGCCTGCCTAAGCAGCTGCCAAAATGAATTCCAACTCGGAGCCAAATTCAGCAAAGCTGGAATTTCTGCAGAGAGCTCCAGTGTGGCGTGAGATGGGATTGTGCACGAGGCTGCATTCCGGATTCCTGCTGCCCAGCCCCTCGCCCCTGGCTATCCGTGTGGGCAGCGAGGGAGGATGGGTTTCACTTCACTGCAGGGCTGGATTAAATCTCCTCCTCAGAGCCACCACCCTGCCAGGCAGCTGCCTTGGCATCCAGAGCACCTGGGAACTCCGTGCCAGCCTCGGTGATGCTTGGAGCTCCAAATGTGTTCCTCCCCACAGACCAATTAACTTGTGTGTAAGGAACCATCTGAAGTGAGCAGGAGAGTTTTGGGATGTAGGCGGGAGTTAAAAAATTTGGATAAGCACGTAGGGGAGGCAAGTCCTCCACAGAGGCAGGAGCAGTTCTGGGAATGACTCCTGAGGATGGGGAAATGCAGGTCTGCAGGGACCATGACGTGATTTGAAGGTCCTTTCCAGGCAGTGAGGGGGACGAGAGCCTTGCAGATTTGAGGTAGGTGCCCAATTTCCTCAAGGTGAGTGGAGATAAAGCCAAATTTGTTACCTGGGAGCTGTTGGAAGCTTCCCGGGAAGGGCAGGGAGAGGACGGCAGATGGGAGCAGGAAGACAAAAAGCCACTCCAGCTCCAGCCAGCTGGAGCAGAGCTGAGATCCCCACCCTGGGAGTGCAAGGAAGGGTTTCTGTGCGCTCCAAGCCTCGTGCTCAGGGTTCATCCCTCCTGCTCTGAGCCTCCTGGCGCGTTCCCTTGTCCTCGCTCCGTGGGTGGGTGGGCTGCAAGCTCAGGAGCTCTCCGGGCTGCCGCGTGCCCAGAGCTGAGCTCAGCGAGGTGTTAAAGCCCTCTTGCCGAGTTTAGGCACTGCAGGGCTGCTGGGCAACCTTCCCAGAAGAGGAGCTTTTGACCTAGCAGGGCACTTATCTCGAGTGGCCCTCCGCAGCTAATTGCTGCTGGCTCCGTGTCAGATAAACACGGCCCCCGAGAAGCTGCAATCCCAAATTGCCCTGGCTCGGATCCAGCAGCTCCCACTCTCCACATCCAGGTGTTAGGGATGCGCAGCGCTTGGAAAAGTCCCAATCCCAGAAGTGGAGAGCAACCTGCTGACAAAGCAGGGTAAGCGGTGGGTCCTGCCCTTCCCTGCTCCCGGCTCTGTGCTCCTCTTCCTCCTCTTCCTCCTCTCTGAGATCAGAGCTGCTGGCTGAGATTGCTGGGAAAAAACCGCTGAGGAAGAGGGGAAGGATGGAAGGACCTGAGAGAGGGAAATCTGCGTTGCTGTGGGATGTCAGCTGTGAAGAGCAGGGGAGCAGTGGGAGAGAAGGACAACACCCAGGGCACCACCCGTGGCAGAAAGGGCTGTGAGCAGGCGAGGAAAATGGGGCGTTTGTTACTGGGACAACCATGTGTCACTTTAGGGTGGCATCATAGCCCAGAGCCCTTCTTTGGGGGGCTATTTGGAGAGGAGAGGAACGTGGGCAGTCTGGGAAGCAGAAGGTGAAGGTCCTGGCTGGAGGAGAGCTCACAGAATGCAGATGTGACAGCAGAGAGGTGGAGCTGGGAGGGAGCTGAGTGCAGCAGGAGCAGCTCAGCCTGGCCTTGCCCTGACTCCAGCCCTGCTAAATGAGGGCTGTGGATGTCAGGAGGCCGCAGGGAGGGACGGCTGCTGTTCCCAAAGACATCACTAATGAATTCCTCCAGACGCTGTAGGGGCTTGGAGAGACTAAATGGAACTTTACGTGAAAGTGATGGCTGAATGTCAATGCTGCTGTCGGAGCCAATTTGGGAGCTGGAAAGTGCTGAAAGAATTAAGACTGTTAAATGGAAATAAGTCTACTTGGTTGAGATAAAATAGGGTTTAAATGAGTGAAATTATCAGTGGATTACCCTTGTTAGAGCACTGCCTTATTTAATAAACTGGGTTTTAATCTGCTGCGAGCATTCCTGAAGGGAAAGCTCAGCCCGTGGAGGTGCAGGGACGTGAGGAAGGGGAAGGACCAGCTGTGCCATCATCCTCTAGAACAGAGCCCCAGGAGCAGGAGTGCTTTGTACTCTCACAAGGACCTTGTTCACCGCTTTAGAAGCGAGTTGATCTTCGTTCAAATTTCTCTTGCTGGCAGAATTGGGGTGGGATCACCTCGGAGCGGGGATCACCTCGATACCTCTGGCTCCCTCGTGCCCCCGGGGAGCATTTTTAGAGCAGGGCCACGCAGTGCTCCGTCCTTTTTTGGGGTAAAATGATGCACTCAGAGCTCCCCTGGAGCCCTGGCAAGGCGTGATGCAAAGGCAGCAGCCTCTCGCCGCGTTTAGGAGGGAAAGAAAGTGCTGGAAACCTTGAGTGCTGCGGTTTTACCCGAAGAGAGAGTGCACTAATTATTAATGGCCACTGATTACCTGCTCCTGCAGGAGCAGAGCTGTTGCAGAGGAGCAGCCAGGTGCTTTGGGCCAGCCTTACCTGGCCACCTGAGTCAGTGCAGATGTCACCTGTCACCTCTCGTGCGCTCCGGACCCATCTCTCTGCAGCGGCAGCCCTGAAAGCAGAGCTGCTCCAGATGCTCCCGTGGAGGGAAGGAGCTGAGCTCCTCTCGGCGCTTTCGGGACTCTGCCCTTGGCTGTTGGAGCTCTCTGAGCCCAGGAGGTGACAGCCCCTGGCCTAGGGGGGGGAGCGTCTGGTGCAAGGGACAAAAGCACAAGGGGTGATAAAGCTTGGTTTTCCTCTCAGTTGTGCAGGCCTGAGGTTTCAGAACATCTTGTGTTCTTTACTTGCAGGCTTCGTGAATTTTAATTCTTTTTTACAGACAGTTTTGAGAGAGAAATCAAATAATTGGTGGGCTGGGAGGCTCAGGCAGGATCAAATTCCAGCCTTGGGGTAACCAGGTTGTGTGTAACCTACCTGGATTATGCTCTTACCTGTTCCAAGGAGTCTGTCTCCTGTAAATATTACATTTTTGGTGGCCTTGTTGTTGTCGCAAGGGCTGATAAAGCTGGCTGCAGGCAGAGCTGGGCCCAGCCTGGATTTTTATCTCTTTTCCTGGGCTTCTCCAGCAACCTGGTCTCTATAAATGCCAAAAGTTCTTGCACCTCACGCAGCTGAAATTGTGTTCAGGGGGAAATTGATGCTGGAAGAAGGCAAGGAAGGGGCTCTGTGCCCCCACTCTTGCAGGAGGGGTTGCTGTGCACTCCCCAGAGCAGACTCGCAGGAGCTGGGCTGTCCCCTGCAATTATCCCTGGTTTCCTATCGTAGAGGTGCAGGCCAGGATGAATGCCTGAGCTGCAGCCCGAGGCTCATCCCACAGGAGCTTAAAACTTGTGTGATCTCCTTGCCAAGCCCAGGGGGCAACGAGGGCTGGGAAGTTGTGATGTGGTGTCAGCCCGGCTTTGGCTGAGGCTCTCCTCCCTCATTACAGACTCCAGCCTCCCCTCTGTCGTCGCTGTTGTACCACGAACGGCGAGAAACGACACGACCGAGGTCCGGAGCAAATGGCGCGTTTAATTAATTATAAATCAATTTTTGTGGCTTGGGTCGCCTGCATGGCATAAGGTGATTGGTTCTTTGACCCATCACCTCGCAGAATGATTGGTGGGGGCCATTTCAAAATATTTTCTTCAGAACACAAAAACAACTCTGCTGAATAACAACAGGTGTGAGATAGAGAGTTAGTTTACAAAAACCCGTAGCAGTGTTTTCCATAGCTTTCATGAGAAACACAGAGCTCCCACAGAATGTTGCAGAAAACTGGAAAATTTCTCTGCTGAAGCTTTCCAGTGTCCACACCTCTGTGGTGCTCAGGACCTGACAGGACCGGTGCTTTGGGGTGCCTGTGCGTGCCCCTCGTGGTGCTCAGCGTTTGACGCCCTCCACCTTGTTCCCGATCTGATCCACAGCAACTCCAGCAGGGCAGGATGGCCGCGATCTCAGCCCTTCCTTCCCCTGCAGGGACGGTTCCTGGTGGTGCTCAGCTGCCCCTACTTGTCCATTTTCCCATTTTTCCAGCAGCAAGTCCGTCCTGCTCTTTGGCTTCGGCACTTCAGGACGTTTCGTTCCACATCCCGACAGAGCCTGGCAGTCGCAGACCTTTGGTATTTATTATCCATTGTATTTCCACCCATTTCGGTGGCACTTAGGATATCCACTAGAACATCACATCGAATTTTTTGGCGTTCTTGCTTCACTGGGGGCCCTGGCACAGTGGCAGGAAGAACTTTATCACCCCAGCCGTGCTCAGAAATCCCATGATCTTAATGAGGACAGAAGACAAAGTAAAAAATGGTTGAGCTGGCAAGGAAATAACCTTGCAGTGCTCTGGCCAGGTCATAAATACCCCGTGTAACACCCACCCCGGATGCCTCACGAGCCCCAGCTGAGCTTTTTAGGGCCAGGTGAGGCCGCAGTGGCTTTGCCCAAGTCTCCCAGTCCCCAGCACGGGGCAGCTCTGGCACAAGGCAGGTCCTGTGGGTGCCCAGCTTGGTGCGACCGAGGAGCATCAGCATGGTAGGAGATGGTTCTGAGCTGCCCAACTCAAATTTTGGAGTAGAAGTCTCGTTTTCCTCGGCTGTGGTTGAAATCCTGCTCTTCCCTCCTGCGTTTAAATCCCATGGAGCATCTCATTAGGAGCAAATGATGCCTCAGGCAAGTGGAGCTGTAGAAAAGTAATCTTTAATAAGCACCCTCAGTGGTCAGAGTTGCTTGATGAGCTCCGGAGTTTTATTTGCAGGCAGCCTGGGTTGTTGTTGGGCAGGAAAAGGCTTTGAGCTCCCTCCATTCCCATCTCCAGGCTGCTGTTTTCTGTTTCTGCCCTCAGTCCCTCCAGCCCTGCAAACGCTGCTGGCAAAGCTGTTGGCACTGAGAACAAAATGAGGGGAAGAGGCTGGGGGTGATAAGTCAGGAACATGAGAGGGATTCGAGGTGCCTGCAGCTCATCCTGAGTCGGACACAGACACAGATTTCCCTGGAGAAAAGGTGTAGAGCACCCACAGACTGATGTGGCTTTTTGCTGGTGAGCCAGAGGGGGATGGATTTTGAAGAGCTCTGGAAAATAAAGCAAGACACGGGATGTGAGTGAAGGTATTCAACAACCCTGAGGCTGCTGGAGGCTCTGCTGCTGCACGGGGTGGGATATTTCCAGGCTGAGCTGCAAATCTGGAATCTCTGCTGCCTTTGCTCCTCCTTCTCCTCAGAGAATTCCCAGAGCAGCTGTGGCTGCCCCATCCCCGGGAGTGTCCAAGCCCAGATTGGACAAGGCTTGGAGCAACCTTGGGCTAGTGGAAGGTGTCCCTGCCCATGGCAGGGGGTGGAATGAAATGATTTTGAGTTTCCTTCCAACCCAAACCGTTCTGGGATTTTGATTTCCTGGTTCCTGCCCTTTTGAATGACAAACTGCGGCGGATCCGGAGCTGTTTGTTGTCCTGGGGCTGTCGGGTTTCATTGTGAGGAAATGGGAAGCATTTTCAGGCATTAGCTGGCAGCACAGAGAGTTTTAGAGCAGCAGTTCGTGGCGCTGAACATGCTTTTGGAAGATGTGTCCTCATGCTTGGAGAATCAATTAACCTCGAAAAGATTTGGTGGCTTGGTTTGAAGAACACTGGCTCCGAGAATTTCCTCTCCTGCTGCTCAAATCAGCCACCTTCAGCACGAGGCATGGATGGTTTCTAGCACTGAAAGGTGAGCTGAGAACAAAAAAAGAGAATAAAATAACAGCGTAATGCCAGAAGAAATGAAAAAAAAAATATTAAAAAATAGAGCATCTGTGCAACTAAAACCCTTCTGAAAAGCAGTCATTTGCTGCATAGAGCTGTGCACTTTTGTTTCAAACATCCTGGCTCTGTTCTCTGCTGTTCCCCACCCTCCCCACCTGGAAACCATCCAGCGTTATCCGTGCTTGAAAAGGCAGCTCTGGCTGCGTGTTCTGCCCGAGCCAGCACCTGCAGGGAGCTGCAACAGGTCCCTGTGTGCCTGCTCGGTGCTTTTGGAGCTTTTTTGAGGGGGGAAAAGAGCAGAGTGATCTGTGCACAGCGGTGGGGAAAGGGCGTCCTCCCCTGCTCTGCTTGCAGGGTCAGGACGGCCTGTCAGGGCTGAAGCTCCTGCTCTCCTGGGAGGCTCCTGATGCTTGGAATATCATCCCTTCCCTGTGGCTTTCGTGGATTTCTCTGCCAGGGCTGAATGCAAGCAGCTTCTCCAGCGCTGTGGGGGAAAAGCGTTACAACCTCCTGGACCTGAAGTTCTCACCCCGGCAGCATCATCCTTCCCAGTCCCACAGCGAGCTCCAGCAGGGCGGATTTTGCTCTCGGTTGCAGAAAGTGAAAAGTACAGCGGGATTCAGTGCAGGCGTTGCTGCTTGCATCTCTCACCTCTTCCCCTTCTTATTCTCAGCCCTGGGTTTTGAGGCGTCTGGATTAAGCATTTCCAGGAGAAACACCAAACTCTGGCTTCCTCTTCTCAGGAAACCATTCCCTGGGTAGTAAATCAGAACGGATTCAGTGAAAAAGCTGAGAATCTGGAAATGTAAAATACTAGCGTTGAGTTCAGGTGTTTTTCCAGCCGGGTTATCAACACCTGAGCGGGGAGAGCAGGTGGATTTCTTGTTGCGCCGAGAGCAGCAGGGGCTGAGAGCTGTGGTTGTTCCACAGGGTTCTGGCTGGGTTTTTTCCTGCTTTTTGTAAGCCTGGGCACGCCACGCTCGTGCTTTAGATTTCAGTCTCAGCTTGCTAATCTGCTTCCTGACCTATAGGAGAAAATAGCTGGTAATTATTTGTTTACTTTGCGCAATTCGGCTGTGCAAGAGCTTCCTTAGAAGAGCCAGGCTGGGCGATTAGGAGGGGAGGTTTGTTTTGTTTTGGTTTAGTTTATTTTCCCTGGCACGTTGTCTTTTCATTTGGAAAGGCTGAATTTCTTGGGAGGTTTTTTGCCTTTTTTTAGGAGGCTTGAACTCCGTGGCTGCGTTTAAATCTGTGAAAAAATGAAGCAGAGAGGGGTTGTGCCGGGGTGAAAAGTCAATTTGGACGTGCTGTGATGTCAGGGTTTGGGAGATGGGGCTGGCCCGAGGCCATGGAGCACAGCAGCGTCCCCCTGATGGATTTGGAGGGACTGTCAGGCACAGCCTTGGCTGATTTCCCCTCAAATTTTTTGTTATTCCTCCAGTTCAATCTGACCCCGTGCTGCACCGCAGCTCCGTGAAAGCGGGAGGGTGCTGGGCGTCTTGCATACAACAAAACCTCTCTTCTGGGCTGGGATTATTCAACTAATCTCGTGATTATGGTGATAATCCCCTTTGCAGTGATGCCCCTCTCCAAGGAGCTTTTCCCTCGGGGCCTTCCAAGTCCCAAATCCCATTTTCTCCTGATGCTGAAGTGCTCTATATTAAATTAAGGCACTCTCAGGGATCAGAGGTGTGAAAGTCCTGTGGTATTTAAAGCTTTGGAGCCTCCTGCCTGACTGACCCTCTTGGGCCTCGTGGTGGGGATGGAGGAGAGGGGCTCTCCCGTTGGAGAGGAGATGGATTTTTGTATTTTACCCCTTGTTTTCGGAGCAGAACGAGCTGTGGGCAGCGCCACAGCCTGGCCAGCGATGCCCTGGGGGGCCGGGTGATTCCAGGTAGGATTTTCCTGCAGGCGCCTCCGAGGCCAGGCAGGGAAAGCAGCTCCCTTCCCTCTCCCGCTGCCAGGTGCTCGGCGGCAAATAAATATTTTGCTCACAACTCATCGGAGGTGGCATCTAACCAGATGTGCTCTCACTTGGTGCGGCAGGAGATTTATTTGGTTGTCCATTTATAGCTTATTATTTCCTCCTGTCTCCCCCCTCCCCAGCCTAATAGCAGTTTGCTATCCACCAGGGTATACATTTTCTTCTGATTAAGTGCCGCTTAGCCGTTGGCTGCTTGCTCATTTTACTTTTATAGACACATTTACAGAGGCACAAGCGCCCAGGAGCAAGGGTAAGGAGAATGGAGACTCGCAGCAGCTTGATTAGATTGGATTTTAATAAAGTTTCCAGCTAAGCTGCATCGCAACTGTTCCTCGCTGTGAGGATGATCTCCAGAGGTCCTTTTCAACCCTGATTGCTCCGAGGTGCTGGAGAAGGGGTTGCACAGCTCCTCACCTGTGCCGTGGGGGAGAATTCCCACGGAATCCTTGACCAGCAGGGGTGTCTGAGCTCTGAACACCTCCGAGCTCATCTCTCTGGGGCGAGGAGAGATTTTTTTTTTTTCCCCCCGTCTTTCCGTGGCTGCTAATTAGTCGCAGATGATGAGATAATTTATAAAAATTAGGAGCGATTTTCCCTCATTGTGCTAATATCGCTTGGCAATAAAACTGCTCTTTTAAGAGGGTGACTTTTCCCTAATGCAGGGATCAAGGCTAAAAATACATCCCCGCGTGTGTCAGCAGGGAGGGGGAGCGTGCTCCATCACCGCGCGTGAGGAGCCGTTTCACAAGTTCATCAGAACCACGAGAATGAACCCGAATCGGAATGCAAATCCCAGCCTTGCTGTTTGGGAAGGAGATGTTTGGTCGTGTCACCTTGGTGGCGGGGCAGGAGGGAGAAGCGGAATGCAGGTGCTGTGGCAGACGGCGCGTGTGCCAGGGGGGCTCGGCAGGGAAGCGGCACAGGGAAGGTCGCTGCTCCCTCTCCCCTTCCCCAGGAGCGACAGTGACTCAGTGCCAGCTCCTCACGTCGCCAGGCAGGAGCAGCAGCTCGCAGGGAGAGCGACAGGAGCAGTGTTTTGTCTCCCGTGCACGGCGCCCGGGGGAGTGGGATGAGGGAGCCAAGGCGAGGCGTGGGAGCAGAGTGCGGCTCAGCTCCCAGCTCTGCCTCTCCACGGGCTTCTTGTGGCACTGGCACACATTCCCTGCGGAGCTGGGGGCTGAATCGTGGTGCTGGGGTTTGTTCCCAACGCCGTTTGTGGGTTTGGAAGGTGCTGTTTGCCCCTTTAGCTGGTGTAGGATCGAGCTGAGCCCTGCGAGTGCATCCTCGGTCTCGTGGGAACTGAGAAACCGGGCGGTTGCTGTGGCAGTTGTTTGGAAAAAGACATTCGTTAGGCTGAAGAACGAATTTTCCATGAACTCAGAAGGCCTCCAGCACTCCCTCAGGCTCCTAACGATTTTGTCACGGTGTTAATCCCTCAGGTGAGAGGCGGCATTTTGATATCAGCAAACAAATTACGTTTTCCGCGCAGATAACCCAATCCGGAGTCAGGCACGGGAGCAGGAAACAATTCATCAGCTCCTAATGGGCCCTGCAGGTCCCAGGCAGGGCTGGATTCAGCCACGGTGTGCAGCTCCCTGTATCCCATGGCATTCCAGGGGATGTGTGTCTGCCTGGGACACCTGTACCAGCACACCCAGGTAACCTGGTTTGGTTCGTGGTGATGCTCGGGATGCTGGAGCACCCTCCGAGCCCCTTCCTGTATGGAATTACGTATTTTGAGGGGCAATGCCTGTGCTGGAGAGTTTCCAGGAAGGCAAATCCGGGGCGGAATGGAGGTGGGGAGGATCAACAAGTGGTTGCTATGTTGAGCTCTAAGGACGCGGTGGGTACAGAAAATTTTCACAGATTTAAGGGGAAACTGGCCGAGCACAGGGGAGAGAAAAGCACTCAGGAGTTATTAAGTATATAAACAACATCAGTTGCAGAAGTTTCCTGACCTGAGAGCAGCCCAGGGCTGGGAGGCTATTAGCAGGAATTATTGGATGGACTTTTGCTTTGACAGTAACATTTGTTCTCGCGATCCAGATACGAGGCAGAGGCAGAGAGAAAATGAAAGGAATTGCCTGTAGCAAGCTCTCGAATTAGCACCTCTATCTCCTGAGCCCCAGCCTGGTGCAGTGTCCATCAAGGCTGGGAAGTGTGGAAATCTGCCTGGGCTGTTAGCAACAAGCAGAGGGAAATGGTGGCAGCAGTGACGCGGGTGCAGAGGGCTAAACCAGCAGGGCCAGGGGTGGGGAAGGGCTGGGAGCAGCACCTGGGAGCTGGAAAATTCAGCTTGGACTCGTCCCCTGGTTTAGTGGGAGCAGAATCAATGTGAACCTGTAAAACGTTTGGGTTTTGTCCCATGAAACAAAGCACTCCTCTCCCATTTCTGTAGCTGCGCCTTCATTTCTGCTCTTTAATGCCGTCCCTAAGTATCTGCTTCATCTCGAAGTGATTCTGTCCTGCACTTTGTGGTGGGATTATCTCGCTCTCCCCGTCTCTCCTGCCTCAGATTTAGTTTCTAGGAGGAGCAGGCTGTGTTCGTTCAGCCTCTCTGGAGATGCTGATACACGATTCCTTCCAGCATTTTATTGGTCTCCGTTGGATCCCTTCTAATTTAAACAACTTCACAGTTCTGGGTGCCTTGCTTTGTCTCTGTCAGGCACAGAGCCACGAGCACAACCTCACTGAGACTCCATCAGGAGGACCCATTTCCTGGGTTAATTTTATCCATGTGTGCCTTTGAATCTCCCCTTCCCGAGTCCTCTCTGACTCGGTCTCTCAGACATTTTTTCTTCAGTTTTCTTCTTTTTTTTTTCAAACCTGAAGCCTTCTGATGGTGTTGCCAAAGGCTGCGTGGCCTCAGGCTGTGCTCTTGTCCAGCATGAGTGAGGAAGGCTGGAGTGGGGTGTGGACATGAGGCAGAGCTGGGACGAGGGCATGAAAATTCCCATGAAAATCAGGGAATTTGAGCTGGAATTTGGACCAGCTGGCCTTGTCTCCTTGCCTCCTTTAAATCCCTTCTGATCAGCCTGTTCCTCCGTGATGGCTGCAGGACTCTTATCAGTCGTTTATCTACTTAGATGTGTCGTATCTATTTATCTAGGCAGCATAATAAAGAATCCTGACTTAGATCCACCCATCCAAACGTAGCAAAGTTGTGGTAAAATTTGATCCTTTCATGCAGGGAACCCCTCTACTTTTACTGCGCTGTCCTCTGCCTCCATTCCTTCTTCTCATATTCCTCATGCTGCGTGCAGATTAATTTGGGATATTTCCTAGGATCCTTGTAAGCACAACTATTTGATCGTTATTGAGAATCAAATTACAACATTCATTAAGTTTTTTGCAACTGGAGACAAACGTTGGCTTGCAAAGACAAAAATGCGTCTTCGCTGTGTTTGAATTCCCTTAATTATTGATGGAATTGGAATGGAACAAGATGGGATGGAATGGAATTGGAATGGAATAGGATGGAATAAAATTGGAATGGAGTATGATGGAATGGAATAGGATGGAATAGGGTGGGATGGAATAGAACTGGAATGGGATAGAATTGGAATGGAATAGGATGGAATGGAATAGAATTGGAATGGAATAGGATGGGATGGAATGGAATAAAGTGGAATTCCAGCTGGTCCAGAGGCTGCAGGGGTGTTTGGAAACCTTCTGTGGATCTGGGAGTGTGTGGCTGGTGGTGTGATGGCAGCGTGGGATGGGAAAAGCAGAGGAGGGAACCCCTCGCCTCTCATTAGCAGGTGCTGCTTGCTCTTTAAAAGGGAAAAAAAACCCCCTCACCCCCCTGCCCCTGCAGGTCAATAAAATGAACACTCACTAATGGCTGAATCAGAGACTCGACAACTTCATTACACTTGTAAAATCGATGGCCATTACCCAGCTCTGCCGATTGATCTGAGCTGCAGGATGTCAGCACGGCCTGCCCGGGGGCTGGGAGCCGACAGGGATTTGCTAAATAGGTCTGGAGCCCATTAAAACACACTCTGAGCACCCTTCCTGATGGGCCAGACCTTCCTCTGGTCTTCCATCCGTGCTCCCTGGAGGGATTCCCGCACCCAGGGCCGGGTGAGCTGCTGCAGAGGCGTCCTGGAGCAGCCAGGCCGCGGGCAGAGCAGGAAGATCAGCTCAGGATGTAAAAGTCCACGCTACTGAAGGGCTGCTGAGGCGATTTTGTAGCTTCTGGACTGCTGCTGGGAGGCCTGGATGTAAATGACAACGCAGCTAATAAGGTCTAATTGGCTATTAAAGGAGGAAGCGGCCCCGGAGATGCTGAGGGCCAATTAACCCTGGGAGCCCGACACTGCTGCTGTGCAGTGATGTGTGAGAGCCTTTCACAAACAGAGCGCGCAGGGGCACTGCGGGGCCTTACCCGAACCCTCTGGAACGGGCTGGGGTCTTCCAGTGCTCGCTTGCAGCTGCTCATCTGCCTTTGTAGCGAGACAGGATGCAGTGGCTGAGCGGTGCGGGTGCACCCCTGCAGACACCCCGTGGGCATCAAAGGGGCCCTGGCCAGGTGGATCTTCTCAGGAGGCTGATTTTTATAAGCTCTGCTCAGCCCTGAGGGACTAAAAGCCGCGTCAGGTGCGGTGGATCCGTAGGGAAGGCGCGTTCCTGCGTCAGGCTGTGATGGAGGCAAGGGCCAGTGGAAGCAGGTACCAGCCCCGAGGCTGGGGACCAGGGGGAGGGGAGGCAGGAGATGCCTTGGAACGCTGAGATGGATTCTTGAGCGAGCCAAAGCCTGTGGAAGCCACCAGGGGCTGTGGGAGGCTCAATCAATCATCCTGCCTCAAACACTGCCTGAGAGCAGGGCCGTGGGGAGCCCGGGGTTTTGACACAGGCTTGTTGCTAATTTGAATAAACAAATTGTGTCTAATGGCTTTGTCTTCTAATTGATGCCAGTGCCTTCTTGACAAGGGAAAACAGAGATACTCAGTGCTGCAAAGCGAGCTACCTGTTTTCAGAGTCTGTTTTTCTGCTAGGAGTGGGCAGGCAGAAAATGGGATTGGGTGGATTTGATGAGGAATTGGGACTTGGGAATCTCAGCATAATATGGGCCACATCTCAGACTTTGGATCCTATTGCATCTTAATTACACGAGGGTGGCTTTGTGCGCTGCTGTTGTGATGATGATCTTTCTCGTTCCTCTTCCTCCAGTTGATTTTATTCTAATTTCGGCATTTTTTGTTTTATTATTTCTGATTTCTGCATTTTTGCTGTTCTGAGCTCCGGCCTTTCTGAAACCCAAAGATTTCAATCCAAGCAGGAAGTGAGTTCAAAGATGGGGCTCAGGTTGATATTTTTTTTGTGTTCCGCTTGGCTCTTTGCAGAGCAGAGAGAAGGGGACTGTGACTGCAGGGTCCGTCCCACAGTGACACCCGTGACCCATCCCAGTGGAAGAAGTGAGGCTGATACACTGGGAACAGCCCAGGTCTCACTGTAGTTTTCCATGGGAAGCAGGATGGAGCTCCTGTCCTCATTTCTGGTGATCCCCAAGGATGTTTCTCTCACGTTGAGGCAGCAGCTGGAAAGAAGATCCAGTGCTGACCTCAGCAGTGCAGACAGGCTGATCTGCTGCTCCCTCACACCTGGCTGAACCGTCTTGTAGTCTGTCTGGGCCATGAGACTCCTGTGCTTTGTGGACTTGCTGGTTTGGAGGTGAACTGGCCTGAGCTGGAGTTCCACTGACCAGAGCCAGGAGTGGCCTGGAAGCCCTGCAGGGTGGGGACCTGCTGAGCCCCTGCGTGACCCTTGGGCTGTGGGGAGCAGGAGAAGGGCCTCAGAAGCTGCTTTTTGTCCTGACTCAGCTCCAAAAGAGACAAAAGCTCCTTTCAGCCACACAGCCCGGGAGCGCTTTGGCTGAAATAATTTCTGTTACCTTTTATCTGCCTCAAAGGAACACTTAAAAAAATCATCCTGCCCATAGCGGGCAACCTGATGAGCCTAATTTGGTGGTATGAAAACACAACCACTCGGAGGTTTCCAATCCGTGTTCTGGCTAATTAGATACACTTCCCCTGCCAGCTCCTGCCCGCTGTGCAGTGTTGCGTGTGCTCAAACGCCCCGGCACGAGCAGGAGCGTGGCGCACGCTGGTTGAAGTGCATTTTGGCTGATGGGTTTTGGGGGGTTGATGTTGTTCGCCGTCTGTCAAGCCAGGGAAAGAGGCTGCACCAGCCCCAGCTGTAAAGCAGCAGCTGGTGCCCCAGGCCCGGGGGTCACACCGCAGCCCACTGGTCCCTTTGGGCTCCTGGGGTTGTTTGTTTCGGTAAGCTGGGCTTGCAGGCGGCTCTGGAGGGGTCTGGGGGGAGGAAGGAGGATGTTCTCCAGCGGGGCTGTGGCTGGGGAGGGGGTGAGTGGCAGCGCTCCAGGGCTCGTGCCCGGGCAGCGAGCACTCAGCAGCTCCGGGTCGCTGCCACTTCCCGTCAGGGGACATGGGGATGATGGCATCCCATCCTCTGGTGCTGGAAGGGTGTCCAAGACTGTGCAGCCATTGCCTCAAACCCTTAAATTACAGCTGCTGGAATGGACTGAAAGTTCCGTCCACAGAGAGGGAACGGGCTGAACAGTTTGTGTGTGTCTGGGTGCAGCCTGGGCTGAGCGAGAGCTGGCCATGGACCAGCTGCAGCTCGCAGGCCTGGGCATCTGACTAACACTTCCATGTCCAGGGCTGGCGTCTCGGTGCCTTTTTCGTAAAAATTGGCTTTATTTGTAGAGAAAGGTGGGCCAGTTTATCTTAGGAGCTGACAGAACTGCAGTTCTCCCTCCAGCACGGAAAATACTCCCCGTGCTTTGGTGCTGGCGGACCTCAGAGCGCTGAGGAAACTTTCCTGCCCTCCAAGAGATTGTTTTGTGTCCACTTAGGGATGCCAGCAGCGCGTGTCCTGTCCGCACACCCCTCCCAGCACAAACAGCACCAGCGGGGAAGCGGCACTGAAATTCAGCAGGGTCTGGCTGAGGTTTCCACCCAGGCAGAAAATAAATTGGCTGCTGCTGCTGCTATTCTCTTTTCTAAATTGGCGGTGCCTGGAACGGGGCCAGCTCTCTTCCCTTCTCTGAGAGACACCCATCGCTTCTCCAGGGAAATCTCGGAGGGGACCTGGGGGAACAAGATTGGCTTGTGGGTTTAGCAAGCAGCGGGATGTCGCGGAGGTTAATTGCATCCGGCTGCTGCGCTACCCAAACCGTGAATTTTGGGATGAAAAACGGCTGCAAAACCGAATCCCTGGTGTTGCAGTCTGCCCTGGACTCGCTGCCGCCCTGCCTCCCCCTCTGCGTGTCGGGGTGAGGTGTCTGGGCAGCAGGTAACAACAGCCTCATACGCATTCGTCCCCCGGCTCTCCTGCGGGTGAACATCCGCGCGCTGATGAGGCCGAGAACGCGATCACCCGTGCCTCTAACGGCCGAGCACACGCTGCAAATTCCGGCTTAAACGGAATCTGATGTGCTCAGAAGCTGCACAAGTCTCTTAAAGAAAATGAGACCTTAGCAGGAAGCCTCACACCGAACAGAAGGCTCTTTACTGACCGTGGGATGCTGCCGTCGGGAGGGGACTGCAGGTGGCTGTTCCTGTGTAGTAAAACATGTCAGCCTGGTCTGGATGGGGTTTTTTTTTTTTTTCCAGACAGTTAAGAAACCAATAAAGTTAAATTGGTAGGACTGTCTAATGTGATTACGGCAAGATGGGGATTAATGTGGTTCCATTAGAGCTTGTTTTGAGACGGGAGGATGTCATTTTGTGATGGAGAACCGGGATGACAGCGAGTATTGGTATTCCAAGGGCCTTTTTCTAAGAATGACCTGCTCTGTCTTTTTGACATCAAACATATGTCTGCATAAGGAGAGCACCGGTTTGTGTTCTGGTGCAGCTCCACTTGTAGTCTGAAGTGTTCCATCAAAAAATTTATGAGGGAAAGGAAAAAACAGCCTCGGATGAAAGTGCTTGAATGTGGAAAGGCGGCTCCTTAGCCCCAGGGAGAGCCTGCACATTCCAGCTGGGGAAGGATGAGCTGCGTAGGGCTGTGAGGGGCTCAAGGTGGCTTCTGGCTACAGGCTCGTGCCTCCAGGGCATCCCAAACCACGTCCTGTTAATGAGAAATTGGAGCTCTGCTGGGAGCTCCTGAGGTGGTGGCATGTGCAGGACACACCCGATCGGATCCCGTCTTTGAGGCTTCAGGTTCTGGGTTCTGTCTTGGGGTAACCCCAGTCCTTGACTGGCCTGGAAACATGATTCTGAGTTTCCTCTCCTTGCTATCAGCACTTGATAAGAGATCCAGAACTTGCTCCTTGTCTCTTCCGAGAAGAAGGCTCCGAGCTGGCACTCAGCTCCCATCCGGTTTCTTTGCCTCCTGGCTCTAATCTCAGTGTTGGTTGTTAAATGTTTCCCAGGGACTTCCCACTGCCCCTGGGATGTTAATTAAAAGATTTCCAGCCTTAAAAAGAAAAAAAAAAAAATTAAAAATAAATCCCTCTGCCCTGTTGGTATCCTGCAAGGAACTACAGCGTGGATTGGTGTTTGTGCTGGAATCTCCTGGGTGGAGCCATGCATGGATTGATTTTTCCTGGTGGTTAGAAAGAGAGGGAAATGCAGTGCCTGATACCCCTTGGCCAGGAGGTGGAATCTGGAATCTCGTGGATAGAAAAGCACCAGGAAGGACAGGAGAGGCCCAGATCTTACTAAAGCAAAGGTGATGTGCCATCAAATGAGTGACACTGATGGAAAATGTAGGAACTGACAGATGTTTGGAGGAATTGTTTGGAGGACTGGCTCGTCTGGTATTAAAAGATTTAGAGTGAGCTTTCAGCAAATGAAGGAGGAATGGGCCCTGAAGTGCAGGGCTGAGGTTTGGCAGCCGAGGTTGAAAAAGGAGTGTGTGTGTGTGGGGGGGGGGGGTTTCAGGCACTTTAAGGAAAGAAAATAATTTTCCAAACCGCATTTCACTTAATTGAGTACCAACAAGTAGGGCTGGACTGAAAAATCTTGATTCCAAGGAGCAAACATCACCTCAGCGAGGCTGCCCACGGAGCTGAAGGGAAACTTCCACATCCCTGTGGACGCAATCCCATGGGATTGGAATATCAGTCCCACTTTTTGTGCTGCAGAAACAGGAGCTCATTTGCTGCTTGGTGTGAGGCTGCTTTTGCAAGGTTTCCGTGGAGTTCTTTGTCTGTGTGTGGTGGCAGCCACAGCAGCTTTTCCAAGCAGTGGATGCTGCTTCCCTGGGATTATTTCAGTTCCTTCATGGATGCTGGGCAGCCAGGGCAAGGTAGAAAAACCCTTTTGTGCTGGGCTGGCTTTGTTCTAGTCTGTGGTCTGGGATTTGAGGCTGTCTGGGAGAGCGTGTTTGTGTAAACGAACGATCCCATTCCCTCGCTGCCTTTATCCACCTCGCCATCTCCCTGCTCCCTTCTCCAGCAATGCCTTTTCCACGGGGTTAAATCAAAGTGCAGAGCTCTGGGCTCTGCAGATTCGAGCCAGTTAGCGATTCTCAGGATGCTCAGGGCTGGCAGAAATGGGGTGACATCAAACACCAGCTCCTGACCTGGTTCTGTGAGGGGTTCGTCCATCAAGGTGTGATGGGGGCAGGAGAAGGGGATCGTTAATGGGAGCAGAGCAAAGCCCAGCCAGGTCCTAATGAGCTGCCACACAGAGCTTTTAGAAAGGTTCTTGTGGCTTCCAGAGTCACTTTTTTCTCCCTCCTTTCTCCCCGGATTCCTGTGCTCAGGATCAAGAGGGCAGTGTGATGTTGAGGACAAAGGCCTGGCTGTGGGCCCTGAGGTTCAGGTCGCAGAAATTCGTGCTGGGACCAGACTGGGAATGGTTCTCTCCCCTCCCAGTGGTGCTCAAAGCCATTGTGGGGCTGATACCAGGGGCTCAGAGCCGGCAGGACACAGGGGAAGGGCGGGCAGCATTCCCAGAGCCCGTTCCCTTCTCCCCAGGTCAGGAATGTGGCGCGGGAACCCTGAGGCGTGGAGCTGAGCTCGGGGCTGCTGGTGCTCTGATTAATGCTGCAGCAGGGCTTGTTCTGCTGGAGAGGAACCTTCCCTCCAGAGACATTAAATATTAATAGCAGCAATAGAGACACAGATAAACAAGAGCGAGTTATAAACTTCATTTTGAGGGCACTGCTGTTCGCTCTGGCGAGCTCCTGTCACAGCCAGCTCGGGAACCCGGGCCAGAGGCTGGGGCTGCATTGAAATATCTGCATTTCCACCTGGAACTCAGAGTTTCCTGACTGTTTGCCCAGCACAAAAAAGCCTCCCTAGCTACAATCGAGCCCCTGCTGGAAGGTGACAGTGACCTGCCACCAGTGCCTCTCAGAGTCAGAGCTTCCCCAGCCGCCGCCATCTGTGCCTCGTGTTTTCTTCTTCCACTCCAGCGCATCTGCTCTGTTCAGGGCTTTGTTCTACAAGTTCCTGGAGAGCTGAGAACTCACCTTCAGAAACCAGTCAGGTGTTTTAGCCAGGTGGTGATGAACCATCCAGGGTGGGGACAGGGATGCTCTGGTAGGATGAGACTTTCCCCGCTGTGGGTGTTCAGATCTCTCTGTGAAGCCTCTCTGCAGCATAAATCACTTTATTTATTTATTTGAACATCCTCACGACGCACGGTGGTGGTTTACAAATCACACCTGTTTAAAACCTGGTGCAAATACCTGGGTTTTTTGGGATAAGAGGAGTCAGATATTTTAGGCAGGTGGTGATGAACCATCCAGGGTGGGGACAGGGATGCTCTGGTAGGATGAGACTTTCCCTGCTGTGGGTGTTCAGATCTCTCTGCGAAGCCTCTCTGCAGCACAAATCACTTTATTTATTTATTTGAACATCCTCATGACACGTGGTGATAGTTTGTAAATCACACCTGTTTGAAACCTGCCACTTCCTGGTGCAAATACCTGAGGTTTTTGGGACGACAGGAGCTGTGTGGGCAGGCATCCCCTAACATAGAGGGAAAATCAGGCTAGGAAAAACACTAAAGACTCCCAGTGCAAACTGGGAATCAGTAACGAGCCTGGTGTTTACTGCTTAAACAGCTTTCAGATGAGAAATGATTGTAAACTCATATTTTAGTAATGCAAAATATTATTGACTGAATTCAAAGCGAGAGCGTTTATAACACGCCGAGATGACTTTTGTACTGTAATTTATATTGGATTCCCCTTCCCGAGGGGTGGGAGTGGGGGAGGCAGCTCCTGGCTGAGGTGTCACGCTGGGAGCAGCTGCGTTTTGGTGTTTTACAGGATTTTGGGTGCACTTTGGGCTGCACTGCACCTCCTTATTTAGGGAGGAGCACTGGGACATGGAAAATACAGGGGGGAAAAAGGAGATTTTGGGTCACCCTGCCAGTCTGGAAAACTCCTCTTTGAACAAGCAGGTTTAGAAAGTGCTTCTGGTTTAAGAACGTGAGGTTGGATGGAAAGTTCCAGCCCTTCCTGCAAAATAAGATGATGAGCTATTTGTGCAAGCCCACCTGGGCAATGAAAACCCCACCGGGTGTCTTGGGAAGCTCCAGTGGAGCAGAACCATGGAGCTGTGACCCGCAAAAGCAGGAATAATTCATGTAAAAGGAAACAAACCCCCAGAGGGAAAAGGGCAATAAACCCAGCCCTGCTCTGCCTCCCAAAGGCTTGACCAGAGGGGTTTAAAATCTCCTCTTAATAACGTATGCAGCAGCAGGGGAAATCAGGCTGGGAATCTGAAGGTTAAATATTAGGGAAAAAAAAAAAACCCAGAAAATCAGGCAAATAAATCTTGACTTCAGATTTGCTCTCATTGTCAGTGAATTAAATTGAGTTTCTTTTTTTAATGCCGCTGGGACAAACACACCCCAGTCCCTGGATTTCAGCATGGCCAGCCTGGGTATGTGGAGGTGGTGTTTGCTCAGATCTTTTCAGGCATTAGCAGGGGGTGGGGAGAACATCTGGGAGATTTTTGGTTCAGGATCTAATTAGTCCTTACCCACAGAGCCCTGTCCTCTGCTCCTGGCCCCTGGAGCTTCCTGCCCATTTCCCTGCACACTCCTGCAGCTCTTGGAGCTCCAATTTCGCGCTGATGAGAAAAGACAAGTGTTTTCCAGAACTGGATGGCGCAGGGAGGAAATGGCCCTCATCACTTATATTTATGTTCTTAATTCACTCCTCCGTGGCCATTGGCCGTCGCACAAGGCCCCCATCATCTCTCCTGGTTCCAACACTTGAATAGGGTTTGTCTTGACGTGATTTATGGCAGCAGGACTTTCAAGGTAATTATTGAGATTGCTGCAGCAGTTCCTTGAAGGGATTCTGAAGGGTATTTTTGGGTGGTGGTGGGGAAATGAAGGGTACAAGGGGCCGCAGGTTTTACTTGGCTTGGTTTTTTCTCCTTCTCCTGTGATGCTGGCAGAAAAAAACGGAGGTCTCCAGTGCAGAACACGCACGGAGAGACACACAACCCCCTCGTCCTGCACAGCGAAAACCTCGCTGTCTTCTCTGGAACGAGACAGCTTAAAAGGGGAGGAAAATTATGGAGCAAAGAGTTTGGCTAATGCTCGCTTTCAATGCAGCCAGACCCGCTGCCATAATTCCTTCCCGGATGGCTTTGGGTGGCGTGGCTGGGAGATGGATGGAGCTGTTGTGAGCACCCTGATGGGAGCTGAGCAGCGTGGAGCCGGAGGGAGAGGGCCGTGAATCTCCTGGAAGTGCGTTCCAGCCAGGATCCCGCGCAGGGAGCAGATGTTGTGCTGGTTTAACGAGGGGTTTTTATGAACCCAGCTCGCCCTGGCCGGGCTCCGCCGGGTTTTAGATTTTCTGCTTGCTGCTGTTCGTGGCACGTGGATGGCCCCGTTTGTGGGAGGTGCTGCTCCAGTGCAGGCAGGGACATGAACAGAGGCTCTAAATGTCAAATTAGAAGGCACCAAAGTAAACCAGCCCCGCTGGAGGCAGCTGGGGTGGAGCTCGTGGCTTGAGCTGCTCGTTCTGACTCGGAGTTGTGCGCACAGAACCCTCTGTCCCCAGAGCCAGTGACATTTCCAGGCTCCCCTGAGAGCTCTGGTGTCACCTTTCTGTGGACTCGGTGTCAGCTGGATAAAGGGGTTTGTGCTTTAGTTTATGTTTCCAGGAGTTTCACCTTCACAGCTTTTTCCCTTTGGAGCTCGGCTATGGATACCTCCACCTTTGATCAGATATTAGGAGAAATTTCTGGCTGGAAAGCACCGGAAGAGGCTGCACAGGGAAGTGCTGGACTCACCAACCCTGGAAGTGTTCAAAACACGTGTGGATGTGGCACCTGGGGACGTGGTTTAGTCCAGGGACTCCTTCCACTATCCCAGGTCGCTCCAAGCCTCATCCAACCTGGCCTTGGACACTTCCAGGGGAAGTTTTTCCTTCTTCGAGGTTAATGGTGATGCCACTGAGCAATAAATTTGAGCACAGAAATTGCACAGGATTTTGATTTTCTAAGGTTTTGTTTTTTTTTTTTTGTGGCCCAGGAGTAAAAATTTGTAAACTGAGGAAATCGATAAAAAACTTGAAATCAAGAGACCAGAACCTCTCTGGGGGTGTTTTGTGATCAATCCACACAGAACTGAGGAACAAGGAGAACGCTGAGAAAAGAAAACCCCTGGTCTTCCTGCCTTTCCCTGTTGGGGATAAAAGTCAGGAAGGGTTTTTAAAAGTCCGTTGTGTGGCTGTTGCACGCTCCCAGTAAAACCAGGAGCGTTAACGATGGCCATGCCTGGAGCCTGGATTATTGTAATGCCGTTTGTCCTGGTTATTGCAGAACAGAACTGGTGCAGGGCTTTGCTGAAGGGATCACGAAGTCGGTGTGGAAAGAGCTGGAAACCAAACAGAGAAGGCTTTAACGAAAGAAAGTAATGAAACGAGGTCTGGCTGAGAAGTGGGGCACGAAGGAGGAGGGGTGTGGCTGTCGGCTCCGCGGATTTTGCTTCTCCCGCTGCTCCTTTTCCGTGCTGCTGGAATAACCTGTGCCCCACAGGTGTGTGCCCGGGGCAAATCCCTGTCCTTTCCGGAGTCCTGTGGTTCCTGCAGGGCGCCCGGGCTGCGGGGGAGGCCAGGTGTGTGTGGGAACAGCGGCTCCTGTGCCATCCTTAGAGCCGATCAAGGGGTTTAATCCATTTTTTCTGTGGTATCCTGTGAATTCTTGTGCCCTTAGTGCTGACCAAGGGGTTTAATCCATGTTTTCCATGGGATCCTGTGAGTTCTTGTGCCCTTAATGCAGACTGATGGGTTTAATCCATGTTTTCTGTGGGATCCTGTGAGTTCTGGTGCTCTTAGTGCTGACCAAGGGGTTTAATCCGTGTTTTTTGTGGGATCCTGTGAGTTCTGGTGCCCTGTCTTTAGTGATGACCAGTGGGTTTAATCCATGTTTTCCCTTGAATCCTGTGAGTTCTTGTGCCCTCAGTGGTGACCAAGGGGTTTAATCCGTGTTTTCCAGGGGATCCTGTGAGTTCTTGTACCTTGTTTTTAGTGCTGACCGATGGGTTTAATCTGTGTTTTCCATGGGATCCTGTGAGTTCTTGTGCCCTTAGTGCAGACTGATGGGTTTAATCCGTGTTTTCTGTGGGATCCTGTGAGCTCTCGTACCTGGTTTTTAGTGCTGACCAATGGATTTAATCCCTCTTTTCCATGGGATCCTGTGAGCATCCCGTGAGCCACCACCCCGTGAACATCCCCCTTGCTACCCTTCCTTCTCCCCCTCCTCATCCCAGCTCCTGAGGGGCTCCTGGCAGCCCCTGGGTGCTGCTGGAGCCGTCCCCAAGGGCAGCAGGCGAGGAGGGAAGGAGGAGAGGCAGGGATGGGTGGTGGCATCTCCACACAGCGCCATCGCTCAGGGGGCGATGCCGAGGTGCCGCCGAGCATCCCTCGCCCTGCTGGGGCGGCTCTGGGTGAGGTGGAGGGGCAGGAATTCAGCGGGGGCATGGGAGAGCTGGAACCCCCTTCCGTCCTCCCCTCTGAGCTCCGCAGCAGGGCCGGGGGCAGCGAGGGCAAAGCGGGGTTTGTGCCAGCCCTGGAGCAGATGGAGGAGCAGCCGAGCGCTCTCCTCAGCAGAGGAAATGAAAAACGTGGAATGCGGTCAGGGAGCAACAGCTCCGGCGTGTGCTGATCTCCCGCCCCTGCCCTGGCAGTGCCCGGCGTGTGGGGCACAGGGAGGTGGCACTCTGGGGACACGATGATGGCATCGCTGTGCTGGCAGCGCCCTGGGGTCGCTCGGGTTTGTGCTGGGGCTTTGCCCGGGCTGAGGGTGAGGCGAGCTGGCACCTGGAGCCACGGGAACATCCAGCCTCTCCTGCTGCTCCGCGGTGAGCTGCCCAAAGTTGCTGCCAGTCAGGGAGACAGGCAGCCTGCCCACACCTTCCCGAGCTGTTTGGTGCCCTGCTGGGCTCTTCCAGCACCTCAGTGGGGTCGCATTCCTGCAGCACCTTTCTTTTAATTGATATTTTCTCGTTTAACCCAGCTCTGAGGTGCAGGTTGAACTCCCACTGAACAACCACGGGCAGAGCCATTGTCATAGTTATTTTAAATGGGAAAAATTTCCTTTTTGGGGTGTTCCTTATGGGAGTGGCATTCAGGAGGGCCAGGGTCAGGTTCAGTGGCTGGTTGTGATTCAGAGAGATCTGGCCCGGGTCAAGTGAGGAGCAGTGTCCATAATCACACCTATAAGGGGAAGTATTTTCCTTTCATCACTCTTAGCCTAATTATGTTTGTGAATGGGAGTCCTGCTCCAGGAATCAATACGGGAGGGAGCTTTGCTCAGCTGTGTAGGAGAGGAGGTGCATTTCTGCAGCCTCCCCTCGGCCCCGCAGCAAATAATGGTAATAACAAATCTATATCCGTGCTTTTCGTGTTCGCTGTTATCTGGATCTCTTTGGTGAGATAACACGGGCAGAAGAAAAGCAGAGCTCTCTCTTTTTTCCCTTCTGCCCGTGTGTTTTCATATTTTCAAATTAACCTTATCGACCCACCTGTTGCAAGCAGGGCTCTGCTGGCTGCCCGGTCCTGGGGGAGGCCGAGATTTCTGCACCAGTCACAAAATCCCAGAATCCCAGACTGGTTTGGGTTGGAAAAGACCTTAAAGCTCACCCCACTCCACCCCTGCAGGGACACCTTCCACCAGCCCAGACATCTTGGGGCATTTTCATGATAAAGTGTGAAGATTTTTGCTCTTTTATAACCAAGCTCCAGGGCCGTGCCAGCGCTTTGTCCCGTTTTTGTCCCTCACAAACTCTCACCTGTCCCTGATGGAGAGCTGAGGCTTTGTAGGACATGTGATTATTATTTTTTTTTTTTTTTTTCTTTTGGTCGCTTTAAGTGAGCAATATATATTCCAGACTAAAAGACACTCAGGAAATGAAATTGCTGGCACTGCTGCTGCTCGGAGGGGAAACCATTTCCGTCCCTGCTAATGGAGGAGGGGTCCTGCTCGCGGCCGTGGGGTCACGGAAACAGCAGCAGACATCAAAATAAGGGAGAAAGGAAAACCAAACACAGCCAGGGGAAGCCTCTGGAGGTGCTTGCAGGTTGGTTGTGCTCAGGTTTTCCTCCATCCCCTGGGGTTTCCCGAACATCTGGAGCAGCCGGACACACGCCCAGCCCTGGGTGTAGGGTTTTGATCCACAGAAGCACCAAAGAAGCTCCCAGCACCTCCCCAAAGGCTGTGTGTGGTCCCTGGATTAACTGCAGCCGGGGCTGAGCCTCCCCCAAAGCCTTCCAGAGGCTTCTCTAGGCCTGGGCTAAGCTGACAGGCTCTTAAAGAGGGATATCCCTGCCTTGCCATGGTGTGGGAACTTCAGCTGCCGGAGAAGGGTCAGGGCACAGAGGAAAGAGGTGAAATCCCGAGTCCTTCAGCCTCTCCAGGTGGAGCAGAGGGGTTTTTGGCTTTCCCTGCAGACAGAGCTCTGGAGACCCGGCAGATCCGTGCCAGCGCTGTGCGAATCCCCGGCTGCGCCTCCCGGGGCGGGAGGAATTGGGAACGTCAGGTTAAATAAGCTTTTTTTGGGAAGGGAAATCCTGAAAGTGAGCGAGCTCAGAAACTTTAAAGGCTGGGATTCAAGTTGCCGTCGCTGTGGATGGATTTAACGTGAAATACAAAGAGCGGGGACGGGAGGGGGTTGTGGAGGGATGTCAGGGTGTCTCTGAGGTGGCTGGAAGGTGGCAGGGAGATGAGGGAGCTCTGTGGGGTCTGTGTGAGAGGGGAAAGCTGCAGCTCTCAGCTCCTGCATGCATGAGACAGGAAAAGCCAGGAAGGACCTCGAATGAATCCCAGAATCACTGAGGCTGGAAAAGCCCTCCCAGACCTTCAAGTCCAACTTGTGGTCCATCCTTGTCGCTGTTGTACCCGGGCCGGAGATTAACGAGACATCCAGAATTCAGGAGAGCGGAATTATTTATTAATATACAGATGGGTTTTTATATGTTAGTTCGCCTAATGTTTGCTTGAATGGCAGAAAATTATTGGACCTCTGACCAACCACCCATCAGGGTGATTGGTCAGTCCACACAACACCCATTTCAAAATATTTTTCTCAAAACATCATAACAATCCTTTGGTAAAAACAGCAGGTGTAAAGATAGAGGAATAGTTTACAAAAACCCTTAACAGTGTTTTTCATAGTTCCTGTGAGAAACATAAAGTTCTCACAGAATGCAGCAGAAAGCTGAAAAATTCCTCTGCTAAAGCTTTTCAGTGTCCGCACATCCGCGCCGTGTCACACCCAGTCATTCCTTGGGGACTCCAAACCACCTCTCTGGGCAGCTCCTTCCAATGTTTAACAGCTTTTCCATGTAGGAATTCCTCCTGATGCCCAACTGAGCTTCCCCTGGCGCTGTTTCCTCTCATCCTGCCACTGCCTGCAGCTGGTTTAGAGTTGATGCTTCACACCCTGCCTTTGCTCATCTAAAAATTCTCCTCCCTGGGTTCATCACCCACCCACGGGACTCCAGGCACTGGGAAAATCCCTGTTCCCAAGGGAGAGCCCTGTGTGCCCTCGGGCACCCTGATCCCATCCCAGCCAGTGGCTGGAAAATTCATTTTATCGCTGCAAACCATCAGAGCACAGCGCTGCGGAATGCAGGAGAGCTCTATGCATTTCCTTGAAAACTGCGTTAAATGTGACAGTTTTCAGTAAAATAAAGGAACGGGGCTGGAGGTGAGAAAAAGCACAGATATATAATTTCTCAGCTACTGCTCCCGGAGCTTTTTCGATTTGACCGTTTCCCCTCTGATGCGCGAAATCTGAATCCGAATCCCGGCTTCCTCAGCTCCCTGCCTGCTGACCTCGTCAGAAACACTGAATGCAAGAGGGGAAAAAAGAACAATAAATTGCTTTCTGTACCTCGGGTCAGGAAACCCCCTGCGCGTCCCCTCCCAGGCAGACTTCTCCACCTGCTGCCTCGCTGCGCTGCCTCCAGGTTACCGCAACAAGAAAACTTAATTGAGGCGACGTCGTGTCGGGAGAGAACGATACATCCACTTCTACAGAACCGCTTTCGTAACCGGTTTCACTTTTAGCACGGCTACAGCGGGCTCCGTGTCTCGCAAGGTTGGTTTGGTTGTGGTTTTATTTCCTGGTCGTCTTTCCAGTAATAACCTCCTTTCGTGCTGTTTTTCACTCGTGCCCAGGTGTTCCCGAGCCGTCCCCCTGGGCTGTGCCGCCGTGCCCGTCCTGTGCGCAACCCGCGAGCGCCGGTGCACGATGAGGGGAACGTCTCCGTTCCCGACTGGATAAAGGGTGCGAGAACAGAGGGATTATCCCCCGCTTTTCCCGACGGGGAGGTGACATCGGGAGACTGATGGTTTTTAGCAGTAGTGAGAGGCTTAACGGGCTGTGAGCGCTGCCTGGCTGTCGTTACAAAGCCGGGTGGACGGGAGCTGGTGATGCTCTGAAGTTGTTGCTGAGCCCGTCCCGAGCTCTCTCGATGGCTGGGGCTGAACCGCGGCGGGTTCGAAGCTCCTTTGTAGCACGGGAAGGAGCGCCGGGTGATTCGGCTGCCTCAGAGGCTCACGTTCCCTTTCCAGGCTGGCTCCTTTCCTTTAGAAATGACGGGAATTTTCAGACCTGTGACTCTCCTGAAAACAGATCAGAGGTGCTGGTGATGCGCTCCCAGCTCCTCGGCGCTCGCAGGTGGAGGAGCAGGCTCCGACGGGGTTTGGGGCTAAAATTTTGCCTCCGTTCCTTGCCCCTGAGTATCCCGGAGCATCCCCTTGCAGCCAGGAGGGCAGGAAGGCATGGGGAGCAGCCCCCAGAGCATCTTCCCGGAGCATCCCTCTCCTCCAAGAACTTTCAGAGCCCAAATTCAGTTCCCAGCACCCTCCTGCCTTTCCCAGGCTCAACATTTAATAAGTAGCAGCGGAGTGGGTGGGGGAGCCGTGTTTACCCCGTGCCTGCCAGGCAGACAATGAACCTCCTCTCGCCCAGATGGCACAGGCTCTCCTCCAAGCCGATAAACAGGGCTGGTGCCATTGAAACGGGCCCAAACACAGCGAGAGCGTGGCAATTCCAGCGCCTCCAGTGACCATCTGGACACACAAACTGATTTTCTATTTGGATAATAAAGCCTCTCCTACGTCTCCAATATTAGCCATGTATGGGGATGCTAATTGATTTAATTGACGCTCTCAATGTTGAGCCGTGGGCACTGCCAAGCTTCTCAGTTTGGGTACGTGGTGGGGTTTAATGAGTGTTGGAGGGGAGGAAATTGGGGGGTGAGAGCTCTGCTGTCGAGGTTTTGGGAAAGGAAGGGCTGTGGGAAGTCCTGGAGTATGGGAATCACAAGTTCCTGCTCCAGAAGGGGAATGGAGAAGCTTCTGCCGAGCTCCCCTGAGCAAAGGGACAGAATTTTGCTGCTCTTGGTGGTGCTGGAGTCTTTAACTTATTGGTTAATTTTAAACAGAGGTTGTCTCTTCATGTTTTATTTATACATACACTCGCAAACACGTATCAGATTTGGTTAGATGAGAAATGGAGTCGCGGCCAAGTGATTAATATCCTTTATTTTTGGACTTTAGTAGCGTCTCGCAACTTGGTTCATGGTGTTCTGCAGAAAAAATCCTGCATTCAGAGACTTCCAACATAATGCAAACCCCCTCCACTCCTTGAAAAAACATTTGCTGGGCTCAAGAAATTTAAATTTTTCGAGAAACACCACTTTTGACCTAGAAGATATTGTCAGGGCTTCTCTGCCAAGAAATTATCCCAGCCTGTCTCTTTTTGATTTTTCGTTTAGATGACCTTTTTTTTCTAGCAAGCAAACAAAACCAACAACAACAGCAAAAGAAAACGCCCAACCTTGCGGCAAAGTTACCCACTTAAAGGAGTGGCAGAAAGTGACCTCTGGCAGCAGGGACAGCATCAGAACCAGCTGGTTTAGAAGCTATTCCCACACAACCTCAGGCTTTTATCCATGAATATTCCTGCTCGTTAAGGAGCTTTATGATATTAAGGATATCTAGAGAGGGCTGGTATTTCCTAGGAAAAACACTTTGCCTCTTCTGCTTGAGCTTTTGCCGCTCTTGAGGGGAATATTTTGGATTTTTTCCCTGTGCTTTCTGTTGTTTCGAACAGGAGGGGTGCAGTGGCTCGTGCTGGCCTCATTTCCTGTCGGTTTTGCTCTGTGCAGACTCCTCGTTAAGTGGTTAATCAGGAAAACACAGCCAAGCGCTTTTTGTGAAAGGCACGTTTGGGTTTGGAAGGCAGGAAAACAGCTCAGAGGAGGCACCTGCAAACCACCAAATTGTTGGCCCGAGATCCTTTTATCCAGTAGGATGGCTGGGAAAGGGGAGATAATTTGGGTTTTAGGAGCAGGGATGGGTATTTTTAAAAGGTGGGAGAGTCCAAGCGAGTGCTCTGGGCTGCCAGGGGAGGGTCACGAGGGGAGAAATGACAATTTTCTGGGGACTTTACCCCGTCTTCTCGAGGGTGGAGGCTCCTGTCAAGTGGCTCTCACGAGAGACTTCAGGAATCACGTCCCCTGATGTCACTGCATTTGTTAATTGGGCTTGACAGATGATAATGAAGGAGAGGCTGTGGCTGAGCAAGGGCAGAGGGAATGGCAGCACTCCTGAGGGAGCAGGACAGAGCAGGAAAGCCCAGATGTCCAGGAGTTACGAGAGGTCACTCCAAGCATTAATCTTTGCTATTTCTGCTTCCAGAGGTGGCAGGGGGAAATCAGTGACTCCGAGCTGGGCAGCCTGTGAAGGTTATTTACCTCCCGTTCACAATCCTGGCTTGGCCTTGCTGTTAAACCATTTATGAACGTGAGTTTTTTGGGGAGGGACCCTCCTCTTTCGAGGGTGTAGAGGGGACAGGTCCCCTGAGCAGGTGTGGAGGGGGGGTGACATCGTGGTGCTGTGTCCCCGAAATGCAGCCGAGTTCCCTGGAACTGCGGTCCTGTGCCCACGTGCCTTATGGCTAACGCATAATTAGCCTTAATTAGCTTAATTAGCCTGGAAAATGGGGAGGGTTTGCCTTTGCCGGGAGGTCAGCGTGTCCTCCCCTGGCTGGGTGGACATTGTGGCCTCGGCAGGGTGAGCAGGACTTGAGTGCCGGTGGTGTGTGCTGCTCCATCGAGGAGAGGGATCAACTCCTTGGAAAAGGTGGGATTTTACCCCAACCTCCAGGGGCAGGATTGGTGTCTAAATTCCACTGCAGGATTGGGCTGCATTTTCTGCCTCTTCTCCCCACGGAAAGGAGGTGACAGCACTTCTCTGGCTGCTGAGAAATGGAGCTGTTTCAGAGTCCTGAGCAAACAGCTGAGAGTTGCAGTTGTCCCATGCCTGTCATGAGAAAGAACAGCCTTGTTCATCATCAAATCACACAGAAGTGGCACCTTTTGTAGGGCAGCTGCATTTGTAGGATGCTCAGAGGCTGCTGAGTGCCACAGGCAATGTTTTCCCCGTGCTGAGAAGCTGCGCAAGTCATGGGGACTCCCACTCCAGGGTTAGTTTGGAATTCTCCCCTCAGCAAAGTGATCCTGGCGGAGGATTTTCATCTCCCTCTGATGTGCTGTCTCCCCTGATTGTGGGCTCTCTTGTTTTCCCTTGTAATTAGCAGGAAACTGCCTGAACGAAATGCTTTTCCCTGACTGGCAGGAGCACAACACCCCCTGATGAGTCAGGGGAGGAAGAGCTCCTGTTGAACTGGAAAAGGGGATTGGGGGAAAGGAAGGGGAAGAGCTGCTGCCAGAGAGCTGTGGGATGAATGATATTTGTTTAAAGGCACATAAGGAGATTAATGATGGGAGTTAAAGTATGAAAGCAACAGGGCCTAAGTGTGGCGTTAATGGGATCCATTTTCTCCACCATCTCCTGCAGGAACTCTCTGGAAATACAGAAGGAGGAAAATCACTTTACAGTAATAACTGTTATTTATGTAAGAGAACAGCTTTGGGTATATCAAAATGCGAGGTTTCAAGGTAATAACTGGACCCTCACAATCATTGTTATCCATTTTAAAGACAGTTTCTGTGATGGTGAAGAGATGGAGCAAATAGCCCCAATCTTGCAACGGATCCAAAATGAAGTTTATTTTATTATTGTTGCCATTAGTCAGTTCCCAACCCGATAGGATTGTGTTAAGAAAAAGGGGAAAAGGCTGGAGGAGATGATGGGGGGCTGGTAATCACCCTTGCAGCATTTGTTAGGACCATTTGATGGGCTCAGTAGTGATCTGGGGCCTCGTCTTGGCTCCCTCCAGAGCCCCCCTCCACCGTGGCTCTGCTCCTTGGGCAGGAAATCCGTCTTGCACGAAGCAGGAGCTCAGCTCTTCTGCAGGAATCGGGAGAGACTCATGAATGATTCATGGGAAGGGATTGGGGGTAGCAGGGAAGGATGATAATAATATTCTCCATGTGTCAAAATATAACAATAATTTGACCAGCTCTAATTTTTAATAACCACTGGGTTTGGGAGCAGATGTGATGGATGAGCTGGAGCAAACCATGGTCTCCCAAGCTGGCTTTTCACTTCAGAGCACCAAGGCCACTCTCTGAAATATTAGAGCTGTATAAAACCTCTCAGGCTGTGGGAGGAAGGAGCAGAAAGCTGAAAAGGAAGGGACAAAGGGTCTGCTCTGTTTTCGTAATTCCAATTAGAATAAGTGCTAGACACGATCCGCAATTGATCCTGGCTCGGAGCGGCGCTGGAGTGGGAATTTTATCTTTAAAGCTCCGATCTCATGGAGTGAAGCCTTTCAGAAGGGTTTTCCCCTTTCACCTTGCAGGGTGTTGAGCATGGAATGAGCTGGGAGGGGCGGCCAGGAGTGGGTGACAGGGAGGGGAGGTTTGGGGTCTCAGTTTGCTCTCCCCGACGTGGCCCAGGACATCTCTCACGTGGGAAGAGGCAGGGGAGGATGATAAAGCAGCCCTGTTTCACCAGGCAGGCCCTTCTGGCTGGGATAATGAAGAAGAATTGGATTTGTGAGGGCAGCTGACACAGCTGGCTGTCTCCAAGATGTTTTCATTGCTGTGCTAGGAAGTCTTTTACAGACTTGGAGAAATACTGGGAGCGTGGTGCTGCCTGAGGCTGCCAGCCCTGACTCCTCACGTGACAGCGGCGAGAGCGAACCCCCAGCAGGAATTCCAGGGCCACCCACTGGGATACAAGACGGTGGGAAGGAGCCGTGGGAAGGAGCCTTGGCAAGGCCCCCGTGCCCTTGCCCTGCCCTAGGTGTGTGCTTGGGCTTGCAAGTGTCACACATCGGTGCCGGCTTCAGCTCTTGCAGGTACCCTCATTAGGATGGTTGGGAGGAGGAGGATTTAATGATCCCGACCACGACTCCAGTTAATCAGTATAAATGTTGCTTATTTATAACATAAACCCCAGCCCATGGATAACTCTGTTGTTTAATTAAGCTTATCACTGGGAACCTGATCCCGTTCCTTGCTGCATTAATGTCACTAATTCAGGATCTCCCTCTAAGAAGCTTCCGAACAGACTGCAGGGGATGTAACTCACTCCACTCGCTCTGCTTTACGAGCTTGGCTGGGTCTGGAATGTCTCAATCCTCACTCAGTGCTGGTGCTGATTCCTCCCTGATCCCAGCTCTTCCATCATTCCTGACAGCCCCGGAGCCTGGAACAGCTTTTCCTTCGGGTTTGTTCAGCCTTGTTCACTAAGAGTTTTTGTGTCTGCTTTAATTTACTCTCTGCAGCTGAGCCTTTTCTGTATCCTTGCTTTTCCCCCCTTCCTTTCTTGCTCTTTGCTTGCCCTCTCCAGTTTCTGTGTGGTGCCTCTAAAACTTCTCCAGATGCAGGAGAATCTGTAATGAGCTCCCAAGCTGAAAAGCAAAAGCTGCTTGCCCAAAACTTGTTTTTTACCCACACTGGAGATCCCCACACTTGGAACCTCAGAGATTCTCTGGGAAAGCTTTGAGTAACTTTTTAAGGATTTCGTGATTTTTTTATTCTGCTGTGCCAGGGGTTCTCCAGGCAATGTCTGACACCCCCAGCTTAGGGGGGTGGTCTCCAGAGGATGCCGAGACAAATTGCTCCGAGCGAGGATGTTGCTGTGCATCACTTCACTCACTCAGGGCTCTGCAGATCTCTTCCCTCAAAAAGCCATCTGAAAAACAAAGCGGAGCTGCCTTTTTTTTGGTCCAAACAGCAAGCAAAAGTATCCTGGGATTAGATAAATTAGCAGTGTGCTGCTAAGATGGATAGAAAGGCAGGGAAAACCTTGTCAGAGCCCAGGGAAAAGCAAATTGCTGTTTCTCTTTCCCACCCAGAAGTCAGGGAAGAAGCCATCAGGGCAGAAGGATTGCAGTGGGCAGAGCATACTAACGAGGGCAGGCAGGAAGACATTAAAGCAACCCATTAAATCAGCTGAAGGCTGAGTGGCAAAAAATAAATAGATAGAGGCTGTGCAGATTGATCAATATTGGATCTGAAGGGCTTCCACATCTGCTGTGGCAGCTCCTTAGCATATCATTCCAGCGTGACTCAGCAGCAAAAGGTGTTTGTTCTGTCGGGAGAGCACAGGGATGAAAACAATCCTGAGGCACATCAGGGGAGGGCTCAAGTGTCGTTTTATACCTGGATCAAACCCTTCCGTGCGGTTTAAGACACCTGGATCCTCTTCAAGAGGGGTGAGGTTTCCAGTGTCGCCTTTTCCCAACTTTATTTGTCTTTTCAGCTTTCCTGTTGGAGCAGCCTGGTTTAGTGGGAGGTGTTTCTGCCCATGGATGGTGTCCCTGCCCGTGGACGGTGTCCCTGCCCGTGGATGGTGTTTCTGCCCATGAGAGGTGTCCCTGCCCGTGGATGGTGTCCCTGCCCATGGATGGTGTCCCTGCCCACGAGAGGTGTCCCTGCCCGTGAGAGGTGTCCCTGCCCGTGAGAGGTGTCCCTGCCCGTGAGAGGTGTCCCTGCCCGTGAGAGGTGTCCCTGCCCGTGAGAGGTGTCCCTGCCCGTGAGAGGTGTCCCTGCCCGTGAGAGGTGTCCCTGCCCGTGAGAGGTGTCCCTGCCCGTGAGAGGTGTCCCTGCCCGTGAGAGGTGTCCCTGCCCGTGAGAGGTGTCCCTGCCCGTGAGAGGTGTCCCTGCCCGTGAGAGGTGTCCCTGCCCGTGAGAGGTGTCCCTGCCCGTGAGAGGTGTCCCTGCCCGTGAGAGGTGTCCCTGCCCGTGAGAGGTGTCCCTGCCCGTGAGAGGTGTCCCTGCCCGTGAGAGGTGTCCCTGCCCGTGAGAGGTGTCCCTGCCCGTGAGAGGTGTCCCTGCCCGTGAGAGGTGTCCCTGCCCGTGAGAGGTGTCCCTGCCCGTGAGAGGTGTCCCTGCCCGTGAGAGGTGTCCCTGCCCGTGAGAGGTGTCCCTGCCCGTGAGAGGTGTCCCTGCCCGTGAGAGGTGTCCCTGCCCGTGAGAGGTGTCCCTGCCCGTGAGAGGTGTCCCTGCCCGTGAGAGGTGTCCCTGCCCGTGAGAGGTGTCCCTGCCCGTGAGAGGTGTCCCTGCCCGTGAGAGGTGTCCCTGCCCGTGAGAGGTGTCCCTGCCCGTGAGAGGTGTCCCTGCCCGTGAGAGGTGTCCCTGCCCGTGAGAGGTGTCCCTGCCCGTGAGAGGTGTCCCTGCCCGTGAGAGGTGTCCCTGCCCGTGAGAGGTGTCCCTGCCCGTGGATGGTGTCCCTGCCCGTGGCAGGGGGGTGGAATTTGATGACCTCTAAGGTCCTTTCCGACCCAAAGGCTCCCAAACGTAGTTTGACTCTTCCATCCTCACTCAGCCATGTGGCACTGACCCGTTTATCTTTATACACGCTCCTGCTTCCGGGGATTCCCACCTCCCGGAAGATCTGTTGACAGTGCTGACTTTGTGATGCCCTCAAATGCCTGAGGATTGAGGCACAAGTGTCAGGTTTTGGCGGCAGAGAGGCTGAGTCTCTAAACAAGGCTTTTTGAAGCCTCCTGGCACATTAAATCTGTTTATTTGCCATGTGGCCCTGGAAAACCTTGAGGAGCCACTTTATCTCTTCACTCTTCATCCATCATGGGAGAATGAAAATCATTTCCCCTATCATTTGTCTGGCTCATATCTTTATAGGAATTGCCATATCTACATCCAGCCTGGTGGGTCCTTGTCCTTGGGTCTATCTTTCAGAGATTTGTCACAGCAGCAGTGGCCAGGGATTTGTAACAGGAATAGAAGTGGTGCAAAAATATCTCCAAACTCCCTGTATTAATGCAGGCAAACCCCCAGATCCCTCTGCAACCTTTTCCCCCTTCTCACCTTGGCTTTGGGGGGTACATCCAAGGCCGTTTGCTGTCTCTGTGCGTGGGTTAATCGCTGGGTGAGGGAAGCCGGGACCTGGAATTTCCCTCCTCCGTCCTTGGGGCTGAGCTGTGCATCCCCTGCAGTGCACTGGGGTTTGCCAGCCTGCGAGGGATCAGCCACAGCTGTGATCCCCCTGGCACAGGGAGGTGCTGGAAGGAGAGCAAATCTCTTTAAATGTTGATACCCAGAAGGGTTCAGAGGAAAAGGGTCACTAAAGCCCCACTTAATTGAAATTCAGTGGCTTTAGAGGGACCCTCAGTTCCTTAAATCCTGTAACCTGCTGTCTCATCCTCACCAGGATGAGAGGAAATGGCCTCAAGTTGTGCCAGGAGAGGTCTGGATCAGATATTAGGAAAAATTTCTCCGTGGAAAGGGCTGTCAAGCACGGGAGCAGGCTGCCCAGGGCAGTGCTGGAGTCACCATCCCTGGGAGGGTTCCAGAAACGTCTGGATGTGGCACTTGAGGACGGGGTTTGATGATCTTAGAGGTCTTTTCCAACCTGTGAGCAGAATCAGGTTCAGGAAATGGTTCCCTCTGCAAGGCAAAGTGCCAGGTTTGGGAATATTTCTCCCCTTAAATCCCTGGCAGTCAGAAAATCCCAAAGCTCTGCACATCTTTGTGTGTGCTGGCACAGCCGCTGAAACTCGGCCACCTCTGGGGACAGAGCTCTGGGGTTTTGTGGGCTTGTGGGTACAAAACACATTCATTGAGGGTTATTTCGTGGGGTCTGGGTCCTTTCCTGCCTCCCCATCCCACAGCAGGCTCTTTCCCCCACTCTGCTCTCCAGCCCCAGATCCCACAGCTCCATTATTCATTGCCATCTCTCAAATCCATCATTAGAGCCATAAATCCTGCCGGCCTTTCCCGTTTGTTTGTTGGCTTCTCCTTTTTTGTTGTTGTTTTGGTTTTTAACTCAGAATTTTCCCCGTTGTTTCCTCCTTCCTCGCTCTTTTTGCTTGCCTGGCAGTGGCACTTGGGGTTTTGTGTGGTTATTTTTCTTATATTTATACTCTCCACTGACTTAATTAAGTTCTTGCTCGTTTCTTGGTCCTGCCAAGTTTATTGGCCCCACCAGGGCTTCCCAGTGCTCTCTTCCTACAAAACCACAGCTGCTGCCAGTCACCTGAGACCACGGAAATGGGCAGAAAAACTTCCTCTGGAAACTCAGCTTGACGATATGGAAGCGAAAGACAGGCAGAAAAATGATCTTCCCAACCCTGGTCAGTGTTCTTAGGCTGCTTTCCTAAGAAAATAAGATTTAGGCATTTAGGGGGTGTGGGTGGCCATGCAGGAGCTTGGATTTTTGGCAAACTCTGGTCCGGTTTGACAGATGGGGCTTTGCAGAGGTGCTGAAAATCTGGATTAGAGGGCAGTGCTGCGGGGAGCTCCTGCTGGGAGCAGAGTTTCAGGGAAAACAGAAAAAAGCCGTCCCACCACACCACATTGGCCCGTGCAGAAACGAGCTCCTGGTGGCTGGAATTCCCTGGTTTTGGGGCTTTGTGGACGTGCAGGAGAGCCCCTGGCGTTCGTTCTTGCAGAGCCAGAATCCCATTCCCTGCAGCAGCCCTGACCTTGCACCTCGGGAGGGTTCAATCCCTCGTTCCTCCTCCTCCCTGCTTTTCTCTCCTCGTTTTTGGGACTTCTCTTGGCAGGCTTTTCAGGGCACGGAGTGGGATTTATCTGCTCACGTTCCCAGTATTTAAATCTCCAGATCAGGACTTTCTCCACAGGTGCAGTGCCTCAAGTCTGGCTGTGGAAATCCACAGGAGTTTCCCTTTAAAATCAGTCTCCTGCCCTGCTTTTTTACAAGAGGGGTGGGTTCAGACCCCATGAGCCAGCTCTGGCTGGGGCATTCCCCTTCCAGACCCCTTTCTTATCTTTTGGTGCCCTTTTGCTCCTCTCTTCGTGCTCAGGGTGTTTGCTGCTGCCTTGGAGTGGGATTATATTCCCAAAATCAGGTGAGATGATTCTGGCTGGGTTTTTCCCTGCCTGCCCCAGAGGGATGATGTTTCCGGGATCCAGGGATGATCCCACTGAGGCTTTGCATCCCGGCGTGACGGGCAGGTCACCACCTTCCTTCTCAATTTTCCTGGAAACTCCAGGTCTGGGGGAATGTAATTCTGATTTTATGTACACAAAGCAGTTATTAAAGAAGATAAAAGAGAGATTGTGTTTCAGGCAGCAGGAACTAAAGCCCTCAACTGTTTTTATCACATCTCCCCTCCTGTCTCTCTCTCCCCTGAATTTGCTCTCTCTGGATAGCAGGAACGAGAGGGGAGTTCCATTTAAATGCAGATTTCCAGTGCTGGCCAAGAGCAATAAATCGCCCTCTGCTACCCCGACCAGACAAACATTATCAAGCCTCTTTGTGAAGGTGATTTTATGTTTTCAGATCTTCTTTTTCCCTTGATGAGATGCTCTTTCCTCGCAGAGTAATAGCGTGTTGACGCCTTTTTATTTTATTTTTAAGCAGCACTTCAGAGATTATAGTGGAAATACAATCCCACCTGTTTCTCCACTGGAGCTCCACTTGACAGCCCTGTAATGAGGAGCTGTGCAAATTTCTTCTCCTTTACTGTACTGACAGCCTGGAGGGTTGATACCTTACTCAGCAGAGCGGAAAAGCACAAAATAAGGCAATTTTCGGCAACGGTTTTTAACCCCCTGACCCTGCGGCCTCGTGGTTTTGGAGGTGGTTTGGAGTTCACGAGGTGGGGAGCAGGAGCAGGAGGACGGGGAGATGTGGAGGTCTGGGGTGATCCTGAGCAGGACGTGGGTGCTCGAAGAGCGAAACGTTTTCCTGGAATGCCTGTGGGGTTCCTGGTTTGGAGAGGAAGGACTGGCCGGCTCCGGTGGCAGGTACGGGATCTTCTGGGTGGCTGAACTGGGTCGGACTGGGATTACAGCTCTTAATTTGATAAAGGGGGCGTGGGGGATTTGAGGACTGGGGAATGGTGTGGGCAGCAGGAGCAGGGAAGTGAGGAGCCACCTGGAATTCTGTGTCTGGTTCGGGGCTCCTCATGGAGTGAGGGACATGGAGGGGCTGGAGCGTGCCCAGGGAAGGGTCTGGAGCCCCAGGAGAGGCTGAGGGAGCTGGGAAAGGGGCTCAGCCTGGAGAAAAGGAGGCTCAGGGGGGCCCTTGTGGCTCTGCACAAGTCCCTGACAGGAGGGGGCAGCTGGGGGGGTCGGGCTCTGCTCGCAGGGAACAGGGACAGGAGGAGAGGGAACGGCCTCAGGCTGGGCCAGGGGAGGCTCAGGGTGGACACCAGCAGGAATTTCCCCACGGAAAGGGTGCTCAGGCCTTGGCAGGGGCTGCCCAGGGAGGTTTGGAGTCCCCATCCCTGGAGATGTCCAGGGAAGGGCTGGACGTGGCGCTGAGTGCTCTGGTGGGGATTTGGCACAGGTCGGATTCGATGATCCCAGAGATCTTTTCCAACCTCCGTGATTCTGTGGTTGTGTTTACAGCATAAATCAGAAGAGGTTGTAGGTGTGATCTTAACCTGTCACTCGGGACATTCAGGAAATATTACAGGTACCTTTATGTGTTTTTCACTTGGAGGGACAGCCTATGAACAGTGAAATATCCTGTTTACCAAGCCAGTGCTGTGTTAAATCTACATTTTTCAAGAGACGCCTTGAGTTGGAAATCGTGTTTCTGAGTGTGACTTTACATTTCAAAGGTATAAAAAGCATCTGAGAAAATGTAAATAAATTTTAAAAATGCCATGAAGGGGAAAGGTCAGCTGCACACAGTTTGTTGTAGGATCCTCCCGGTACCATCTGTTCGCTGTTATTGTTATAAAAATGTGACTCCATTAGATTTTGGATGAATCACGAGTTAGGGAGCGATGTTGTAGCTGACTTGCAGTGGGACCAGCCTGTCAGGGCGCGTGTGTTGGGAGTCTGGCCGGGGCAGGCGGCGCTCCGGGAGCCACACGGCCCTGGGGAATGGAGGATGGAGCCTTTCTGCTTCTTTAGCCCTGCTCGGAACCAGCTGAGGGTGGAGAGGATTGGATTTCGGGGCTGTCTGAGCTGGCCGGGGCACTGAGTCAGATGATGGCTGTGTCTCACCCAGCTCTGGGAGACAGCTGTCTGCAGCTCGGAGAGCACACGGGTGACAGCCCTGCCCGGCCCCCGGCCACTGCTTTGGCACGGAGAGGCACAGCTGAGCTGTTTGGGGTGAGAAATGAACGTCTTTCCTCCCCATGGAGAAGTTTCTTCAGGGGAAGAGGCAGGAGGGGTTGAGCATCTGCTGTCACAGCGTGCTGTGCTCGGGGCCGGAAGGGCTGCGGCCACATGGCCCCATCCCGTGTGGGCTCAGGGATGTGGGGCTTGGGGAAGCCACAGGGAGCTCCTTGTGCAGCTCCTGGCTCAGCAGAGAGCCCCAATTCCTCCTTTCCTGGTTCCTGGCTCAGCAGAGAGCCCAAATTCCTTCTTTTCCTGGTTCCTGGCTCAGCAGAGAGCACCAATTCCTCCTTTCCTGGTTCCTGGCTCAGCAGAGAGCACCAATTCCTTCTTTCCTGGTTCCTGGCTCAGCAGAGAGCCCCAATTCCTCCCTTCCTGGTTCCTGGCTCAGCAGAGAGCCCCAATTCCTTCTTTTCCTGGTTCCTGGCTCAGCAGAGAGCCCCAATTCCTGCTCCTTGCCCAGCTCCTGAGAGCACCAATTCCTCCTCATCCCCAATCCCGTCTGCCCATCCCTGAGGGCTGGAAACTCCCTGCAGGACAGTCACTGAAATCTGCTTTTCTCAGAAGGCACCATCCCACCCCCCTGCATTTCTCTGGCTCCCAATTATACCTTTATTTTTTTCTGCTTCTTGCTGTTGAATCATTCACTGTGAGTGTCGCCTTTGGAATCTGTGTCTGATGGAGACCTGCAGTGGGAGTCACTTGTTGCCTGAACCTTGGTTGATTGTCACCCAGCTCCTCCAAAGGGATAAACTCTCCTGGTTTGGCGCTTCTGGAGTGTGGATTTTGTGTTAATCGTATGGAAATCTGCACATACTGAATAAAAAGCTAATTATTAGGACATGAGGGATGTTTTTCTGTCAGGACTGGAACATCCCATGGGAAGAGATGTTCTTCCTGAGAAAAGCTCAGTCCTTGCTGGCTTCCCTCGACTCTCAGTGCCTGGGAAATCCTGAGCCAGGCACTGCAGATCCAGGTGTGCTCCTGGCTCCCTCTGCAATATTTTTCTCATCGTTCACGGAGAAGCAGTCCAGACCAGAGACATTTATCATGATGGAGAAGATAGAAGTGATTTCTGAGGGCAACAAAGTTCAAAGACTTTGCTGTAAGTCTTCAGGATTAAAGACTTACTTGATGCATCTTCCCCTGTTTAATAGACAGGAAGAGATGAAAGGGAATTTCTATAAAGATTTTCGTTCATACTTAATAATGCCACTATTAGATGAGCTTTGGCACGGTGTCCCGAGCCATGAAGCTTTAAAACCAACCTTTTTTAAACATTAAATGACCTTTTTTCATCCTCCAGCTTTAATAAATAAGGATTAGTTCAGCCTCATTACCTCCCCAGTCCTGGGGCTGGTTTAATATTTAGTTAAAGTAACCAGTCTCCCAAAATGAGCACATTTTGCTGGTTTCCTACCCCAAATCCCACAGGACGCTCTGCTGGAGCTTGATCTGGGTTCTAGGAATGCTGCTGCCGCTTCCAGCCTGGATCCAGGTTCTCCATCTGGATTCCTTTCTTTTCCAAAACCTGCACTTTCCCCTTCCTCTTGTAATTGCTCCCAAAGTTCAAGTTTAATCAGAGCTGAGTAGGGAAAAGAGTTTGCTGTTGTTATTTTGGGTTTGTTTCCTTGTCTCCTACTTTCCTTCTTTCCTTCTCCTTTAGGGAAGTTTTCAAGATTCTCAAAAATAAGAATAGAAAACCGCATCCTGAACAGAGATAAAAAAAGCTTTGTGCAAACTTTTTTGCCTAGCTGGCTTGAGGGAACTACTCAAAATGCTTTGGTTTTGACTATTGTTATACTTAAAATACATTTAACTGTACTTTAATGAAAGTGGATTTTGTTTGAGAGCTGCCAATTAGGAAAATACTTGAAAACATTCCCTAATTTAGTGATTTTGATCTTTAAATGTTAAGCTTTAAATTAGAAACTAATGAATCTGAGAATGCTGACAGCCACTCCCCCACCGCGGATCTTTAATTTCGCAGCATCAGCACCTGAGCAGGAGCTGCATTTGGCGATGTTCCTCAGACTCAGCACTTGGATTTACCCTTCCCTGGGAGCAGGGCTGGAGGAAAAGTTTTGTCTGCGAGAAACTTTCTCCTCTGCTTCTCTCCTGGAAAAGTGGAGTTTGTGGCAAATTGTTCTCCCAGCTCTGTTGTAATTAAAAGCAGTCGCCAGCCGTGTTAATATCCTAAAAACCCTGCTCCTGGCCTTGGAGGAAAGCACAACCCTTTTTCTTGCATAATGAGATGAGGATGAAGGCAATTTACCTCCCATAAAACCGGGAAAAGATAGGAAAAGAAGGAATTCTTGAGTGTTATCAGAATATGCAGTAAATCAGGCGGGTGTGGGGGCTCCGAGGTGCTCTGCAGTTGTGCCAGGAGAGAAAAAATCCCACCGGGATGAGCAGGGCAAGGCTGGGAAAAGAGCCCTGAGAGGTGGTGGAGGCTGAGTGTTGAAATCGGGCTGTGCTTTGAGTTTTGGGGCTGGGGCAAAGTGTTAGGGGCCAAAGCCAAAGGAAAAGGAGCCTGGGCCCCAGCAGGGGGGGTCTGGGCCGGGTTGGAGACTCCGTGGTGGCAGTGAAGGGTGGCGGGAGCAATGAGGAGCTCCCAGGCACAGCCCGGATCCCTCTGTGGATCCCTCGGTCCCACCTCCAGCACAGCATCCCCGAGCTGCTCTAACCCTGGTCCCAGTCAGCTCTGCCTTCCAAACCTGGGTGTCCTGGGTGTCCTGCTCGAAGGAGTCAGGGTATCCCTGATGGGGTTTATTTCAGTTCTCAGCTCGTTTTTGCTTTTCCCTACCAAAAAAACCCACTGGGGTGCCAGCTCCTCGTGAAATTCTGGCATGAATGCTCCGCTCCCGATTCCTTTTTGCCTTCCCTCAGGAAAACAAAAATAATACCCCTCCCCAGCTCCCTCTGCCTCACACAGCTCTGAGTGGGCAGCCCCAGGAGCTGGGTTCAAGAGTCAAGTGCGTTCTGTTTGAAAAATATTTGTCCCTCCCCACCCACGGCCGCCCACGTGCTTCCTGAAATATTCCAGCTCTCGGCTCCCTATCAATGCTTCCACAAAGGAACCATCCGGGGGTTTTGGGGACGTTCTGCCTTTGTCGGGATGCCAGGCGGTGCCTGGGTCTGGGTTTTTGGGGTTGGACAGCTGGATGTGCCTCTCTGGGAGCACCCAGCCCATGTGGCAGTGGGTGCTGGGAGCCCGGCAGCGTGGGTGGCTGTGCCGTGCCATTCCAGCAGGTAAAACAGAGGCTGCTGCCGAGATTTCACCACCCACCTGTCTGGCAAGACCCGGGGAGTGGGAGAAGCAGCCGGAAAGGCCGCGTGTGGGAAGGGGGACGCGCCAGCTCGGGTGGTGACGGGAGCGCCAGCGGAGCTCCTGCGGGGATCAGGCAGTGCGGGCACGGGGAGGGGAGTGCAGATCCCGAGCCTAACCCGTGCCGACACCTTTTTCCCCCCACAGCTGCCATCCTGGATGACCCCATGGAGTGCAGCAGAGGGGAGAGGCTCTCCATCACCCTGGCCAAGAACCGCATCAACCGCGCGCCCGAGCGGGCGGGCAAGGCCAGGGTGGAGGTGGACATCTTCGAGCTGCTGAGGGACAGCGAGTACGAGACGGCAGAGACCAGTGAGTACCGCCCCAGAGAGCCCAGCCCTTCTCCCTGCCAGCTCCCAGGAGGTGCCTGGCGCACTGAACTCGTGGTTTTGTGGCAGTCAAACAGGGACAGAGAGAAAAAAGCATCTCTCTGTTGCTTTGCTCCTTGCTGAGAGCAGTTTCCATTCGAGGTGAAATGAAATGTGCTGGTGTGAGCCCAGGCGTGCACTGAGAGGATTCCTGCCCCCAGTGAGCTTTGCCACCACTCAGTGGCTCGGGACAAATAATTTCCTTTAATCTGCCTGTCAATAAGCAGGGGTAATGCTGATCCTTTGTCGAGCACTTAATGGTGAGCAAGCAAGAGACTCTCCGGCAAGTTGGGTGCAATTAAGTTGTTTTTAAAACCCTGTGGAATCCTGTGTGTCAGCAAACATGACAGCTCTTCCCGGAGCTTGAGACTGGCAGCGGATTTATTTACACCAAGTGAAGTTTTTCAAGCGATGTTTGAAGTCATGGGGATGAAGAAGAGCTAATTTCGAACGAGCAGCAGATTTCCCATGGCACTTTAAAGTCCCGTAATGAAACTGTCCTTTATTAGGTTGTTCCTCTGCATGCCCAGTGTGCCAGTTCTATGCTGGTGAATAAAAAAGAAATTGATGGTCGCTGTCCCACAGTTTGAGAGAAACCCTAAAGGTCCGTGGTAGCGCTTTCGTGTGAGAGGGAAAACCCTTTGGAATAGGAAATCCTCCTTGTAGAATCATTGTTAAGCTGACCTTTAGAGTTCAGGGGAGGGCTATAATTTTTTATTACCGCTTGGCTCAGAAAAGCTGGAGGAATCATTCTAAATAATAGGGATTTTAGACTTGTTTCCCAGTGGTTCTGCTTTCCACGACTGTGTGATTTGCCCCAAAAAGAGTGGCAGAGTGCTGTGGTTTGGGGCTGGCTGGATTTTCCCGGAGTTTCGCTGGGTTTTCTGCACAGCCCTGAGCACCCCCGGGCCCAGCAGTGCTCAGGATTCTCCAGGTGAGCTGGCAGAGCAGGCTCTGTGGGATCAGCACGTCACTCCTTCATTTCCTGAACGAGCGTTTGCATTATTTATAGAAGTGTGCAGTTAATAAAGCACGTCTCAGCGAGTACCTGGGCTCTATTTATAGAGCCTGTCACCCGTGAGCAGCCCGGATTAAACCCAGCTCGGGGACTCTTCCACCCAGCACCTCTCCACTGCTTCGGATCCCTCATTTTTTCAATGTTTTCCTGCTCTTCCCCATCTCCGTCGTGCCCGTCTGTTGTCACCTTGGCACAGCGTTAGGGCACATTCCAATCTCCCTGGCCAGATCTTGCAGAAGGGATGGGAATTGCCCGGATTGCACGGAATCCCAGAATCCCAGACTGGTGTGGGTTGGGAGGGACCTTAGAGCTCATCCAGCTCCACCCCAACCTGGCTTTGGACACTTCCAGGGATCCAGGGGCAGCCACAGCTTCTCTGGGCACCCTGTGCCAGGGCCTCCCCAGCCTCACAGGGAAGGATTTTTCCCAATATCCCATCTATCCCACCCGTCTGGCAGGCTGAAGCCATTCCCCCTTGTTCTGTCACTCCATCCCTGTGAAAGGTCTCTGTCCATCTTTCCCCTTGTCTCCCTTCAGCTGGAAGGGACAATTAGATCACCCCAAAGCCTTTTCTCTTCCAGGCTGAACAATCTCAACTCTCCCAGCCTTTCCTCACAGCAGAGCTGCTCCGTCCCTCTGATCACCTTGGTGGCCTCCTCTGGACTCGCTCCAAGCACGTTCCCAGTTTGCCCCTTAAAATATCCCAGGTCTCCCTGCAAGACACCCAGAAAATGAGAAAACGCCTCGTTTTCTTGAGCCTTCTTTGTCTTTGAAGGACCCAGCAGCACTTTTAGCTCCATTTTTGTTCCTTTCTCATAAATATCCTGCTCGTAGCAGCATTCCTGGCCTTTAACTTTGTTTGGGAAACAGACTTGATTGCAGTGACCCCCGAGCTGCTGTAAGGATCAAGAGAGGGATTTCTGTTATTTCCGGATTTCTGTTATTTCCAGATTTCTGTTATTTTCTGGTTATTTCCAGCCTGTAACACTGCTCAGGAATTCTTCTGTTGGAAGGTTTCTCAAGCAGAAGAATATTAATTGGCTGAGAACGAAATATTAGGCAAGAAATTGTCGATGGCAGCAAATTGTGTTTGGGGAGAACGTGGAAACAGGGCAAGTGAGGAAGAGGCATCTCCCATTTCCAGTTTTCACCTTGGGGTGATTTTCTTTGTTTTCTTTACTTGGATTTATAGAGCGGAAATTGGAGCAAATGGACTTGATTTTGGTGAATTTTGCAGTGTGTTTTTTGCCTCTTCGTCAGAGGGGGAAAAAATGTCTGGAAGCTTTCCTCAGAAAAGGAATAATCTGGATTCTGTATGGCTCTGCTATTAATGTCACTGATGTTATTCTTGATTTATCCTGGTGGCAGAGGAAAATCAGATCCCCTAACTTAAATTTCAAGGCTTTCATGGCTTTCAAATGCTTCAATACGTTGCTGGTATTTGTTATGACACACAATATTAATAAAAACTGTTGGGATGCTTTAACCTGTGACTGCAAAGCTGTTTACAGCTGTTTAATGCTGTGCTCACATTTCACACCCCTTGATTCACTCTTAAATATCACAGCTCCATGCTTAGCTGACAGATCTAGGAATGCTGGGATTACACCATGTGTTGCATAGACAAGAGGAGGGAGAATTTTGGGGAGTTAGGTTTTTTATTTGGGGATTTAGGGGTTGGGGTTTTTTTTGTTTGTTTTGGTTTTTTTATTGTGGTTTTTTTGTTGTTGTCGTTGTTTTTGTGTTTGGTGTTTTTTTTGTTTGGTTTGTTTTGTTTGTTCGTTTTTCCTTCTTGTTTTGGGGGATTTTTTTTTCTTTTATTTTTTTCTGGAGCTATTTCTCTCCCGTTTTTTTCCTTCTGACTGACTCAAGTGCTTTAGTGTTCTAGAGCCCCAAAATCTCAGTTGCTCCAGCAATAAAATCTGAGTCAGTCCATCACATTCATGCCTGGTTTGCTGTTCCAGCTTTAGATATGAATGAACACAAACTTTGGCTGCTCCTGTGTGATTTCAAGGAGGTTGCAGGGAGAGGTGATGGGCAGAGCCTTTATTTTGCTGCTACAAGGAAAACCTGTTCCCTCGTCGTGTTTGATGTTCCAGCTCCTTTTGTGCAGCTCCAGAATGCCTTGTTTGATCATGTCTTGATCTAAACCACCTTGTTCCTGTTGATGCCCGGGCAGGACAGATTTCCCTGCTTGTCACCCTGTCCCCTACGGCCTCGTGAGCCTTTTAAGCTCCTCTTTGTTGTGAATCCAAACATCCCGGGGCAGCTCAGGAGCGAGAGCCAGCGAGAACTGGAGATTTGGATTTATCCACACCGATATTTCCAAGTGCCCTTTCAAAGGGTGTCCTTGTGTTGTTGTTACCTGTCCCACCCTTTTTATGGGGATTTCATGTTTCAGCCTGCCCTGGTTATCATGGAATCATGGAATCACGGAAGGGTTGAGGTTGGAAGGGACCTTAAAGATCATTTTGTTCCACCCCTGCCATGGGCAGGGACACCTTCCACTATCCCAGGTTGCTCCAAGCCCCGTCCAACCTGGCCTTGGACACTTCCAGGGCATCCCCAACCTCTCCAGAGGTTGCAGGTTCCTGTCAGGAAGCACAAGGGATGCTTCAGGAGCATCTCTAGAACCCCTCCTGTTCGTGCACTCGGTGTTTTCTCTCTGAGAATCCGGTGACCAGTCCCTGTCTCTGGAGATCTTGGCTGTGTTCTGCGGTCAGGGAGCTGCTGAGGTAATTGCACACCTTCCCTGCTCCTGTATTTGGAGTTAGAGCCAGGAATCTTCTCCGCGTTCTGTTTGAAACCCTTGGCTCAGGTGTCTGTGTGTTGCGTTCTACCCCTCTCTCTGGAGGAGCTTTCAGCCCTGCTTTGAACAGGGGAGGATTCATGGAAATGTTTTCCAGGTGCCGTGGGATCTCAGGAAGTGAAAGACACTCTCTGCCCATGTCTGAGGGGATGTACATACATTTATCATCAGAGCTACTCATTTGTTGTGTTTTTTCACGTTCAAAAATAAGTTTGCAGTTCTGCCTTCCTTTAAAAAATATTTTGCTGCGTCCCAAGTGTCCAAACCTGGACGTAATTCCCAAATATATTCGTGGAAACGGTTGGACACAGCCCTGCTGTACGAGAGGAGGGTCCCTGTGCCCTGAACACACACCTGATCCAGGGTGGTCAGTGGTGCCCGTTGTAAGGAGGTTCTTAAAGTGCTGCCACTTCATTGTCCAGCATTTCCTGAGACCCTGAGTTCTAAACAACATCAGAACTGGGACAGAAACGCGGAGCTGCTGGAGCCTGCAGCACTCACAAAGTGCCCTGCACAGCCCGCAGCTTTTGTGGTGCCCAGGTGTTGGAGTGTGAAGGATCTGAGTGGCAGGGGCTCTGGAATTATCCATAGTTATGGGCCCTGTCATTATCGTGGATGGATTTGGGATACAGGACCAACATTTCCTCATCCCTGAATGCCCACAGCAGCAGCAAGGTCGAGCCTTTTCTCCCTGTGGAGACCTGACAGCATCAGGTAACTCTCTGAAATACGAAATGTGCTTGAATTACAAGAGCAGCTTTCCAAATGTGGTCAAAACCTTCGCCTCAGGCAGCTCCACTTTGTTTCCATTCATTTTCCTTCATTTTTGTGGATGTTTCCCCCTGGTAGTGATAAGCCAGGTCCTTTTCTTCCTCCAGTTGCTGCACCTCCGTTGCTATGGCTGCTTAACCCACTTTTTGCTCCTGCTACCAGGCACGAGGAGCGAAGTGCTCACCAAACTTTCCCCTCAAAATTTTCCCCAGGAACTTTGTCCTGGTGAGCTGTGGATAAGCGAGGGCTTGGAGCAGCTCCCTCCTCCTGGGTGCTGAATGGCAGAGCTGAGAGGGGCTGATGAGTGCTGCTGAGACAGCAGGCGAGGCTTTCAAACCGCCGCTGCTCTTTATTTAAAAGGATCTTCTGGAGAGGTGTAAGTGCCTGTAAATTTTTTAAGCACGGAGGAAAAGCAAGCCCTGGATTTCCTTTGAAGATGCTGCAGAAAAATATCCTTCGTTCCGTAGGAGATTGAGTTGTTGGAGGGCGAGGGAGCTCAGAAGGAGGGAAAACCCAAGAGGAGATGTTTGCATTTCATGAGCACTTTCTGTAAGAAGTCGGAGCAATCAGTGGGGACTGGGGAGGATAAGGAGTTTTTCTTTCAAAAGAGAAGTAAAACCAATTCCCCAAAGTGACAAACTAAACGAGATTGGGGCCTCATGTTCCGGCCGTGAGGCTGTGGAGGCTTTTAGGAACCTAGGGGCAGAGATCACAGAATCCCAGAATGGTTTGGATTGGCAGGAACCTTAAAGATTCCATTCCCTTCCATGGGCAGGGACACCTTCCACTATCCCAGGGTGCTCCAAGCCCCGTCCAGCCTGGCCTGGGACACTTCCAGGGATCCAGGGGCAGCCACAGCTTCTCTGGGAGAACTTGAAACTGGTGATGTTCACTTCCCAAACCCCACATTCAACCCCATGCTTGCTGTTCTACACCCACCCCAAGCACAGTGTAAGCTTTCATTTCACTTCCAGCCTTGATTTAAAGACTCGAAGTTGCTAAAACTCCTGCTCTGATCTGCAGCTCAGCAGTTTTGATGATTAATTCACTTTAATACAAAAAAAAACCATGTCCAGATTTGAATTTTTGCTGGTCGGATAACTCTTCACAACCCTCACAAGAGCTGGTCTGAGGTGCAAGCCAGGGGAGGAGGCAGGTTTGGTATTGAAGAGCCCCTGTCTTTAAAATCTCAGCTTTGCGGTGCAGCGGTTTGGTTTTCACGCACAGAAATGTTGTGAGCCAGAACTGAGAAGAGATTTGGTGCCTCTTTTCTCCCTGTTGGTGCCGCCTTCCTCCCGTTCAGTACCCAGTTTCTTCAGAAAGGCACCAGTTGGGCAAACGTGGCTTTGTCTGGGGAGAAAGGAGCTGCGTGTGAGGATGCTGAGGCAGCTCTGGCATTGCAGAAGGAGCCGTGGCCAGCTCGGGAGGCTTTTGGAGTCCAGGGATTGAGGGTGAGGGGCTCTGACGTTTTGTTCATGAGGTTTCTCCTGCTCGAGCTGCTCTGCAGGGAGGGATCTGAGCGATGCAGGGGATGGGGATGGCAGCAGGGAGGTGACACCAGCCTGGCTGCTCCTGGGAGTGCAATTCAGCTGGAGTTGTGCTGTGAATTAAAAGGACAAAAAAAGGTTTCAATTTAACCTGGGAAGAGATGTAACTTCTTCAGTTTGTCAGGCGTTTTTTATGGCTCTGCTAACCTTGGTGGCAGGAAGGCAGAAGATTTAGCTCCTGCCAGGGAAAAAAACAACACAAAACAAGTGAAAACCAGCAATGCAATCCTCACTTTCACACCGAGTTCTGCAGAGGTGAGGGGAGAGATTCCTACAGATCTGTTTGACGCTTTGGAGCCGGGTCACTGCTGTGTTCAGCATCTTCCATAAAGTTCAGTTCATCTTTTAACCTGGGGACACAAAGGGGTGTACAAGAGAGAGTCAGAGGTGAGGATGCTGGGGTTTGAGGAGAGTTTAGTGGGCTCTGAGGAGAGTTTAGGTGGGGTTTTAAAAGGCTGGGGAAAGACGGAGAGTGCCACAGGCAGGGTGACAGTGCTTTGAGGGGAATGAGGGGATTTTGGGGATGGAAAGGGCAGAGAGGGTGCTGCGTGAAGGAAATGGTGCCGTGTCCTTACTGAGCTGCAGCAGGCACTGTAAGCACAGCTTTCTGCTGGAAATTGGGATCAATTCTGACGCCTGTTCCCTCTCTCTCTGGTGCCCACAGTGTGCCAGATTCTCCCCAAAGGCGTGGTGGGAGTCCTGGGACCTTCCTCCAGCCCAGCCTCCAGCTCAATCATCAGCAACATCTGTGGGGAGAAGGAGGTAAGTGGAGAGGTTCCCTTGTGACGATCACAGCGGGCAGTGTGGTTTATCACCCCTCCTCCTAATGCACAGACTTTTGAAATGTCTTCCTTTTCCCCTTTGCTCCCTCTTTCTGCCTCCCTTTTGCTCTCTGCATCCCCTTTTGCTCTCTGCATCCCCTTTAGCTCCAGCTCCCCTCGCATCCATCACCAACTCAGCCACGTCCCCACTGACTGAGGGGTGCAAACCCCACAGCCCCTGCTGCGACACGACTCTGTGCACATGCTTGGGAGCTTCATGTTTGCTGCTGTTCCACCCGATTCAACCCCTTTTTTTCATCCGTGTCCAGACTGTGTGCTGGATTTAATGTTTTATAAGCCTCGAACCATCCTACGCTGATCTGGCTCTGCACACGGGAGAAGAAATTGAGTTCCCTTCTCGTAGTTCATCCCTTTAAAGCCAGATAACATCTCTCAGCCATTTAGTGGCTCTCTCTGGAGCCCAGCCTCCGAGGAGAGGAGGCTGGGACTGAGCACTGTAAATAATTTGCCTTCACAAATGAGTGCTGTTCGTTGTTCCTGGAGTGCTGAGGAGAGGGAAGGGATCTTTCAGCCCTAGTGCACGGGGCTGCAGCAGGAGGGGTCTCCTGAGGGTGTTTTGTAGTGCTTTCTCCTGCTACATGTCCTGGACGTGTGCTCCATCCCAGGAAAGGCAACTCTGCAAGTGTTTTTCCTCTGAAATTCAGATTCAATCCCAGCCTCTGATCTGAGGCTGCTGATTTATTTTTCTCTTCAGAAGGGAGAGGTGAGTGCTGGCTCACTCCGGGGGTGTTCAGTTCTCTCGGCTGCCCTCCAAGCGATGTAAACCTGCAGTAACTCCCTGGGATTTACGTCCCAGCAGCATCAGCTGGTGCCACCGTGCCAAACGTGACCCAGAGCCCAGCCAGAGCCCCCTGTGCCTACAGCCGCCCCTCAGGGAAAGGGAGGTGTCCCCAGGCAACCACCGAGCACCAGGTGGAGGGACTGATGTTCACTGGGGGGATGAACCTCTCCTGTGTTACCCTGCCGGTGCCTTTGGCCCAAAGAATCCCTCCCCTCTTGTCCAGAAAGGGGAGTTTCACTGGGACAGAGCTCTTGGAAAGGAGAGGAGGACTCTGGGGCTGAAGGCAGGGGATGAACAGGGCCGTGCTCAGCTCTGGGAGCTGATAGTGCTGGTGGATTCCTTCCCACCTGCCTGCACCTCTCTCCGAGTCCCAGGCTGGGTCTGGATCGCTCCCAGCAGCGATCAGGACGCTGCCAGGAGCTGCCCTGTCTGCTCTGGTTACAGGAACCCACCTTCCCCTCCCCGGGTGAGGGCTGCGGGCTGGAATCAAGGCAGATAGCAGCTTATTACTCCTTCACTTCCCCTTGCCGACCAACAGCTTCTGCTGTCAATACAGCAGCCATCACAGGCTGCTAACAGGCTTTCCCAGGAGGAGAGGGCTGGGAGGCAGGGGCTGATGGCTTCGGAAGGACTAATGATGGAGGGAAAGGGGACCTGACACGCCGCTAACGAAGCCGTGGCAGATGTTTCCCTTTCTCCGACTTCTGTTTCTTCCGGAATAATTCACCCGGCAGAAGGAAAACAAGATTGCCTCTCTCTATCTGGCGGAGCCCTCAGCGTCTGGGCTCGGTCTGTGTGTCTGCCCACCCGTTCCATCCACACCGGATGTGCAGCAGAGCTACCTCGGAGGGAGCCCTGCGGCTTCCCGGCTCCCGAAATTCCCCGTGGAGCAGCATCCCGCTCCAGCTGCTGCTCTGCTGGATCAGTGACAGGCCCAGCATTGCCAGCACTGGTGCTTCCAGCCCTGTCTGGCTGCCTGTTGAACAGAAATGCCCAAAGCTCCTGGCTGCTGCAGCTGTTCCTCGCCTGCCCAGCCTCGCCAGCGCGGGGTCATCCTGTTCTTGCCTTCATCTCCCCTAATTAATTACCTGGTGGTGCCTCCGTGCAGCAGGCAGGGCTGGGTTTGCAGCACAGGGCCCTGGATGATCCCCCGTGTCCCTGCCTGCCTGCACAGCATCCTCCCTGCCTGCCGGCCCCAAATGAAGCCCGGGCCCAGCTACAATTAGTGCCCCGGCTAATTAGGTTGAACTCACACGGAAGGTTTCCTGTGCTGTAATCACAGCCCGCGTTGCCTTTCGCTGAGTGGCTCAGCAAGACTTTTCCTGATCCACTCCTTCCCGTGGCTTTTCGTTGCTGTGATAATTATTTTCCTCTGCTGCTGCACGAGTCCCACCCTCCCCTCTTGACTCCAGTGATGCTTCTGCAGTTTTACTGGGATATTCCACTTTCTGCCTGCTGTGCGCTTCACACCACAGGCCCTTTATCGCAGATTTACTTGTTTTTATTTCTACTTCCTCTTTAATTATATTTTCTTTTCTCCTCCCCACGCTCAGGTTCCTCACTTCAAAGTGGCTCCGGAGGAGTTCCTGAAGCTGCAGCTCCAGAGGTTCACCACCCTCAACCTCCACCCCAGCAACACCGACATCAGCGTGGCCGTGGCAGGAATCCTGAATTTCTTTAACTGCACCACTGCCTGCCTCATCTGTGCCAAAGCTGAATGTAAGTCTGTGCCAGGCTGGGTTTGCCTGCCCCTCTGCTTCACCTCCTTCTTGTTTGGTGCTTGCTGGAGAAGGTCCCAGGTCCCCTCATGTCTCTGGTCAGAGCAGTTCCTCCACCCTGGTGCCTCATGGAGGTGTTTTTTAGAGGAGGAAAGGGGATGGGACGAGATTCACTTGCCTTCTTTTTGACCATCTGAAGAGCATTTTGCTTCCGCAGATGGGGCTTTGAATAAGAAAAAAATTTTTAAAAAAGGCTTAGGAGGATTATTTTTAGGCGAGTAAAGCATTTTGAAATATGTCTTTCCCAAAGCCACATGGAGTTTGTGGCCTAAAAGCAGGATTTGATTAATAGTCAGCACAGTGCACACCCTCCTGGGCCCTGCAGCC
>VZTD01002741.1:286179-350644 GCA_013397725.1 Rhagologus leucostigma
TTCCCCTACATGCAATTTTCATTCCTAAATAGACAGTGGGGGGGATTTTTTGGGGTTGTCTACTCAGGAGGGGGGGGTTTGTGTGGTTTTTTTCCCTCTTTCCCCTGTTGCTGCCTGGCTGCTGAGGGCTGTCCCCCTCCTCTGTTGCTATAGTGACTTCCCACAGGCTCACAGCAGCTCTCTCCAGGCACCCACATCTCCCTGCCCAGCTCCAGCCTCCTCCTGCCACCGAGAAATGTCAGAGATTGCCAGGATTTCCCAGTTAAACCCAATTCTTCCAGCTAGAAGACTGTAGGAATGGAAGGCAATAAATAAAGAGCTCCTGATCTGGCACCTTCTTGGGAGGCTGGAAAGTGTTTTGTTTATAGAGCTGGAGCCAGGGATGGTGGTGGTGAGCACCAGGGGCGTCCTCATCCCACCCCACGGGGCACCAGCGGTGCGAAAAACGCGCTGTGGCTTCGCTGGGTCTGTCCCAGGACACCAGCCCTGCACAGTGACAGGAACAAACAGTTTCTCATCCCTCACCCTCCACATACGGCCTGGAGACACATGGCTGCCTCCCAGATTCCCAGCCTGTCCCTCTCCCTGCTGCCAGGGGCAGGTGAATGGATGGGAGAGGCGCTCGCAGGCGCCGCTTTGCTGCTCGCCGTGGTTTGCTGCCCTTGAAACCAAACACTCCGAGCTCAAAGCGGGTCACGGGGAGAGCTGGCACTGGCACTGCCCCCAGGAAGGGATGAGGAGGGGGAACTGGTGCCACGTTTTGCTGGGTAGGGGGTGAAAAATGAGGCGGCCTCCTCTGGAGCTGGCAGTTCCTTGAGCAAACGGCTTTGCTGTGTCTGTTTGGCCACCTGGGCAAGGGACAGGGTGACAGTGTGCAGCCGGAGGGCCGGGCACAGCCAGGCCTGAGCCACCAGCAGCGGTGGTGGCCTCAGGTTTGCACAGGAGCAGCTAAAGAACAGGCAGGAGAAGGGAGAGGTGCACTCCAAGCTGCCTCCTTCTGACTTTCCTTCCCTCCCTTTCTGCTGTCACAGCCTCTGGGAGGGAGGAAAAGGGACTCGCACCAGGAGATGCTGCCTTTGGTCCTTCCCTCCTCGCCCCCCGTTCCTCTGTGTGGTCTGGACTGCTGGGAAAACCTCTTTGCCAGGGTCTGGAAGCTTGATTTGAGACCAGCTGTGCCTGGCAGTGGAACACAGGCTTCCAGGAGCATCTGCAGATTAATGCCCCACTTTCCTGAGCATCTGTTCCCACAACCAGCTCCTTGTGTAGTGAGAATTTTGGGAAAGGGCTTCAGTTATCTGCTCTGTGATCTCTAGAACAGATCATCCCCATGGAATATTCTGTGTCCTTCTCTCTGCATCCCTGGACACTTTTGCCCTCTTTTCTTCTATTTCTGTGGCCAGCACAGCCCCGTCTCAGTTCTGAGAACAGCCTGAGTTACTGGGTCTCATCCATGCTCATTATTTTGTGGGATTGGAGCCCAAATCTGACTGATAAAACTGGAAAACCACCAGTGGCTTGTTTGTCCTTTTTTCCGTAACTCCCAAGAGCTTCTCCTGCCTTTCTGTCTCCATCACGGTGTTTGTGGTGGAAGGGACAAGCCTGGAGCTCTCAGCTGCTCTTTTCCCTCATCATGTCCCAAAACAGGAGCAAGGCAGCATCCATACACAGAGCAGGAAACCTCATTTTCCTCCAAAAACATTGCGGAATTTCTCATCCCAGCGGGCTCTGGAGCTCTCAGGGCTGGGGCTGCAGGACCCACCTCACCTTTCCAGTGTCTCTACGGACCACTGGGGTCTGCCCAGGGTTCGAAAGCTGTTCTGTTGCGAGTTCAAAAGCTTCTGCTTTCCACAGGCGTCTTCCTTAGAGCTTGCCCTTGGATAGATGCACCTGCAGGACGCAGAAATCCCTGGATTCCATCCCGGAATGCTGTGGAGGGAGCGGGGATGCTCCCAGGGGTCTGGAGCTGTGGCTCGGGCAGCGCTGGGTCGTTTCTCTCTGTGCAGGCGCTTTCTCAGGGCTGCTGTGGGCAGGAGAGCTCAGGTAGGCTCAGTCCTGCTGAAAAATTGCTTCCCCAGACTTTAATTTCCCAGGTCAAACCGTGCCGCCGTGTCCCACCCTCCCCTCCTGCAGGGAGATAGCGGCGCTCACAGGGAGAGATAAGCCCAGAAAAGCAAAATGTGGCCCTGGCTCTGCCTTGCTGGAGTGGAGACTGGAGCTCGTCGGGCTCTGGTTTAATCTCTTTTTTCCTCTCCTTCACAGGCAGCTGAACTGGGGATGGCGTCTGCCTATTACACCTATATCTTCACTAATCTGGTAAGGAGTTTTTCCCAGCTTTTCCTGCCTGAGTGTGGAGTCATTTTAATGGGAGCTGATCCCCCTGACCCGTGGGATCCTTGGGAAGAGCCCCGTGCCTGCAGTGGGGAGGGAGGCAGGCAGGCAGGCAGGGGTGTCACCTGCTGCCTGGAATCCAAAGGCGACATCTTCCCAAACAATATCGAGAACAGTAAATCCAAAAGCAGGGGTTTTTTTTTTTAATGAAAGCTTTCTGTGCACGCGTGGTATTGGATTTCTACACTTTTTATCGGGTTAATTAATCAGCGCATCTAGCAGGTACATCCAATAAGAGACCAGTTTCCCCAGCAACCCACCCTTGGGTCTGCCCCTCGGAGTTGTTCTGTGTCTTGTTATGTCTCTTAAATTCCGGTGCAAAACAAGCTGTCCTCGTTAGAAATTCCTGTCGTGAAAATCGGACTAACCAGAACAGCAAGAACGTGTTAGGAAGGGTTGGCTTATTGTTCTGGAATGCGAGGAAGGGCAGGAACAGTGCTAGAAACGATGCAACCACATATTAAAAAGCTACGAGGTTACAAATATATGAAAAATACATTAAAAGCTAAAAAGTCTTCAGGCGTCATTCCTGCAAAGCTGGTCTTTGGGAGGTGGAAAACGATTTGCAGCATCCAAAGGCGGGAATTGTGGACATTGTGACAGGAGCAATGAGATGTGCAGGTCTTTGGGAAGCTCCAGCAGATGGGTGGCTCCTGATTTTCCTATTTTCCTGATTTTCCTGATTTTCCTGATTTTCCTGGTTTGTGGGGGTTACTCTGTAGTTGTCCCCCCCCGAGCCCATTCCCTGCGCTGGGAAAAGCCCAGGCTGCTCTGGGATGAGCACTGGAAGGCGTCTCAGCCCTGTGCTCTCCTGCTGCGCTGCTCCCTGAGACAAAGGAGGGATGATCCCATAAATGTGGAGAGCGGGGTCCATCTCCAGCACGGTGGTTTGGCTTTATGGCCACTAATAACATTCGTGGGGGCATCGCGTGGTTAAACCCCACAGTGCTGTGCTAGCAAGGAGTGACGGGCTGAGGCAGCAGCGGGGGAAACCCAAAATAAACCTCAGAGGAACTTCTCCCAGTGCGGCAGCTCCAGGGCTGCCACGGGGCGTGAGGGAAGTGCCACCAGGAGAGCAGGAACCCGGCTCTTAGTGCTGGTGTGGGGCTGATGGAAGCCTGGGGGATTCAGCGGAGGTGCCTCCCAGCCCGAATTATTCTCCTATTCTCTAATTTCCATTAATATTTCTGGCAGGGAAGCCGAGAGCTGAATCACGCTTTGTGTTTGGGTGGGAGACAGACGGGAAGGGCTGGAGCCAAACGTGTGGGCAGGGGAGCTGGAGTGGAGAGGAGCAGGGGAAGGAGGGAGATGGAGGGGTTGGGAGCCGAGGGAGCGATTGGGGCACAGAATGGAGAAGGGGTGAGGGGAAGGAGGTGTCAGAGAGAGAGAGAGAGAAAAATGCAAGAAATGAAAAAGGCCACGAGGCTCCCGGCTGGACCAACAGCACTCGGGCTCCTGGCAGGGTTCAATCTGTAGGTCGGTCCAGCAAGAGCTTCACTGCTCCTGTTCATCCCCAGGGAATGGGCAGGACAGGCAGAGGCAGGGATGGAGCCTGGGGGTTGGGGTTCGTGCCCCAGGTCACGGTGTCGCTGTGCCGGCAGAGCTGCTGAGGGACGGGGCCGTCCGCACCAGATCTGCCACCACGCCAAACCCAGCCGTTCCTCACTCCCAGGAAGTATTTCCACTGCTCCCAACAGCTGTTCCTCTTCCTCTTGCCCTCCCCAGCCGTGGTCACGGTCCCGCAGAGCAGGGCTGTGCACACAGTGAGGGATTTCCATTGGTACCTCCCCAGCACAGCCGAGTCTGCTCGGGGATGCTGCTCAGACAACAGAAACAACTCTAAGAATGAAGCTCCCACCTCCGCCCCCACACCAACCCTGAGCACGGGTGTGATTAAGCATTTGCTGGAGGTGAAATTTGCCTTTCAAACCCATTCATCTCGTGGAATGCAGCTATGGCAGGTGAGAAAGAAATGAGTTTTGTTGCCATTCACGCTCTCGGGGTATTAATCTGTTTACCCAGGTTGTTTTAACCACTTTGTCCAAAAGCCCAGCCCGTAGCAGAACTAACTGGATTTTTGGCGGGGATCATTATGGAAAGGTGACATCAGACGAAACCTGGGCAGATGGAAGAGTTGTTGAAGGAAATTAGTAATATTTAAATGGGGATTGGAGATGGGAGTGAGCAATTTAGGCTCATAAATCTGGAGGGATTATCAAGCTCCTAATGAACCCTCTGAGGTTCTGCAGTCACTGCCTAATAGAAAAGATAAAATCATAGCGAACTACTGTCAAGGGGAGCAAGCAAAAAGATGGCTTAAATGGAGAGACAGCCCATCAGGAAAGGGAGTAGAGAGTCTGTAGAGCACTGAGCTGCTTGGAGATGGAAAAATATTTCAGGCAAAAAAGAAAAAAAAAGAGGAGAAAATAGGATAAAATGCTGAATTAAACACCTGCCCTGCAGCTCTAGAGGGGAATTCTGTTTCTGTCTTTTAGCATTAATTTTATTTAATAAGCACATCCCAGCCGACAGCTCGTGGTGTGGTGCAGCTCTGCTCTCTGTGAGGGTTAGAGGAGGGAATTCTCTGTGTGCTGGGCCACAGGAGGGGGATTTTTGGGGGTGACGGCCCCTCTGTCCCAGCCTGGTGGCTGCAGGGAGTGGCACCAGCGCTCTCCCAGCTCTCAGTAGATCACTGGAGCAGATGAGGAGGAACCCAGTCCTCAGCCCCCAACCCATGGAAATGCACTGCAGCCCGATGGAAAAATATCCAGGGGCTCCTTTCCTGCGTGCAAATTCATTATCAGCCTCCTCCAGCCAGCTCCAGGGACCCTTTGTGTCGGCGGCAGCAGCAGCCTGGCAAATTTTCCAGGAGTCCTAATGGAACTCTCAGGTCTGGTGCTTTTGTCCTCCCCACATCCATCACCTGCGTTTGGGGCAGCCCTCCCATCCTCCATCCCCTGGCAGAAAAACCTCCATCCAACCCAAATTTCTCCCTGGCACCTCCCCGTGGTGATGATTCCCTTGCTCTGGGACTTTCGGGAGGGATGAAATTCCCTGAAGGGGTGCTGGGATGAGCTCAGAGCTGTTCGTCCTCCCTTCCCCTCTCCCTGGCAGGGCTGGCTGGGTCTCCACAGACCCATGTGAGGGGGCAATGATGTGAATAATAATAATAATAATATTAGTGCATAAATAGACCGCTGCAAACAGACTGCTGTGCACCGAAGAAAATGTTCCTTCCAGCACTGGAAATCCCTGAAATCAGCAGCACAGAGTAGGAGGGCTGTTGGATGCCTCCAAAACCCCATGCTACAATTAATTCTCTTAGCTTGTTAATTCTGTGTAGCTTGTTGGGTTTGTCTTTTTTCCCCCTTCTCTGGGTTTTTTTTTTTTGTTTTTCTTTTAATAGCGTATGGACCTCAGGCTGGGTTTAAATTTCAAAATATTTGTCAAGGCGATTAGACGGGAATAATTGAAACAATTAAAAATATTACTGTAAGGGGGAAGGTGTAGAGGAGGTTTCCCAGTGCCTTAAGTCAGGCAGGGCTGTTCACGGGGTGCGGTTTTGTTCCCTGACAAAAATGTTGCTGCTGATAAAACAGCTGCCGTGCTCAGTTCCCACAGACCAGATAAATCAGTTTGGGTTTGATGGTTTTTTTTTGCCTTGTTTCCCACTTTTCTCTTCTTTGTTAGGTGATTTATAAAGAGGTACATACAGGATGAGGGTTTCAAAGCTGAATTGTCAGCCTGGAACTGGAACTGGAGGGGAAATCGGTGTCCAAATCCCCCAGCCAGTGTCACACGTTTCTGCCGTAGCTTGTCAGCAGGGTGACATCCCTTGGAAGGAGCGAATGATGTCAAATCAAGCAGAGGGACAGGGAACTACAGATTAGGCTTTGACCAGGGCTTAGGTTTTCAGTCCTGCTCTGTGAAATTACCTTTTCTCGGTGAAATAATCTTCTTTTTCGCCGTGAGCTCCAGCACAGGCCGTGGTGTTTGGCCTTTCTGCTGCCGGGGGCAGCTCCCTCTCTGTGCCCAGGTGAGGAAGGCAGAGCCTCTCGTTACCCTGTGACAAATCTCCCCTCTCAGCCCAGCCAGCCTTCCTGGTTCCCAGCAGCTGATGCGAAGTGTTCTGGAGAGCCCCGATCATCGCCTGGATTTATGGATCGTATTTTCAGTGGCATGTGGTAGCAGGGCAAACAAATCAGGTTTTTGCAAGGCTGCCAAAGCAATTTCTCCTCATTCTGGTTAGCATGAGGGAAGGAGGGTTTAGACAAAGCAGGAGCTGGGCCTCGCTGCCTTTCGCTGCGTGCCTGAGTCTTCTTTGCTTTCTGACCAGATCCCTGTGCTGGATTCCCGGTTTTCGGGTAAATCATTCTCTCAGACACACCCCGGCCCCTCTGAGGTGAGGGCAAACCTCTCTCTTTCCCTCTGCCCTACTTCCCACCCCTTTTTCTCCAACAGCTGGTTTTCTTCAGGTCCCAACGTTTAGCACTTGACCTCTTTGTTCTTTGTGGATGTGTCTCTCTCCAAATGTCGGGCTCCCTGCGGAGAAGTCGAAGTTTGGGCAGCGTATTTTCCTAAAAGTGCTCTTGTTTGAAGAACAGCCTCCAAAATGTAACAGCTGGCCTTGCATGAGGAGGTTCAAGACCCATATGGCACACTGATGCTTTCTTTGGAGGAGAAATCCAATTATACATAAAAATATGATTCCCCTAAGTCCTCCCTGAGCTCCCTGAGGTCACAGCTTCTCTTTCCCTACCTGAATGGCCAACTAGCATTGCCTTGAGTAGATCTACCCCATCCCCTTACCTCCTCAAATTGTTGCTGTGATGACTTTTTTCCCTCCTAGAGAAATTGATTTTTACACGTGGCCCGTTAGGAGCTTATTGACTCTGTCGATAGTTTATAAATAAATGGAGCCTTTCAGGAAAACCATAGAAAGCACTTAGCGTAATATTGTCCACTCGAGTAAACAAACAAATGCGTTCTGAGGGGAGCTTTGGAATGATTAGCAGACTTGGCAGCTCCGCTCTGAGGGCAACAGGATCCAGAGAGGGAAAGGCAGAGTTTTCTCCACCTCTAACTGAGGAGGTTTGGTGATATTTGGGGGAAAAATTGGTCACTTTGGGCGGGGGGTGAAGAAGTGACCATTGCAAGCTCCTTTTGGGTTAAGTGTGGTAGTTCTGCCTTCCATGACCTGGGGAGAGGCTCGCTGGAGCTGAGTTTGCCCAAAAACCTGCTCTGGGATAGTTTATTAACCCTCAAATGGTGAATAATGACACGTGTTGGTGATGTCAGCAGTGAAGTCAGCAGAGCTGTGCCGAGTTGGCACTGCTGAGTTGGCACTGCAGGTTTGGCTCTGGCACAAAACTGCCGAGAAACCTCAGCGTGGACACTGCAGTCTGGGTTTGGAGAGCTTTTCTAAGCACCAAACACTCTGGACAAGGAAGTTTTGCCAGAGCGAGGGTTTAATAGAGAAATGGAAGCCTTGGCCCAGCCTTCTCCTTTCCCATCCCACATGACAAAAAGAGAAGGATCAGCACGGAGTGTCCTGGTGTAAATCAGCTTTTGGTGCTGTCGGAGGGGCTGGAGAGGAGTGAGGTCAGTGCAGCCTCTGCTGAGTTTACAGCAGTGAGTTTCTCCGGCTGAGCAGAGTGTTGGAGGGTGTTTCGGAGGCTGTTAATCAGCAAATCCAAGAATCCAGTAAAGTCCTTGCAGTGATTAGGAGACGAAGATAAAACTGTGTGTGTGAGAGAGAGAGAGGAGCGAGGGAGGCACCTTGCTGTTGGTGCAGCCTGAACTGAGCAAATGCTGTTCCTTGCAGAGGTTTGGGATTGGCTGAGGTCAAACAGGGTGCGGGAAGGTCTGGGTGTCCCCGGCAGTGACAGGAGCCCCTCTTCAGGCTCGTCCCCAGCCTGCAGCCACCACTCGCTGCCTCCCGCTGCCCGGGCGCTCCGGGTTATCAAAACCGAGATAAGGATCGAGGTCCTGCACGCACACGCGGGCTGCAGAACAGATCACCGGCAAAATCGATGCAGCTGGAAGGAGCTTGGGAGCTGCTGCAGTGCTGAGCAGCACAGTGGCCGCTGCAGGGGCAGCCACTTAGCAGGAGCCACTCTCCGGAGGGACAGCCCGGCGTGGCGGGGCAGGGCAGGCAGCTCCACGCTTTGAAACGCATTTTTTTATCAGGCAGGCTGCTGTTACACTGACAATCTCCTGCTGGGCTGGCCCTTTCCGTGCTCCAGCCTCTTCTTCCCAGACTTGGAAGCAATAGGATGAGTGGTGAGGGGAGAACTGGCCACAGTTTCTGGAGCTGATTGCGTACCTGCAGATTTGGGATGATGCCTCATCAGTGAGATGCTGATAGATGAATGCTGGCTTTGATGTTTTGCGTTGTAAGGCAGGTTTTTAACCCACATCTCTTCTGGGCTGCTCGGCCTGGAGAAGAGAATCTTTAGGGAGACCTCACAGCACCTTCAGTGCCTGAGAGGACTGGAGAGGGATTTTTACAAGGGTGTGGGGTGATAGGAAAAAGGGAAATGGTTTTAAGCTGCAGGAGGCTAGATTTAGATGGAATATTGGGAAGAAATTCTTCCCTGTGAGGCTGGGGATGCCCTAGCACGGGGTGCCCAGAGAAACTGTGGCTGCCCCTGGATCCCTGGAGGTGTCCAAGGTTGGATGGGACTTGGAGCAGCCTGGGACAGTGGAAGGTGTCGGGGTGGAATGAGCTGCTGCTTAACGGCCCGTCCAACCCAGACCATTCCACAGTCCTGTGTTTCTAAGAGCCGTGCTGCCAGGTATTAAATCTCTTGGTTTTTACCGTGCACCTCAGTTTCCTCCTCTGTATTCCAGGTGTAGCAGCTCCAAGGCAGGGTTCCCCCGGGGCGAGGCAGCTGTGATTGTGCACACCGACCCAGTGCCGGTGTGAGGGGCAGCGTGCCACTGCTGGGGTGTCACAGAGTGACACGGGCAGGGCAGGAGGGACAACTCCCTCCCAAACTCATGGGTGCTGCAGGAGCCCCGGTGCCAGCTGAGGTGGGAGAGGGCTTGTGGGTGCTGAATCCTGGCCGGGATCAGCTGATCCTCCATCCAAACCTGCAAAGCTCTGAGTAACATGCTTGTTCCTGATGGCTTTATGTCCCTGATGGAACTGATGCCATGATGATTTTTTGCTTTTTCATGTACCCCTCTCATATACCCTTCCACATACCCTTTTACACAGCTTTGCACATATCCTTAGTGCTTTTAGCCCGCATACTTGTAATTCCCCAAGTCTGATAACCAGCTTAGACCCAAAGTTCTGTTAAGCCAAGAGACCAAACATCTTGGAAACCCCGAAGTTGGGTCAGAAAGCCCCAGACACCAAGGGCCTCTCCAGAACACATTCTGTAAACCCAGACAGGCCCATCCAGGGGGAAGGTTCCTCAGGACGGGGGCTTCTCTTGAGCCTCTCACTGGGGAATCTTTGATAGATGTGCTGATGGAACATCTACAGCAAGGTCTGTAACTGTATAAGCGAATTATCGTGTGGGTGCATCTTGGGGTGGGCATCCTGGTGTGCATCTTTCGGGTGTGTGCTTTCGGGTGTGCACTTGGGGGTGCTTTCTGCCTGGATGTGGTGCACCAGAGGATTCTTAAATAAATACCGAGGTAAAACCCTTTTTTCCCTCTAACCGTGTTTGGCTTTTAATTCTAAGCCCAGGGAAAGGCATCGGAACGGGGACTGTTTCCTGCAGATCTGATCGTAACTCACGCCCAGCGATGCCGGAAAATCCGATCTCACGGCTTTGCGATGGCAGAGCTCGGCTCTGTGGCTTTTATCAGCCAGGTCCTCCCAGTGACCTCAGTGCCGGGGTGGTTCCGTGGGGTTTGTGTGCTGCTGGAAAGTGAGAGTGCAGGTCGAGTGGTGCAGGAAGCCGGGGAGTGACTTCATCCTCTCATAACTCCTGCAGCGCCGTCTCCCAGGGAACCCCGTGGAATTCAATTAGCTAATGTGTGCCTAGCGCGCGGAAAATATAGAGTGCCACGGAATTGCTAAGTGTTGTTATTTAACAGCACACATTCAGTGGTTGCAGCCCTGTAGTAGCAGTCAGAAAATCTACACCGTAATTGCCTGCTGGTGCTGCTGCCAAATTCGCTGCGATTGGAGCAAGGCCTGGGGATTTTTCTTCTGTAAAAAAGTTCATTAATTTTGGCTGCAGATCCTCCGGGCCTAATTTTTTACCGAGGTCTCTTGAAACAGAATATTGACGTGTGGTGGGTGTTTTAAAAAAAAACAGAGTGGAAAGAGGGGGAGGAATTCAGGCAGGCGGGATTTGTGTCCCTGAAATTCACCTTGGCGTGATTCCTGGTGGTCTCCTCTGTGCCTCGGGTTGGACTGAGATTGAGGGCCAAGTTTTGGGCAATTATTGCAATTCCTCCGATGTAGGGAGAGGGATAAAAACTCCAGTGGAACAGGAGGAAATGAGGGAGCTGCTGTGTGCACCCACCTTTTGATGGCATTTTCTGAAAGCCCGTGGTTACAAAGCTGTGTTTGCACAGGTGGAGGAGGCTCGGGGTCCCTTTTTAAATGGGATGTGAGTTATTTTCGTAATGGCTCTTTGCCGTTGTTGCATTGGGAATCTTCTATCCTGCAAAAGCACCATCCAGCACTGGGGATGAGGGAGGTTAACTCCAGGAGGAGGAAAAGGCAGCTGGGAAACTGTTTCGTGTAGGAATCAACTTCACTATGCTTCAAAGAGAAATCCTTGGCTCTCCACCTGAAAATACCCCGAGAGCAGGGGTTTCCCACCATTTGTCCTGCCTGTGTTTGCCTCTTGCAGCGTGGGAGGAGGGCAGGACGGGTGGGAAATCAGCTGAGAGGCGCAGGTCTGGAACAGCAAGCGAGCTTTCGTTTGCAGAACGTGGGTTCGGAAATGTCAAGCGTGGTGAATGAGTGTGTAAAAAGGCAAAAAACCCCAACAAATAGGGACAGGAGCTGAGCCGGCAACTCCGGGAGTATCGGGATGCTCTCACCCCCTTTGCCCTCTGCAGCAAAGCCTGACCTTACCAAATCTCTCTTATCCCACTGCAAATGGAGTGTGTCCCCCTAGGGTGGTTTATCTCCATCTCATCGCATAGGCAGCTCACGGCTCATTTCCTCCCGACCCCGCTCTGCCGGCTGCTTTTGTGCTCATCTGGTGGAAAGACATTTAATGGCCAAAGATTGGAGCCAGGGCAGAGGGAAGGGACAGGGAGCAGTGGGTGGAAGGGGTCGGGTACAGGCCGTGCCACCCCGGTGTGTCACGGAGGTGATGCTTTATGGACGTGACAGCCGCAGAAATGGGGTTTTCTGCAGCTGGAGGCTTGCCTGGGAAAAGATGGATACGGAGAGGGTCGGCTGTAGGAAAAGACCAAAGCTCGCACAAAGCAGCCAGTGGTGATGGGAGCTGCGCAGAGCTGCTGGTGACGTTGGAACCTGAGCAAGTTATCGGCTCTGGGGGAGCCTGTCGGGGTCTGGCAGTGGTCGTTTTGCAGGCAGAGAGTCCTGGCAGCTGCCTCGGGGCCGTGGCATGGCATTTCCTCAGGAAAAGTGGGAATTCCCCCAGGAGAAGTTGGAAAAGGTCCCTTCAGGGGCGGGTTCTGGCCGTGGCGCTCAGCCAGTCAGGGCAGGCAGGAGCTGTGGGTTCAGCCCTGTGGCTGTGCCTGGCTGGGGTGAATCTCGCCCCTGCCTCGGTTTCCACACACGAAGTGAGACCGCTTCATTCCCTCACCCAGTAATTGCTAATTTAAAGATCAGAGCATAACAAAACCTTCAACTTCAAAAGCTTGGAAGTGTTTTCAGGGGAGAAAAAGCACAATAAATAAACGCACTAATTTCAGCTGCCCTGAGGCTGGGGCGGGCTGGCATGAGAAGGAAGCCTTGGATTTCGTGGCTGTTCCAGCATGAAACATCTCATTTTCCTCCTGGATATCCCGAAGCCAAGAGGGCAGTGGGGCAGCTGTTTGCCTGGTGCCCTGCACAATTTGCCTCGGGGCTCTGGCTGCGGGGAGAGAGGATTTTACAGGGGTTTAACATCCCTCCTGCTGCCGTGCCTGCAGCCAGCATCACCTCAGGCCCAGCTCCTCATTAGCCATCTGCCCTCGTTGCTGGGGCTGACAGGAAGCCGTGGGTGAATGGATCACCTGTCAGCGAGGCGGGGGGATGATATCACTCAAATGAATCAATAGTTCACAGGCAATTTCACGTTACCCAACGTTAACGCGGCGCCGTGTCCAAAACGCGCTTCATCCTGGGCTTGAGCAGCTTCCCGTGGGAGCTGGCCGGGCTGGAACAGTCTTGTAAGCCCCATGTTTGGGAGATTTACAGGAATTGCTCCTGCGTGCCCAGCGAAGATAAAAAATGGCTCGACTTGCTGGAATCTCATCCCCCACGGAGCCCAGGGACAGCTGTATCCGTGATGGGCATCCAGCAGTTGCTGGAACCGTCACTCCCACCTTCTCACTCCACTTGAGCAATTAGCAGAAGGGAAATTAGTGAGGAAGGGGCCATTATTCCCAGCTAATAGGACGAGGAGGGCTGGACTCTTCTCCAGGCTTTGTTGTCTAGCTGCTTCTGTGGATGTGAGGAGCAAAACAGAGCCCTCCCTTTTTGCTTTAATGTTTTTCATGTAGTTGTTTTTATTCTTCTTACCACTTGCAGAAATGCAAGAGGAGGCTCCCAGCTCCAAAACCCACAGTCGAGGCACCTTCCCACCCTCCCCAGGGCATTAGGGTGGCATCTCCTCCTGGTTCCTGGCAGCACAAAGGAGCAGTGCAGGGTTGGGCGAAGTTCAGGGTTAGGTAGAATTAGGTTCCTCTTCCTGTGGGAAAGAACCAATTTAATTTAACAGCTGAAACTTGGTGTCCCCAAACTGGATGCGATGATAGAGCAGCTTCACTCAGCAGGTGAGTGACACCCTCTTTGGAGGGTTTTTGGGGTTGTTTTTGTAGGATTTGGCCAATGATGTACTGAACTTTGTTGACATCTTCATTAAAAGCATGAGATGAGCAGCACCTGAGTCAAACCCTGGTTAAACCCCAGGCTCTCCTTTCCACCAGCTGGGTGGGTTTCACATCCAGGGTCTCACAGCTCCATGGTCCCATCTTCCCCCCAAAGGGCGCTGAGTGGGTTTGAAGCTCTCAGGGCCTGTTTTCCCCTCTAATCCCGTTTTATGTTTTGGGCTGCTGCAGGAGTTTTCCCTGCAGCGCCTGGACAGCCTGCTGGACGACCGAGTCAACATCCTGGGGTTCTCCATTTTCAACCAGTCTCACGCCTTCTTCCAAGAGTTCGTCCAGAGCCTCAACCAGTCCTGGCAGGAGAACTGTGACCACGCTCCTTTCACCGGGCCAGCAGTGAGTAAAGAACCTCCCTGAGCTGGGAACTGTGAGAGACCGTCGGGAAAACCTTGTGGGAAGAGCTTCAGGATGGTCCTGAGCAATGCAGGGGTAGAAACTCTGGTCTTAAATAATTTTTTAAAAATTATTTAAATTATTTAATTATTTAATTATTTAATCCTATTTAACCTTGTGCTGAAGAGCTCAGGGACATCCCCAGGCTGCTGTTGTACCTTGGACTGGATTTTGTGGGGAGATGCTGGTCCAGGAATGGGAAGGATGAGCCAGCGCAGAGCATTTTTATTCAGCAGGCAGGAGAGGACTTGGGGTGTCAATCTGTGATTTACGGGGGAGCCTCCTGATGTGGAAAATACCGAAGTGACCCCGAAAGTCAGGGCTGCCCAAAGGACCTCGGGGTGCAGAGCTTTGCAGAGCTTCTCTGTGCTGCCCTGGGGGCACAGCTTGACGTTCAAGGCTAATCTTAATTTGGATTGTATTTCTCTGTGAGTGCAGGGGGCGATGCAGCTCTGATTTGGTGTTTCCCTCGTGGAGTTTGTCCCTGCGTGTTTAAACTCCGGGAAAACGGCTCGTGGAGGGGGGATTGTGGCTGCGGATGGCACAGAAAGGGCTGGCTCCGGCAGACGCCGAGGGGCTGAGCTGTGCTCCGGCGTCTCCCTGAGCAGTGTGCGCATCAGCACTGGAGTATTCCCCAGGGATTCTCCACGACTGGGAGAGTTGGCAAAGCGGATTTGCCACACCAGAGGTGCAGGGAGCTGCAGCCGGGGGAGGGGAGAGAGAGGAAAATATCATCAGCTGAACCCTTTGCATGGATTTCAGTGAGCTCAGAGCCCCCTTGACGAGCTGAGCTGCTGGAAAACCTCCTGTTGTCACCACAGAGGGATCCTTAAGAGGCAAAATAAGGAGATTTTTGCCCTTTGTGCCCACATCCTTTGGCTTGACTTGAGCTCATGTGCCTGGGACCATCCTGCCCTCCCTCCCACCCAGAGGCAGCTGCAATCAGCTTGCCCTGCTCAGTCTCCATGGGATTTCTACCAGGATGATTCCTTTTCGGGTTGCAGGGGCTGTTGAGAGGCATTAAACACAAATTTGCTCCTGGTAGTGCAAACAGGAGCCAGCAGGACCCGGCAGCAGGTGCGATGGGGAAATGAAAACTCTCGTTGTAGGTTCTTAGCTCTCGTTGTCTTGAGCACCCAGCAAAACCTGTAGGTGGGAGGGCGCGAGGTGATGCCAGGAGGGACTGGAGTTCTTCAAAATGCCGCGTCCCAGGTGGTGGGAAAAGGATTTGAGGGTGGGGAAGTTACAGAGCAGAGGTGAAATATTCCCAGGCAGAGTTTCCTTTCTTGTGTCTGTGAGGTGAATCCAGGACTTTTCTGCCCCTGCTGTTGGAAATCCGGCAGGGAGCTTCTCTCTGCGTTAGAACTTCCCCTTATAGCCCTGGGAAGGAGTTCTTCCTCGGGATAACTCATCCTAAAGAGAGAAAAGGAAGCTCAGCAGCTGGAAGTGACAGGAGGGAGGTTTCCTGTGAGCTGCAAAAGTCCCAGGGCTTTCTTGCTGGAGCTGAGGAAGCATCTGACAAAGGAGGAGGGAGCCGCCTGCTCTAATGCCATTCTCATTAATCACATTGCAAAGAAAGGAAATCAGAGAAAATCATTCAAATTACAGATGGCTAGATTTGGTAATTAGAATTTGGGCTAAAGCAGATGTTTGTAATTAAGTGTTTATGTCATTGAATAAAATCCAGATTGCAAAGTCTGTTTCACAGGGTTTTAATGGTTTTAATTCCCCGTGTTGGGTTTGGGGGCAAAGATACAGCTGATAATGTTTTAGGGAGAGAAAGAAAAACCCACATGGCAAAACCCAGAGCAGCCGAACCTGTTCATGTTTCAGTGTCAGGAACTGTCAAGAATGTGGCTTTGGGGATTCAGGGAAGTCCCCCAAGCCCCCTGGATTTTCCATGGAGCTCTGGTACTGCAGAGGGGCACTAAACCAGCAGGGCTCTGCACAAATCAGACATTGCAGGCAAGGGAGAGAATCAATCTGTTAGCAGGCAAATTGGCTTTTTTGTGACAGAGGAACAAAGCTGTGGTTTAAAACGAGAATATAAAAGTAGTGAGAGGTTTTTATAGGTGACGTGGGGAAAGGTGAGGGCAGTGGCAGATCCCTCTGGCTGGATCTGCCTGGAGGACATTCCAAAGGGTTTTTTTCACTCCTCTGCTGAAGGTTAGAACCTCAAAACTGTGTGGTTCACACCTGTTCTGTGCAAAGCCAGGCTGCGGGGAAGGGATTCCTGTTCCACGCCACGAGGATTTGCTCCTGTGTATCTCCACACCCTCCCCAACACTTAAATTGCTCGAAATCATAAAGGGTGCTGGCAGAAATCCTAATGAATTTTCCAAAGTTCAGGAGTAAAACATTCCAATCAATAATGTCAAATGCTTCACTGCGATCTACAAGTCTCCTGCTCGCCAGCTAATAAGGGATTAACTGCTCAGGGAAAATGGAAATGGAAACCCGGCAGGACACAAGTAAAAATGCTGGGCTAATATTCTGATTTGGTAGGAAATGGGTGAAGCGTTGGGGTCGTGGGGTTGTGCTTGCTCTCATAACAGTTTCATTTGTCCAGGTGATGTTATTGTGGTTCCTGATTCGGGAAAGGAATTGCTAACTGGGTGTGATGTCCTGTAACCTGAACGGGATTAAGTTCATAATTAAAATAAAGTGCACGGAAAGAGCTTCATGGAACGGGGGCTGAGGACAGGACAGGCTGGAGAAGCCCTGTTAGGGAAAGGATTTGTATTGAAGCTAAAAATAAAGGTGGGGAGAAGGATTTATCAGCTTCTTTAAGAATCTCTGGAAAAGGCTTCCCAGGAGGGGAATGTTTGGGTCAGCCTTAGCAGGTTGGAGGAGGGAGAGGTCACTGGTGCTGTCAGAGCTGGTGTTTGGGGTTTTGATGGCACTGGGCTGGAATCCTGCCTTTAATTTAGGATGGCTTGTAGGTTTTAAGGGTTTTGTGCTGCTTTTTAAGTGTCTGATCCCACACCAGGGTGGTCAGTGAGGTCTCACCACTGGTCTGAGTAAAATCGAGCAGGGTTAAGTCCAAATTAGCAACAGAGTGGAAGCCAAAAGTTTGTTGGGATCATCAAACCGGGCAAGATTGTCCCTGCAGGGCCACTGGCAGCAGTGAATAAACCTGGTCAGGCTCTGGGAGGAGGAGAGGATGCAGAGGCCACTGCAGGGCTGGAAGCCACAGCTGGGATAAGGTGGGGGAAAGCAGCCCCAGGCTGGAGACTGAACCCTCTGCCAGGAGCTGGGATGGGAAGAGGATGCTCCTGGAAGTATCCATGAGGAAAATGCAGCCTCGATAGTAATGAGCTGCAACGGCTTAATTCCAGCAGAGTCGGGAGGTGACAGTAATTAAAAGTGAAATCTCGCTCGCAACAGTGAGCGCGAGGGAGGAAATGGCTGGTTGGTAACGAGCCCAAAGCCATGGAAACTGCTGTGCACGGGTGAGAAACGGGGTTTGTGAGGCTGGGTGGACAAAGAAACCTGGGAAAGGCAACCAGAGCCAAGGTGAGAAGGAGAGGGAATGAGCCCTGTCACTCTGGGCATTCCCTCAGCAGCGCTGTTCCAGCAGGGAGCGGGAGGTTGTAGCGAGGGATGGGTGATGTCTGTGGGGTCTGAAAGGCAGGATTTGGCTGCTTGACAGGCAGATGGAGCAAAACCTCATTTTTTGTGGGTCTGCCTGTCAAAGAAGGGGTCGGAGAAGGCCGCCCGTGATGGCTGAAGCAGCACAGCCCTCTTTCCTTCTGTGGGAGCAGGCACAGGATCTCAGCAGCAATTCCCCCTGACAGTTCCTGGTTCTCTCAGGAGCATTCCCCCTGGCCAGCAGATTGATCAGAGCCACCAAAATGCCCGAAAACCTCCCTTGATTAGGAAAGGAAAACTGCAGAAACTGAGACAGGAAGGATTGGGAAGGAGCAAGGACCAGCAGAGACAGAGAGATGACAGCGACGGCTGAAACGAGCACGCACAAAGCCTGTCCCAGCTGCTCCCAGGCTGTGTACAGAAGATTCTCCAGCTCCAAGGTGCAGCAGGAAGGCGGATTTTTGTCCCTCCAGCTGACTTTTCCCTGCCTTTCCCCCCGCAGCTGTCCTCGGCGCTGCTGTTCGACGCCGTGTACGCCGTGGTGACGGCGGTGCAGGAGCTCAACCGCAGCCAGGAGATCGGCGTCAAGCCCCTGTCCTGCGGCTCGGCGCAGATCTGGCAGCACGGCACCAGCCTCATGAACTACCTGAGAATGGTGAGAGGGGCTGGGGGCTGCTGCTCGCTGCCGGCAGCGGGGCTGGCTGCGGCCGGGCTCTTTGGAGGCAGTGAAAAGAGAGGAGAGCTGAGGGTTTGTGTTGTCACCGGCCTTGGAACGACACGAAACTCTCCCTTTTTCAGGCTTTGCTGCGAAAAAGCTGGAATTCAATGGGTTTGTTTTTTTTTTTAAAGTATGAATGTTTCTGAAAGTCATTTGAGCTCTGACTTGAGCTGATACGAGACCACGCAGTACAATTGCTCAGAGCTCAGCGGCAAGATGCGAGTTCCTCTATGGGTTTGGGCTCCTTTGAACCCAAAGTTGTCATTTCTGGGACCAAACAAGCCTAAATCTGGCACGAGAACACTCTGAAATTCCATCCTTGTGGAATAGTCGGAGTTTGTGGCTCCTCAGAGCTCAGGTGACTGTCCAGCCGGAGAAGGTTTCTGAGTCTGTTTGGGGTGAAACTGAGACAAGGAAATTTTTTAAGGGTTTTTTATTTATAAGGGTTTTTTTTCCCCCCAAAGGAAAGCTCAGCTGAACCTGAGCCTTGTACCACTTAGGCCCATTGTTTTAAATCTCACCTTTAGCCAGGGACAACAAAATCCTCCAGCTCCCCATAACTCTGCTGCTTGGAGACCCAGTAGTCTTAGCCTCGGCGTGGGGGGAGGCAGCGAGGGGATGTGGAGCTGGTTTTTCCAAAGCAAGGAAATCTGGGGAGCCCTGCACCTCGTGCTGCTCATTCCTCGCTCCTCTCCATGTCTCTTCTCCTCTATCCAGACTCCAAAAATAATTAGGATTGACATAAGAGGGTGGCACTGCTGCTCCCGCTGGGAGTGTGGGGCGTGTGTGGGGCCGCCCCTCCTGTCTCTGGGGGAGCTCCGGGGTGGGGCAGCCTCGCTGGGCGCTGCAACTGAGTCTCTCTTGGACAGGTAGAATTGGAAGGTCTCACCGGCCACATCGAATTCAACAGCAAAGGCCAACGCTCCAACTACGCCCTGAAAATCCTGCAGCACGCGCGCGGCGGCTTCCGGCAGGTGAGACAGAGCCGGGGCAGGGCTGGGAGCGTGTCCTGGGCGTCCTTGGCTCAGGGTGACGCTCTGGGGGACCGAAAGGGGCTGTGGAGCCCCATCGTTTGCACCCTGAGGTGCTCGGGGTGTCAGCTGAGCTCTGGCTGAGCCCCGGCCGGCAGACACAGCGTGTTTGGCTTCATCAGGAGCGCGCCTCGGGATCATTTCGGTTTGTCTCGATCTATCAGGCCCTGGAGGGTGATGCCAGAGCCGATCTCTGGCCTGTCACAGGTGCTAATTTGGGGCGGGGAGTCTGTGCCAGCTGTAAGCTCACGCTCACGCCCCTTTTGTTCTAAAGCTTGTGGCTGCATTTGCTCGGAATTATTCGGTTAGGGGAAAAATGGGAAGATTTTCCACGAAACGGGGAAAAAAGTGGGTCCTGTGAACCTTTCCAAGCTGTTTCTAGGAGGGAAAGCAAATGGGGCAACCCCATGTCAGGAGCTCCCCACCATCTCTTCCCCCGTGTGGGGAAGTTCAAGCTCATCTCGCTCTCAGTTTCTGGTTCCTCTCTAACAGGTTTGCTCAGCTCACACTCTCATTTACGTTTTGTCTCAGCGCTCGTAGGTTCCTCACAGCTTTCCTCTGCCCACAGAACACCGAGCAGATTTCATTAAAATCATTAATTTGAGTGGTATTTCCTCACCTCACACTTTCTGCCCGAGCCATATTTTCTGGTTTGAGCTGAAGTTAAGGATAACTGTGTGGGGCCACTTGTATCAGACTGGTGAGATTACACGACACAAATCCAAGGAATTTGCTGGTAAATCCAAACCTCATTCAGGGGGAAAAAAAAAAAATAGAAGTCCCAGAAAAAAAAGGGGTTTCGTCTGTCCTGTGTCCCTGCTGACAGCTCCGCTGCAGCCCTTTTCTCAGAGACTGCCTCTTCTAGATGCTGGCAGAGAACAAAAGCTATTGTATCCTGCCCTCACCAACAGAGCATTTTGGCACCAGGAACCCTCTCCTGGCCTGGCAGCAGTGAATTTCAGCCTTGGCAAGGATGTTACCTGCCAGTTCTTACCTGTCAAGTGACAGCTTGGCTTTGATGCTGCCTTTCTCGGAGCGAGCGGGGGGGAGCGGGATGGCGTTTTCCCCGCAGAGAGATCTCTCGCAGCATCAATGCCCTTTTAATGCTTTCCCAAACCCATCAGCCTCCGAACAGAAGTGACAGATCCAAGCCCATCTGCACTAACGGGAGCACAAATTCAGCTGGATTCAGGGAGGAAATGCTGCAAAGCTCCCTGCGACAGCTTTGGTTTTGATGTGTTCGGATGTGGCAGGGACTTCACGTTAAACGCCCAGGTCCTCTTGGAGCAGAGCTTCTCCCAGAGCCCCACGGGGGAGCTGTGACTGCAGCCTGATCTGCCCTGAGACTGAAGTCTCATCTCTTCCCCACAAACCCGGTGTGACAGGAGGAAACCTTTCCTGCCCTGCTGTAACAGCTCGGTAGCGAAGGAGCTTTGTGTCTGTGAGATGCCCAGGAAAGCTGCGCTGGGATTGAGCTTTCCAAATTCCCCGTCGCGGGGCAGTGGGGATGGAGCTCTTCCAGCCGCAGGGAAAAGGTGCTGGAAGGACAGGGCAGTGGGTGGGGGTGGCTGTGAGCCCTGCCCTGTCACAAACCCGCCAGGAAAGAGCTGATTTTCATAGAACTGCCCCTGTGACAGCTTTTCCGCCTTCTCTCCCTTTCCCGGGGATCCTTCCTGACCCACAGCAGTGCCCAGAGGGGTGTCAGGGCCCCTCCCAGCCTGAAGGAGTTTGTTGAGATGTGTTTGACTGGGAAGGGCATCCCCAGACCCAGCAGGCTCCTGCCCAACCTGCCTCCCCTCCATGTTCCTGCGAAGGGAAGCCAAAGGCAGCCCTGCTGTGCCATAGATGGTTATTTTCTTGTTGCCAGCCTGGCTTCTTTTAATGAAAAGGACTAAATAAATCATTAGAAATATTTTAATTAAAGGAACAGGGTAAAGAACAGACACTCACATCCTGGAGACAATCTTGCTCCCGAGGGTTGTATTAACTGATTTGTTTGAAACACTTCTATTCCCTGCTTGGTTTTAACCAAGCTCATTTTAACTGTGCCCATTCCTCTCTTCCTCTCTTTCCATGTCCTCCTTTCTCTCCTTCCATCCAGTGAAGCCACAGGGGCTTCCAGCTCATCAGCTTTGATGGAGAGTTCACCGAATTTTGAGGCTGATCCAGCCAGCAAGCAAATTAGAGCCACTTAGATTCTCTAACTTGCTGCTGCTTTTGGGCAGGGAGAGGCAGGGCTTTTTGACATCCAATTTTTAATGCGTTTATGTAACGCACCAAACGCCTCTTTTCCTGATTTAGCTTAACCAGAGGAATTTTTTTCTGCAGCCATATGAGAGCTGCTCTCTCTGCTCACAGGATGCTCCATAGAGCACAAGCTCATTAATGTGCTGGTGATCTATAGATCTGACAAGGGCTGGGTTTGGTAAATGTCATCTTTTAATTTCCCNTCTAAAAAACCCTGCAGAGTTCCAGCAGAGTGATTTGCTGTGAATCACGAGCTGAGGTTTGGGAACTTCGTGGGGGAAGGGAGTGAGGAGGGGCTGTGATTTAGGGACGGGAAGGGGGAAGCTGCAGACCCTGACTCCAGCTCTCCCCGTCCTAAGTGAGGCCGGTCAGTCTCCACTTAACCACAGGCCCCGCTGGTGTCCTGAGACAGAGCAGTGAAGTGCTGGGGCTGTTAATTGGGATGTTGATGAGATACAGATGAGTTCCCCGCCGATAGCTCTGGGACCCTCCGCAGTCCCCGCCACATCAAACCTTTTTAATTTAGCAGTGGCTAATCAGCCTCGGTGGGACTGGTTCCTCTTCAGCTGCTACCCCCACGGACAGCTCAGGGACAGGTTCTGCCAAGACCTCGATGGCTTTTGCCCCCAGGATGTGACAGACTCAGTGTGTGCCGCCACAGCCCTGCCTGGGCTGTGCCAGGTGTCAATCGTGTGGTCCAGATGGGACATTTGGGGAGGAGGGGACATCTGGGGGATGCTGGTGGCCTCGGGGGTGAGGTGTGTGTGTGACTCGTGGTTCTTTGGTTTAGTAGTTGACGCTTTCTGGGCTAATTTCAGTAGAGGAAGTTTTGCCTCCTTGCCGTGCTGGCATCAGCGGTGTCCCTCAGGAATCCAACCCCATGGCAGCCCCGGGCTGTGTCCTCAGGGGGATTTCCTTCATTTGCTTGTTCGATTCCCTTTTCCCCCTCCCCAGTCACTCCCCGATTCCCTCTCCTTGGGGCACCTCGGTTGCGTTGTGCACTCCTTCCTTTTCCTGGGGACACGGAGAGGAGGAGATGATGGATGCAAGCTGTAGGACAGCACTTGTAACCAGAGCCCGGAAGGTGCCTCTTGTTGTCTGCCTGTTCCAAGATCTGGATTCAGGGCTGGCTTTACCTTAATTTGAAGCTGGGAACGGGGATGGTAAATACCTGTGGTGCCTCTGAAGCTCGTGGAGAGGTCTTGCCCTGTCATCCCTGTGCCTGCAGGAAAATAAGCAGAAGACTTAATTAAAATCATTACTTTGAGTGGTGTTTCATCACCTCACACCACGAGGAGCCTCAAAGCCTCTGCACAGAGGGTGGAAGGAGCGAGCCAGGAATGCCCCACGTGGGGATTTTCTACGTGGGGAGATGAGAAATCTCCCTGTGCCACCAACCCAAATAACACCTTTGTCAGAGCAGCTGAATTGAGGCACCTCGTGTGCCTGTGGGGATGGAGCAGTGGCACCAGCAGTGGCACTTCCCTGCTCCTTCCAGGCTCGAGGCTTTCCGGGCTGGTTCGTGCTCCCGGTTTCACAGTTTGTGTTTGCTCCCTGCCTTCAGAAGGATGAACAAGGCAGACCTGCCTCGAGACGCCTGTGGGTGTTCCAGGATCTCCTTAGGGCACAGGGAGATGCTGGGAGGTGCAGAGGTGGTGCCGTGGGGGTCTCACATCCCTGAGGACACGGAGGGAACTTTCTCCACGCAGGCCCTGGGCTGTCACCTGTCACCAGGTCACGTAATCCCGCTCACAAAGGTGTTGAGCTGCAGCTTGCACACAGGTGCTTGTGCTGCCCTTGGTGCTGGTATCACTCCAGCTCCCTTGATCATTAGGAACCACTTCTCTGGTTTTTCAGCCTGTTTATTTCTGGCTGGTTTGTGTGTATTTATTTTTGTGCCAGCGCCGTCGTTTCAGCCTCAAAAGCTGTGCTACCTCTCTGCTGCAGACCTCCTCCACCTGCAGTATTTATACAGACCAATCACATCCACTACTTAAAAACCCTGAGTCCTAAAAACCCTGAAGTCCTTGTCCAGAGCCTTAACAACAGGATGGTCTCATCCACGTCCGTGTGGAGCATTTCATTGTTTTCTAAAAAAAAACTTTGCAGATGGATGTGTTTGCTGTTTTCCAGAGGCTCTTTGTATGTAGATAGAGATGATTAAAATCACCTTGACATCCATCTTGCAGAAGGGGGATGTGAGGAGCCCAGGCACCCCCTGACACTGCAGAAACAGCAGCGTGAGGAGCTTTGTCACCGTGTGAGGGGCACGGAGGTGAGCTGGCACCAGCCACGATGGGGGGGAAGTGCTCCAGCACGTGGGATTGCGTGGCCTTGGTGCTTTTAAAGGCAAGGTCAAACCCACGGCAGTGTCAGAAGAGGCAATTAGTCTCAGCACATGCAGGCAGGGGAGGGACAAATTGGAGAACAGCGAGGGCTGTTAAAATTAAAGTTAATCTGTCACTAATCTCTGGCTGAGAAATCCAGGAGAGAAGAAAAATTAGGCGATGTTTGTGAGTGATGACTCGCTCTGAGAGGCGACTGCTGCAGAGGGGCTGGTGTTTAGCAATCAGAGCAGCAGAGACCTCTGCGCAGAGGTGGGGAATTTATCCTAAGTGGATTCAGACCCTGTGCAGGCCACGGAAAGCTGTGCTGTAAGCACTCCCTGCCCGTGAAATGCGGGGGAAATCTCCCAGTTTGGGGCTGTTGTTCCCGGAGGTGAGTCCTGCACTAGGAGTGGGCACGGCCCCGAGGCTGCCGGAGCTCCAGGAGCGTTTGGACACCGCTCTCGGGGATGCACAGGGTGGGATTGTTGGGGTGTCTGTGCAGGGCCGGGAGCTGGATTTGATGATTCTGAGTGCAAAGCTGTCCTGCTTGCCCTTCCCCCTGCTCCTTGTGCTTTGAGGAGGCTGCATTTGGGACTCCTCACAGATTCCCACTGTGGCTTGTCGGTCACTTGGGCTGGATTTGCACCAGCACCTGGGAGAGGAAAGGACTTGGCCCTTCCCTGAACACCCAGAGGGATCCAGTCTGTGAGGCTATCTGTGCTGGGCTCAGATCCAAGTGGACCCCCAAGTCCTCGAGCCATCGGTCACACCGGAGGCCAAGCAGTGCTGAGAGCAGGCACGGAGTCAGTCCCAGGGCTCCACACCTCCTTCCCCCCCCTCCCTGGACCTAACAAGATGGCTCTGTGACAGAAGGGAAAATCAATTCGTTCCTCCCACCCTGACAGCGAGAGGACAGCCCGCCTCAGTCCCAGCGCCACAGGAGGGAGCGGGGCATGGATTTGCTCTGGAGGAGCTCTGAGGACCCCCCAGCACCTTTGGGGTCACCCACTGCCTCTCAGAGCCACAGCACCCCATTGCAGAGGTGTCAGAGGACACCAGCGGAGTGCTGGAACCTGATGGGACAGAGGAGAAAAAGGAGGAGAAGGGGGTTCAGAGGGAGCTGGCCTCCCTCAGCCCTCCCATATCCACGAGGAAAAGCAGAGGAGGAAAAGCAGAGGCTCGTTTAAGGACAATAAGAGAGCAAGAGTTTAATTTGCATGCTCTGAACGAGCTGCTGGAGGTGCTGATCTCCCTGCCCAGAGCTCTGAGGGAGGGAGATTAGGCTCTTGAAGTCAAAATTAGGTTTTGTGGAAGATTCCTCCCCCCTGGCTGAAGGCAGCTGTGCCACAGCTGAATTGCGCTGTCCTCCCGAGCGCTGGGGGGACCGGTCCCTGCCATCCATGCTGGGAATTTGGGTTTGCTGCAGCCACGCTGATGCTTGGATGGGTAAATCGGGCTGTCGGCAGAGCTGCTGGGTGTGATGAGCCTGAATCAAAGGATTGGGAAGTGCTTAATTGTGGTAGTTAGGAGCTGGAAGAGGACATGAGTCGTGGGGCAGCACCCCTGAGAAGGTGGCTTTGTCCCATCCCCTGCCACCAAGGCGCATGGCAGAGGCTCCCAGCACCACGCTGGTCGGGACAAGCCTGCGGGCTGGGGATTTCTGGCTAAGATGGACCCATCTGGTGGCATTTGGGGACAGCACGCAAGGCCGTGGGGCTCCCAGGGAGCTGCCCAGCTCACGGCGTTGTCCCCGCGCAGGGCTCTGCGGGGAGGACACGTGGGAAGGCAGCACGGGGCCGGGCTGGTGGCACTGCAGAGCAGGTGGGGTGTGCCCAGCGGGTTAATCTCTCTGCTGACCCGTTCTGGGGTGCGTTGTGAAGGTAATGGAGCATCCCTGAACAGGCCAGCTCCGGGGTGGTCCCTCACCAGAGCCATACGGGCCGTGACTCGCCCTATAAATCCCCTTACTGTGCCGTTTCTCTCTCCAGATTGGCCACTGGCACGTCTCTGAAGGGCTCAGCATGGACAGCAGGATCTTCTCGTCCAACATATCCGACAGCCTGTTCAACACCACGCTCATTGTCACCACCATCCTGGTAAGGGAGGGGGGCACCTGCAGTTCCCATCAGCTCCCGGCCAGCGCAGCCCTCAGGGGTGGGATCAGCTGGAATGTTGCTCCCCGGTCCTCCCCCACCCCTGTGGCATTTGCGCGCTGATTCCTCAAAGGAGAGGCGAGCAAATCTCTAATTGCAGCACGGGGGACAATTCCTGGCAGAGTAATTAAGCTGGAGTCGATGTTTCGTGGGGAAATGGTGTTTGATGGGTCCAGAGGCGGCTGGGGACAGGGCTGGGATGGGGACACGCTGCCATTGCATTCAGCTCGGAATGGGGCTCTTGTTTGGCTCACAGCTGCTGAGTGGGGAGGGACGGCTGCCCCTTCTACCCATAAAATTATAAAAAGTGGCCAAGATGGGCACGATTTTTATGAAGACTTCACATCCACAGGCACCACTGTCTGTGTTCAACAGGTTCCCCTTCCAGGTGCTGCCTGTCCAGTGATTTTTTTTGCTCCTTCTTTAAAGACACCCAAACTCCTGACTGTCTCCTCTTGTCCCACAAAGTTTGTTGAAAAACGGACAGACTGGAGAAGGGGCTCTGTGCCAGGAGAGATTGAGGTCTGGATGTCCTGCCACGACTCAGAGCAGTCACTGAGCTGCTCTGGCACTTCCCAGCTGGAAACAGCCCCCAAATCATGGTCCCTTAGCTCTGCTTTGTGTCCTAAACTGGGATAAATCTGCTGCAGCAGAGGCCAGGGAACACCAGTGTGGAGACAGCTCTGCGAGCTTCTGATCTCCCGAGCCTCCCATATCCAGGCTGAGGGGGATACAATGGGCCGGGATTTGCTTTTTGGGGTTGGAACTAGACGTTTCTTAAGGTTTCTTCTCGATCAACCCACCCTGTGAGCCTCTGGCACTGCCCTCCCTGCTCCGTGCTGGCGGGACACCTCGGCTAAGATGGGAATGACAGCTGCCCAGTTTCACTGCAGGAAAACCCTTACTTAATGCTGAAGTGGAACCACCAGGAGCTGGAAGGCAACGACCGCTACGAGGGCTTCTGCGTGGACATGCTGAAGGAGCTGGCGGAGATCCTGCGCTTCAACTACAAAATCCACCTGGTCGGGGACGGCGTCTACGGAGTCCCCGAGGCCAACGGCACCTGGACGGGGATGGTCGGGGAGCTGATAGCTCGGGTAAGTGGATTAGCTGCTCTTTTTAGCTCTGCTCCGCTGGGATTTGGCGCTGCAAAGCCCCGGTGCTTCGTGAAGTGCTCCGGGATGATGAGGATGGACGGGGGTTTTAGTCCATTTGGGAGGTTTGGAGCAGAAGGTTTCCATTTAGTGTGTTCTGTCGATGGAAAATGTGTTTCTTGGGGTGATGTGACGGTGTGGGAAGATGTCAGAGCAAGAACAGGGCCCTGGGATGCTCTCAGGGGTGCTCGCTGTGTTGGGAAGGAGACCTGAACTCTGGGATTCTATACAAGAACTCATTACAGAATTAATTATTAGTGAAAACTCGCAGCAGGAAAACGCACAGACTCTGGCAGGGCTTGGTACAAGCTGAAAACATTTACGAAACCAGACTGGGATGGAGAGGAGTAAGAATCCCATTTCTGCCTAGAAAAGTTTTGGCAGATTCAGTTCAGCTGCTTGACTCAGTGCTGCTTTTGGAGAAGAACGTTTTCCATTTCCTTGAAGCGCGTGGCTCGAGATCTTTTCAGTGCTCTGCTCTGTGGAGCTGCTGCCCAGCAGCAAGGCTGAAAACGGGATTATTTTGCTGGGTTTGGCAATAATTCTGCGTACACCTGGGCTCAGCCAGCCTGGACCCCCCTCTCTGCTCTTTGTTTTCCTCTGTGGTCCTTCCCAGGCTTCCTGAAGCTTAAATACAGCTCAGAAAACGCTCTGAGATCCTTAGGAAAAGAGGCTTAGCCCCAGCTAACAGTGGGATTGATGCTATTTAAGCCAATACCTCCTCACTGATTTCTGCCCTGCCTTGTCATTACTGACGTGCCCGTGAGAGCCCAGTGCTGCTCTCCGAGCTGGTGACAAATCCACGGTGACGCGGATTGGTGATAATCCCCCCGCTGTGGGAGAGGAGACCCTGAGTCATTTGCCTTCTGCAGAGCAGGGGAGCAAGGGTCCGAATCCATCCCCTGCGGCTCCAGGCAGGGCTCTGAGGCTCCTGCCACATCTTTCCTCCCCAGAGAATGAGCATCACTTCCCTCTGTGGTTTACTGGGCACAGTGGAATTTGGTTGAAGGTTGGACTGGAGGATTTTGGAGGTGTTTTCCACGATCCTGTGGTCTTTAATGGTTCCCTGATCTCTAGAAGATGCCCACTGGCACCTTCGGCTTCTTCCCCGCGTGGTGAAGGGTGATGCTCGTCCCACTTCAGCAGTTTCAACTGAGTGTTTGAGGTCAGCTGGGACAACTCTTCGTCTGAAAGAGGGAGGGATTTTGGGGTTTTCTGAGCGTCACAGACAGGGCACTGAACAGACTGGAGACTCCTGAGCTCCCTCCCTGTCTCCTGGGTCACTCTTCCCAGAGCAGTCGCTCTCAGCACCAGCTGAGATCCCACCTCCATCTGCTCTTTTAAAAGAGCTTCTGTGAGGCTGTTTGCAAATGCTCCAGGCTATTGGCATCGTTTTTATCCATCCTTGTGTCTGTGCTCGTGTACACACACACAATTACACTCCTGCAACGTTCCTTTGGGGAGGCAGGAGGGAAGGAGCCGAGAGCAGCATCTGATCAAAGGCACGGAGCAGCCATCAAACTTTTGGCCTACTAACCTTGGCAGTGCCTCTTCATTAAATGGGACCTTCTGGAGGGTTGTTTTTCTCCAGTGAAGAGTGTTTTAACTTCATCTTCACACAGAAACCGTTTGTTTCTTCTGCAGCCTGAGCCTTATTTAGGAGGATTTTCACTTCTGCTTTCACAAGGCAGAGCTGTCAGAGCCTGTGAGGCTGGATCACAAATTGGAGAAGAGAAACAGCTTTGTCTGTTGTTCTCCCTATATCCCTGAGAGTTTTTATAATGGTTTCAGCAAGTTTTTGATCAATCCCAGGGACTGGGCTCAGGTCAGCCGGGGCAGAACTGTGTGTGCTTGGCGGTGTGTTTATTCAGGGCTGCCTGGGGTGTTGTTTTTTGAGGGCTTTTCACTGCCCAAGCAGCTTCTCTCCATCCTTGACAGTCAGTCCCCAAGGGAGTTTGTCCTCGATTCCAGCCCCTTGTTCATCCCTGTCCCACGGGATCCAGCAGATCCTGTGCTGGGTGCACATATTCCTCTTTCAGTGGATTTATCCCTTGGGCACTCTGCTCCTTTAGGACAGAGAGGGGATGAGGCGGGGCACAAACCTCTCACAAAAGTCCCGAATCCTTCCCAAAATGAAAGCTCTCCCTCTGTCCAGCACAATATCATTGTAGGAAAGTGATTCTCCCTTGACCCTGATCAGCCATTAGAAAATAAGGTTTGACTCACACTCACTAATGTGCAGGACCAAAAGGTCACAGAATTACCCAGCTCCACGCAACGCTTTCCCTGTAATCCCCCTGTGGCACGGAATCTCCTCAGAGCAACTCTAGGCTATTCGGGGAAAAAAAAATGTTTCTTTTTATTGCTTCTAAATTAACCAGCTATTGATTTATTCTTTAGCGCTGGAAATTCCATTACAGCTAATTGTGCGCTGGGATATGATTGAGCAGGATGCTGCACTAACATAAATTTGCTGTTGACCCAAATTCACCGGTACATATCCTATTGACCTGCCCACAAAACAGGCTGGGAGGTAAGGAAGAGGGAGAATGGCGTGGCTGGGGAATCCTGCACAGTTTGTGATCAGCTCATGGAGGTTTGGCCCGGGAGGAATCACTTGGAAGGACTCAGATTCACAGAATGGGGATTTACTTCCACCCCCTTTTACACCTTCCGCTGTCCCAGGTTGCTCCAAGCCTCCTCCAGCCCGGCCTTGGACACTGCCAGGGATGGGGCAGCCACAGCTTCTCTGGGAATTCCATCCCAGCCCCCTCCCCTCACTCCTTCCCAGTATCTCACCCTCCTCTCTCTCAGTTTGAAGCCTCTCCCCCTTGTCCTGCCATCAGTTCCTGATGAAGGGTCCCTCAAGCCCATTCTGTAGTGAAGGATGTCACAAACCCAGAAGAGCCTGGGCTAATTTGTCCCTCTGAGCGTGCAGGGCAGGGAGATTGAGCACCCTGCTCGTTCCTGGAGTGAGCAGGGCAGCAAAGCCGCTCTCCCTGTCAGCCTTCCTGGCTCTGGCACAGACAAACAAACAAGGGAGAACAGCAAATCTTCCCATCTCCTGCTCTCTGGCATCAGAGACTTAAAGGGCATTTGGGCTGGAAGAATTCCATCCTGCTCCTTGCCTCTGCAGTGCAGCTCTGGCTCGGAGTCCCTGGTGGTGTCTGCGCTTCCCCTGCTCCCTCTCCAGCTCATCCTCGAGCTGAAATGAATCCTCTGGCACGACACAAACCAAGGGATGTATTTTCACAGCAACACGACGGCCTTGGCCTTGTCCCACCACACCGGCCTTTGCTCTCCTGGCCTGAATCTGGCCGGGATCAGTGGTGACCAAAGCTCTTTTTAGAGCGAGGGACCTGAAGCTGTCCATCTCATCCAGCCTCAGGAGCAGCAACACCAAGAACAGGAAACCCCTTAAAGCGTTGGGGTGCTGGTTTTCCTTGCTGGTGCTTTCCCTTCAGCTGCTCCAAAGCTGGGGAGCGGCAGGAGGGGGAAAGGAAGGAGAAGGCTCTCCAAAACCGGCAGAGTCCTGCTCTGCGCTCACAGTGGGTGTTGGTGCGTGGAGAGAAGAGCTGTGTGTGGGTGAGGGAGGCAGGGGCAGGGTGCTCGCAGGCTGTCGTGGTGGCAGCTGTGCCAGGGGGGCTCCAGGAGAGGCTGGGAAGGGAGGAGCCGTGGGGTTTTTGTGCAAACACGGCGAGAGGACGGGCAGAGGGGTCCGCAAAGCGCTGCTGAGAAACCGAACACAGGCTGGGGAGGGTGGAGTGAGCTGGGCCGGCCTCCGTGCTGTCCCTGTGTGCTTTGGGTCCCCGCTCCTGGTGCTTCACCTCAGCTGGCTTTGCCGCGGGTAGGGTGAACACCTGGCACAGGCTTTGTCCTCCCAGCCACGGAGAGAGCCCAGGTGAGGAAAGGTGGGCGAGGGCAGACTCGAGGCTGACATCTGCTCTGAGTGCTGGTCACCCAGCCCCGCCTGTGGCTCGCAGGGAGAGCTGCAGCCTCCGGGGTTTGCAGGCTGTCACTTCTGATATGGCAGAACTCACGCTTGTCCTCAAAAAAACCCCAAACACCTGTTTGGAGTGACCCTCCTGCCTTTCAATGCAGGAATAGGCATCTGAGCTTCACAGAGCTGCGTGGAACAGCAGAGAACCTCTGGAGATGGTCCTGCAGGGAGCAGGGTCACTTCCAGCTGGGTGGGTTCTCAGCGGGGCAACAACCCCGTGCTGGTGCTGCTGGGTCTGCAGTGGGGCAATACCTGGCAGCCAGGTGGCTCCTGGAGCTTGACCGGCAATTTCACCTTTCTGGGAGGCTTTTCGGGCGCAGGGACGGGGGAGAAAAAGGTTTCGCTGCCTCTGGTCACGCTGCCAGGCCTCTGTGGGCAGTGCTGGTGACAACGCCGCTGTCATCTGCACCCAGGGGATGCGGCATCCACGGAGCTGTTCAAGCGAGGGACTCCTGCTCCTGGAAGAGACGCCAGCCCTGTGCCCCCAGAGCTGTCCTGGCTTGTTTTCCAGGTGTTTGACACAGCCCCAGCCCCGCTGGCGCCTTCTCCCTGCGCTGTGTCCCCGCAGCCTGGCGGAGGGCTGGGAATCGCTGTGGGGCCGGAGCTGGGCCGTTCCCCCGGCTGGTTCCTGCTATCCCATGCCGTGGGAGGCTTCGCTTGGATGCTCTCCGTGCTGGGGCTGACGTCAGGCCCCATTCATCACCATCAGCGCCGAGCTGAGCCCTGCCAGCCCCGCGGAGAGGGGGCGGATGCCGCCCCTGGGCTGGCAGTCCCTGCAATTTGCTCCTAAGGACGCTTAATTGTTGTTCCTCCTCGGGAGCCCGGCTCAGCCCCCGTGTTTAGTGTCCTCTCCAGAGCGCTGATGCAGGCAGAGCCCACGGGAGTGCCAGGTAGGGTGGCGGTGGCAGCTTTTGTCTGGCACGCCAGCCCGCCTGGGTTTCCTCTCACCTAGTGAGGGTTTGGCCTTGCTTAGGCGGTGTTTTGTCAAGAGAAGTGGCTGTCTCCGCTCCCGAAAAGCTCTGGGTCGTTTTCTAAGCCTATTTCACGCCGACGTTTACAGCTGCAGCTGTGCTGGGAGGGTGAAAACCAACCCTTCTTCCCCCCCATCCTTCGCCTCCTGTTTTTCCCTCTCCCCAGAGCCCAGATGAGGACAGAGTGCAGGGGCACAAGGCAAAATCCATTTCTCCTCCCCCAGGGCATCCCTTAGCCCAAAAAGTCCCAACACCTACCTGTGCTCGGGTGGGGGAGGCTGGAGAGGACTCAGGTCTGCAGAGCTCCGCCGAGCTCAGTGAATCGCAAGGAGTTTTGTCAGGAAGCAGAGCCGAAAGCATGAAATGGATGAAATTCAGGCAGAGAATTCTTTGCACGCCATTCCCAGATCAAAGTTTCCCTCTATCAGAGATCAGCTCTTCGCTTGCAGGACTGAGCCTGCAGAGAGGAGAGAGAGAGAGTGATGAGGAGCTGGGGCTCTGCTGCAGAAAGTTCTGCACCTCTGTCTGATGTGGCAAAAGTCCTGAAAAGTTGGCAGGGAGCGAGCAGAAGGAAATAGCTCCAATGGAACGGCAGAACCCGCTGGAGATGAGGGAAGGGAGCTGGGCACAAAATCTGAGTGCCCGGGGAGGGCTGCGCTGTGGCTGTGCTCCGTGGGCAAAGGGAGGGGGATGGATTTCGTCCTGTTTTGTGTAGGGAAGAGCATTTCAAGATGCTGCTGCCCACATTCAGCAACACCGAGATGTTCAGGGAACAACCAAGATGTTGCTTCTCCCCAGGGAATGGTCGGGACCCCAAAGCTGGGTGAGCCTGGGGATGATGCTGCTCCTTTCATCAGCACTTTTACATTTTCCCCTGGACAGGAATGAAAATTTCCTGAAGGCTTTGCCATGAAACACTTCCGACACGGCATTTTTAGCCTCTGCTTTAGTCTGTGACTTTGCTGGTGGGATTGTGTTTAGTTTGGAGAACTGGGCACAGATTCCACTGCCAGACTAAGCTGTGTCTGCACCAGGGGCTTCGCTGGGAAAGCTCGCCCCGGGACAACGGTACCTACAAACCTTTTAAGTAGAGACAAGAGAGGTTCAGGGAGCTTTAGGCTTTCCTTGGAGAGAAAATTCTCCACATGCCACGTTCCGGAGATGAACTGATCCCGTTTCAGTAATCTGCTGGTGTTTACACAGGGCTCAACTGCTCGCACACCACGTTGGGATTATTGGTGTCTTTTAAAAAGCCCGTGGGTAAATGTCTGGCTATGCAGAAATTCTCCTCAGCTCCTAATTCATTCCAGCCCGAACCTCTTAGGAATCTATAGGAGCTGCTGGGAAACAAAAAAAGCTGGCACTGAGCATGTCCAGGCAGCCCGGCATGGCCTGTGAAGTGCCACCTTCTCCGTGACCCCTTCCTGGGCTCGAGGGTCACCTTCCCTTTCTTTTCCCTCTCCTGGTTCCAGCAGTGCTGCTCCTCCTTCTTGCAACCCCGGCCTTTCCCAGGATCCCCATCAGGCCTGGTGGTGCCTTGGCATCTGCACAGAACCTTGGCAAACGTAGGGACAAAAAGTGCAAATAGCTTTTCTTTCCCCCCCCCGTCTTCTCTTTTTCCACGTGCATAATCATCTCCCTGCAAAGCAGAGAAACAAATGGATAAGGGAGTGGAGGTTTCATTTTTACAGAAAGCAATTACAGACATTAAAAGAGCTAAAGTCATAAAAATAATATTTAAAATTCAAATCCCTTATCTATATTACAAGGGTATTAACAGGGGAAGAAGTTACTTTTATTTTTTTCTCCCCCTAATTTCATTTGCTTTGCAAGTCAATCTGCAAACTTTAATGCCAGTCGTCTGAATTTTATTTTATTTCATTTTATTTTTTTTTTCTTGGGGACTAATCTTTAGTTCTGGAAGTCTGGGTTTGGCAGGTTGTGAACTGCACGGCTCAGGGGACGGAGGTGAGGATGCGGCTTTGTCACCTACCTGTGGTGCTTGTTTGTAGCAGAAGGGACAGATGTTCCACAGGGAAGGGGGAGGCTGTATTTTCTATAGATTAATACAATATTTATTGGCTTATGGCTCTGGGTTTTAATGCATTAAATGAATAAAAATGGCAGTCAGGCTGTGAGCACTCGGGGGAAGGAGCTGCTGCTCTGGTGCTGCTCCAGCCTGAGAGGGAAGGAAAAATGGGGAAAGGGAAGGGAAGATAGGGAAAGAGGCGGAAAAATGGAGGAAAAAGAGGAGGAGAACGCTCCAGAGCACAGGGTGGGCTAAACTTTTGGGGTGTGTTTGAGCAGGGCTTGTGTGAAGCCCACCCAGGCCGGGGGATACGGGAGCCAGCGGATGCCACCAGCAAAACTCCTGCTGTTCCCACAGTGCCTGGATTTGGGATGTCCCAGAAGGGTGGGACACCCCGCTGCAGGAGCAGGTGTTCCGGGTGGCCCCAGGTTTGCTGCTTTCCCGGGATTCTGACCTTTTCCACTCTCCCTTCTCCCCAGAAAGCCGATCTGGCCGTGGCGGGGCTGACGATCACGGCGGAGCGGGAGAAGGTGATTGATTTCTCCAAGCCCTTCATGACTCTGGGAATTAGCATTCTCTACCGAGTTCACATGGTAAGAGCCTGATTTTAGAGCCATTTATGTCCCTCCATTATTTGCACGCAAACCTGCCTGGTTGTGGGAGAATAATGAGCGACTCATAAAAATATTTTCGTTTCTTATTTAAACGCAAATGCGCTCGACCTTTTGTTTCCTGCTTTGCTCTGCCTTTCTGCCTTGTGTCAGGATTGGTGGATTCCATTCCTGTTCAACCCCCCAGCCCTTTGGCTTCTCTCCCCACTCCTCCCTGGGCACACGATGGGTTTTTTGGCGTGCTGGGGGCCGCAGGATGGTTTTAGAGTGGCTTTAAGTGGCTTTAAGGCCACTGGGTGAGGGGTGCTGAGGGCAGGCTTGGCTGGAGGAGTGCAGCAGCCCAGCAGCGTGGCTGGGTGGCCCCACAGTGGCAGAAAGCTGGCTTGGAGTCACCATCCAGTTGGATTTAGTGGAAAGACGGGCTGAGAGGCTGAGCTGGGATATCTGTGGGTGCAGATTAGGCCGTGTTCCTGATCTCAGCTTTGCTCTCTTGCTGCCTTCTCTCACCCGAGAATCACATCAGGAAGGAATCCTGGGCTGCTTTCTTTGCTGTCACCTCCTGGAAATGCTCTACAGCAGAGATCAGCCCTCTGCTTTCCTGACCCCAGGGGAAAACGTCCCTCCTGGGGTGCCTGGGGCGGGCAGGGTGCCAGGCTGAGCTCAGCACGGGCAGGCAGCTCCTCGCCCTGCCTGGGGCTCTGCCTCTCTGCTCTCAGCTCTCCTCGTTTGTTCACCCTAAAATCAGCAGCCCCTGCAGCCCAGGGAAAGCTCCTTAACCTCAGTGGTGCTCTCAGCACGGTTGTAGAATCACAGGATCCTGGAATGGTTTGGGTTGGGACGGACCTTAAATCCCATCCAGTCCCACCTCCTGCCATGGGCAGGGACACCTTCCCCTATCCCAGGTTGCTCCAAGCCCCATCCAGCCAGGCCTGGGACACTTCCAGGAGTGGGGCAAAATTTTTTTTCTGCATCAAAACAGCTAGGAACATTCCCAAGGGATTCATGTGCGCCAGCATGTACGTGGTGTGGTGTCTTTGCTTATCCAAACTTGTCTTAAATTCCCACAGACACTCTTTTATTTGCATCCTCCGTTGTTTTACCTCCTCCCTGAAGCTCAGGAGGGACCAGATTTTCCCCACTTACTCCCAAATCCCCAGTGTCACGGGAGGCCGGCTCCTTTTGCAGCCTCCTTACTCCCAGTCTGCATTTTGGAAGCGCTCTGTGCGCGGTGCCGAGCGCGATGTGAGTGACAGCGCCTCGGTTTCTGTCAGCCCAACAATAGCAGCTGAAAGGAAAAAACCATTCAAGCTGCCTCTCCCAGCCCCCTCTCCCTCCTGTTAAGGATGCAGCGTTGGGGATGAACAGAAACAAATTCACGCATCTATCTCTGTGCTGGGTGGCTCCTGCCAAGAGCAAACAAGTAATTAAAATCTAGTTAAAATTCTGGTTCCTCTGGTATGTGCAGAATTTAGGATCGATGACTTAACTGATGACAAAAAAAAAAAGGGGGGTTGACTCTTCCAGCTCCTGGAAATCAAATGGAATTGTCCCTTCCCCACCTCAGCTGGGTTTTCACATCAGCTGCTGCCTTGTGCAGCCAGGACCTTTCTCTGCCGGTGTCTCCTAGGATTCAAATCGGATTTGGTGATTAAATTCTGTGTTATATTAGGATGGAATTCTTCCCTGTGAGGGTGGGGAGGCTCTGGAATGGATTTCCTGGAGAAGCTGTGGCTGCCCCATCCCTGGAAGCGTCCAAGGCCGGGTTGGATGGAGCTCTGAGCAACCTGGGATAGTGGAAGGTGTCCCTGCCCGTGAAAAAGGGCTGGAACAAGATGATCTTTAAGGTCCTTTCCAACCCAAACCATTCCGTGCGTGTCCTGCCTCAGATCTGCACCACAATCTTCAGCAGTTCCCTGAGCAGCACTCCCTGAGCAGCACTCCCTGAGCAGCACTCCCTGAGCAGCACTCCCTCCCTCCAGAGGAAAGGCAGGAATGCTGGCGCAGGCTTTGCCCAGGATCTGCTCACCAGAGGCGTTTGCTGCTGCCTCGGGGAGCTCTGTGGGATTGTCCGGCACTTCTGTTCGGGGTGAGAGTTCTTCGGGGCAGGGAGCACCTGCTGCCGCCAGAGGAGCACGGCCCTGCCAAGCTGCAGCCTGCCCGTCAGGCGTTCACCAAAGGGAGCAGGATTCACAGTTACACACTCCAGAGGGGTTTGGGAATATCCCCTGCTGGCAGCAGGGCTTCAGCTGCTCCACGGAGCGCCCGGCTTGGATCTGAGCAGAGGAGCTGCCCGGGAACCTAGGCAGGATTGCAAAGACATTCCCCAGGTCGGTGCTGGCTGCACTGGGGACGTGAGGGACGTGGAGGGGCAGCCAGGGCTCGTGCCCTCCCCAGGGGATCCCCACAGGGAAGCTCAGAGCCCCCCCTTCCCTCTCCAGCCCTTGGCACCTCTTCCTCCAGAGCTCTCCTGCTCAGCCTGAGAGCTGTGCGCCCATTAACTTCTCCAGCTGGTGTATATTTGTTCAACCAGACAGCTCTGGTTTTCCTTTAAGGATGTGGTTCGCAGAGCAGCCCCACAGCCTTCTTCTCCCCACCCCAAAAACCACCTCTGCAATGTCAAAAATTGCAGCTGACGTCTGTTAATCACGGCTCAGATGAGATGGAGCCTAATAAATAACCACAAATGAGCCTCTTCCTCGCCGAGGAAGTTGTCTCCACACCCTGGGCTCCTCCGAATGCGATGACATTTTATTTTCATTTCCATGTAGCTCCAGTGGCAAGTGATTTCTCACCCCTTTCTCCTCCCCACGCCGCCAACCCAGCCACCACAGAGCCTGTGCCTCTTATCACACATAACCAAATATGGCAGCTTTAACCAGGGCTGTCATTTTTCTCAATTTCACTGCTTGTGATACAATCAAGGCTGGATTTCTGACACGGGAGATCTAACAGGCTTCCCGACTCGCAGGCTGCTGAGAGAAAAGGCTTGGTTGGTTTTATCTCATCCTGCCCAGCCCAGAGGGATGTGGGGATGGCAGGAGAGGGATGAGGAGCCCTGAGCAGTCCCTGGGTTTGGCAGGGGCTGGGATCAGGTGCCCAGGGTGGTTTCTGCACGGGGGGATAAATCAGGATTATTTGTGTCTCACACATCTTTGCTCGCATCCTGCCTCTGTGGCAGGGAATGAGGGACTAGAGACGATTCTGGCTCCTCAGCCCTGAAAGTCCTTGCCTTCAAAATGAGGAAATGGAGACTGGGAGAGTGCACAGGATTAGCTGAGTTTAGGCCAAGTGAGCTGAGGCTTAAAGTGCTTCGACTTGATTGCTGCAGAGGACACAAAATGGGAAGCACGGACTGAAAAGCTCCTTCATTCCAGCCAGAGGAGGCTTGAGAGGGGCTGAGAGCAGCTGAGCCCCGCTCCTCAGAGCTCTGCCAGCAGGAATCCCTCCCCACCGGAGCACGGTGAGAGCAACTTCTGGCCCCGGGACCGTGGAATGCAGTGGCTGGTTAAGAACCTTGTGGTGACTCCGAATTAGGCTCAGGATTCACAGCAGCCTGTGCCTGGCTTTTACTGACTCCAGGGAAAAGGAGGGATCAGGGTCTGCCCCTGATCAGGCGTGGTTCTGCTGGGACGTGCCCCGGTTCGGTGCCCTGCAGCTGTACCGAGCACACACCAACGTTTCTGCCTCTCCAGGCTGCGTTTTCTTGCTTTGCCTCCAACTTCCAGAGGCAGAAGAGAGTTCTCCGTCCTCCTTTTTTAGGGAAAACACTTGTGAGAAACGACGTGGATAGGGCTGGCTGGGGTCCCTCCAGACTGTGTGTGTGTGTGTGCAAGGGAGGAGACGCTGAAAACAGCAAACCCGGGGCTGGCCTCTCCTTCCCAAATGTCCTCCTCGTCCAAGCTCTTCAGTCGCCAGTGCCTTCCCAGAAAACTGCTGCTCACTGGCTGAAAAGATGAAGATTTCCAAGAACAACTTGAGAGGAGGGTAAATTAATCTCTCCCCCTTCCATCTGAGGATTCGCAGGAGGCCTTCATCAATTATTGGACATTCTGAACATATCTATTCCAGGAAAAATAGCTCTTCCAATTAACGAAGCTCTATTGGGACTGCCTAAAAATATCTGACAGGCTCCAGATATTGTCATTCCCATCTTCAAAACAGACAGATAAGAGAGAGTTTGTGCCCTCCGTGGGAACAGAATATCTTTATTCTTACCCACAACTGTGAATGAAGAGAATATGTCCCAGCAGCCTGGAAATGACTGTAGCTGAAAAGAACCAGAACTACTACAACTGTAAAGTCACAGGAGAGATTCACTGCCAAGCTGGAGACTTAAAGCTTCCAACGCAATTTCCTTAATGAGAGTAATTTATTGACAAACTGCCCCAGAAATATAAAGAAGACATCAAGGCCTCAGCTGCAGAAAGGAACTTTGTCACAGGAGCACCTCGCAGGGGAGGCTCAGCCGAGGCTCTGCCGGGGCCTGCGAGTTCCCTGCCAGCTCTGGGATGCCAGGGAGGGTCATTCCCTGCCCTGCCTGGAATGATGTGCTCCAGGAGCTCCAGTTTGCTCAGCAGCCTGTGCCCTTCTCACCTTGCGGGTTCCCACGGCCTCATTTCATCCTCGGGTGTGCAAACACCTGCAGGAATAAAGAGCTATGGAGCCAGTTTAGCTCCAGAGGAAGAAGGGAACCAGGGCTTGAGGGGCATCCAGGAGAGCCGTGAAGGGGAGAGCTTTGGCAGTGCCACCCTTTGGCGTGGAGAAGTCCGTGATCCTGCGGGTGGGATCGGTGGGAAGGGCAGAGGGAGCACACCCGGCACCTGCAGGGCTGGGAGGGGGTCTGGCCTCCCTGGGTTAGTGAGAGGAGCTCCAGCACGGTGAGCAAAGGGTGATCCTTGAGACAAGAGTCCCTCGGGGTGCTGGGGGTGCAGCTTCCTGCAGTTTCTGTGGCTCTGAAAGCCCTCGGCTCAGAAAGCCAGAACACAGCAGCAGCTGACCAAAAACTTGGGAAAAGACAAAAAGAATGCGGAGTTTTCCACTGTTTGGACCTCACCTGTTTATGGGAGATAATCTGGAACAGAAGAGAGGCATTGCCTTAGAGAAAGGCCCTGGAATTAAACCCAGGAGAACCCGAACTTTTCCTTGGGATTTGACTTCAAATTAATCTGAGAATGGATGCTGAACCCCTGGTCCTCAACTCATCTCTCTGCTAAAAGCCTTAACGAGCCAGATTCTCTAAAAATGCTCATCCCAGAACGGTTTGGGTTGGAAAGGACCTCAAAGACCCTTTAGTTCCACCCCCCCCCAGCACGGGCAGGGACAGATCCCAAACTCATTTTGTCCTGGAGGATCCAGGAACAGGTTGTTGTGGCGCGCTGGGTTCTTCCTTTGATGCCTTTCCCTGGGCTTAGAATTAAAAGCCAAACACGGTTAGAGGGAAAAAAGGGTTTTACCTCGGTATTTATTTAAGAATCCTCTGGTGCACCACATCTGGGTAGAAAGCACCCCCGAACTCACACCGAAAGTGCACACTGAAAGATGCACACCAGGATGCCCACCCCAAGATGCACGCACACGATAATTCACGTACACAGTTACAGACCTTGCACATCAGCACATCTATCAAAGATTCCCCAGTGAGAGGCTCAAGAGAAGCCCCCGTCCTGAGGAACCTTCCCCCTGGAAGGGCCTGTCTGGGTTTACAGAATGTGTTCTGGAGAGGCCCTTGGTGTCTGGGGCTTTCTGACCCAACTTTGAGGTTTCCAAGATGTTTGGTCTCTTGGTTTAACAGAACTTTGGGTCTAAGCTGGTTATCAGACTTGGGGAATTACAAGTGTGCGGGCTAAAAGCACTAAGGATACATGCAAAGCTGTGTAAAAGGGTGTGTGGAAGGGTATATGAGAGGGGTACATGAAAAAGCAAAAAATCATCATGGCATCACCTTCACGCAGGCTTTGCAGGGGAAGGTTTCTGACACGTTACAGGTTCCCAGATGGCGGCTGGAGCTGAGGGTTTCACAGTCTCCCGGGTATTTTTAGCAGAGGGAGATTTTTGTGCAACAACTGTTGCCTTTTCTAGCAACAACTCAAGTCTCCAGGAGAACTGCTGAGACCTTGTGAAACTCAGGTTTTGCATAACATTCAGTAGTAAAACAGCGAGGTTTGGATGGGAACAGAACTTAGAGCGCTGGTCTAAGCCTGGGGAAGGAATAAAAAAGCCTTTGCAGAGCTGAGACTCGTGGGAAGCTTCCCAGTCACAGGTGCTTGGGGAAGCTGTGGAGCTGCTTTAGGGATGCCAGGACTGAGTTTGTGGTTTGGGACAGAAAATAAAGGCTCTTGTGAGCTATGGGATCATGTCCCTCGTCCCTGTGGTGACTTGGGTGTGCTTGAGCTGCTCTTTCCTTTCGGAGGAGCTGCATCCACAGAGCTGGTGGTGACAGGAGAAATCCACTCAAAATGGGAGGTGTTCAGCTCTTGAGAAACCTCTCCAAAAAATTAGTCTCCCCCTTTGCACAAATTTTGCGAGGTTTGACAGTTTTCCAGTGGTGGCAGCATCCTTGTGGCAATTTAAAATGCTCTGGGAGAAGATCAACCTGCTTTTTCTAGCAGTGAGGCCTTATTTTTTTTCAAGGAAAAGTGGTTTGCTGAGGAAAAAAACAGGAAATTCTGACGCATCCCGGAGATAAAAATATCCTGTTCCCTGAGATAAAAGTAATAATTTTATTGGGGTTTTTTGTGAAAGAAGAAACATTTCAAGGCCAGAGAGAGAAAAGTTTTGAAAACAGCTCTCTTTTTTTCCCCCTTTTGCGGCACAAATCTATTTCCCACCCACCTGTGAGCTCGGGTGTGCCCTGCCAGGGGAGCCCCTTCTGCCCAGTTCAGTGTGGGGTGGGCAAGGCTGGGGGGACCCCCCCTTTAGGGGTGAGGGGGCAGCAAACCCTGCCAGGGAGGGGGCAGAGCGCTGCGATTGCCTCACTTTTCTCTCAATTCACCTCTTTCTTTGCCTGGAGGAACAAAAATGGGGAGAAGAACAGATTTAGGGGATGAATCCAGCGGGGAGATGCTGCAGCACTCGGTCGTTTGTTGGGTTGGTGTCACTTGTTTGCCCTGCAAGGCTGTTCCAGAGCCTGGTTTATCTCCCTTCTCCCATTTATCCCCCTTCTCCCATTTATCTCTCTTCTCCCATTTATCTCCCTTCTCCTTTTTATTCTCCTTTTTCTGTTTATTTCCCTTCTCCCATTTATCCCTCTTCTCCTTTTTATCCCGCCTCTCCTGTTTATCCCCTTTCTCCCATTTCTCCCCTTTTCTTCCATTTATCCCCTTTCTCCCGTTTATCCCCTTTGCCCCGTTTATCCCCCTTCTCCCATTTATTTTCCTTTCTCTGATTTATTCCCGTTCTCCTGTTTATCCCCTTTCTCCCATTTCTCCCCTTTTCTTCCATTTATCCCCTTTCTCCCGTTTATCCCCTTTGCCCCGTTTATCCCCCTTCTCCCATTTATTTTCCTTTCTCTGATTTATTCCCGTTCTCCTGTTTATCCCCTTTCTCCCATTTTTTTCCCTTCTCCCATTTATCCCCCTTCTCCTTTTTATTCCCCTTTCTTCTGATTATTTCACTTTGCCCCACTTCTCCTCTTTCTCCCATTTATCCCCCTTCTCCCCTTTCTCCCCTTTCTCCCATTTATCCCCTTTGCCCCATTTCTCCCCTTTTCTTCCATTTATCCCCTTTCTCCCGTTTATCCCCTTTGCCCCGTTTATCCCCCTCCTCCCATTTCTCTCTTTCCCCGCTGCTGTGCCGCCAGGGCAGGTGTGTCCCCTCGTGCCCTTCCAGGCCTGTCTTCACCTCTCCAAACCCAACCAGCTGCAACTCCTGTGCTTTTCCCTTCCCAGGGCCGCCGACCCGGCTACTTCTCCTTCCTGGATCCCTTTTCTCCCGGCGTCTGGCTCTTCATGCTGCTCGCCTACCTGGCCGTCAGCTGTGTCCTGTTCCTGGTGGCTCGGTAATGTCGCGGTGCCTTTCCCTTCCTCGCGGTGCCACCTAGTGTCACTCGCGGAGCTGCGGAGAGGGGATGCCCAGGGGGACACGGGGACATCCTCTGCCCCCCAGGTCACCAGGATGGGCTGGCAAGAAGCGTCCCAGCCCTCTGCGGGCGGGGGACTGGGGTTTGTCACCGTGTCCCCACGCTGGGATGGTCGTCACGCCCTGGTTCAGGATGTGCTTGGCCACAGTGGTGCCCGCAGCTGCGTGGGAAGGGTGGGAGAAGGTTTTGGAGAAGGTTTTGGTGCTGTTTAAATGCTCCCTGCAGGTGGTTTTTTACCCCTTGTCCTGAGCAAGGAGGGTGGAGGCTGTCGGGAACCTGCAAATCCATTCCGAGGTGTCAGCACGAATTCCACGAGTGATGTCTGGCTCCCCCGGCCCCGAACAACCCAGTTTGTGGAGGAAAGGAAAGTTCATGAATATCTTTGAGCAGCTGACGTGCAGAGCCTCGCTTGGCAGCTCTCAGCTCCATTCCCCTATGACTAATTTAAATCGGTCTTAAAATACCTCGCTGAGTGCTCGCCTGCAGCGTGGCCCCGTCGAGGCCCGAGGTCTGGGCTCCACCGCTGCTCTCCCTGACCTGCCGTCATCCCTGTGGATGGGCTGTCACAGGCAGAGCGGAGCTGTGTCCTGGCTCGGGGCTCGATGGCTCTTTGGGGACACCCTTTTAATGCCCAATTCTCACTGCACAAACGGGAGCAGCGCTGTCCCTGCTCCCTCAGCACGGTTAAAGTTGTCACCCTGGCAGGGCTTTAATGGGTTCTTGGAATGCTGTTACAGCCTCAGAAACACACTTCTGGAGAAACCGCTGAATAACGCAGAGCTGGTGCCTCTTTAGCCCCTTCCTCTTGATTTAAATGTGATCCTCCACAAAGGAGGATCCCTCGACCCACTGGAGAGGGAGCTTTGGCTGCTGCTCCCTGCCTTGCTCAGCAGGAAGGAGCTTTTGACGCTGCGAGTTGCAGACCCTCCCAGAGCACTGGGGTTTGCTGCCAGTGCCTGATCCACCACGGAAAGTCTGCAGGAAATAACCTCCTCTCTCCTCCCTGGCACCACGGCGAGAGAGGAGATGCAGGGACGAAAATAAACCCCTCATTTTGGCTAAACACGATGGGAGCTGGCAGGGCCCTGCAGCTGTTTTGGCGCCTGTGTGGAAATGACCCTCCCAGGCCTCAGCTTTCTTAAGCAGAACAATATGATGGAGTGGAGCTCAGGAATTAGCAGACTTTCTTAGCAGCCAGGGAACTGAGGACTGGAAACAGCAAGAGGGAGAGAGAGAGAGAGAGGTGCAGTCACAACAGCGACAGGCTGTCAGATATTCCCCATTCCCACCTCTGGGCTGTCCCTGAAGGATCAGATGCTTTGAAACACCAGCACTCGGCTTCCAGCTCCCCCTCAGACCTTCTCAGAGCAACCCTTTGCACCAGCACGGTTTTTTTGATGGTTTAACGCAGCCAGGGCTCACACGCTTCGCTTTTGAACTTCCCATCAGCGCTCGGGCTCCGGCGGGGAACGCAGCCAAAGATGTTTGATTTCTATTTCCCATCAAGTCCGTGCACATGTGGAGTTACTGCTGGGGTGTGTGTGAGTCTGCACGCAGGGCTGCAGGATGCGCGCGGAGCTGCCCAGAGCAGAGCCTCTCAAAGTTGTTGCAAATCTTTACAAGAAAGCCTCTGGCTGCTGAGTCTTAGAGCAAACGTTTCACACAGCTCTGAGCCCTGGGCATCAACTGACAGCAAAGAGCTTCCTCCTCAGAAAACTCTGCCTCCAGGAGAGCTGGAGCTTCACAGCTTTTTTCTCTGCTTTTTTTTGTTTTGTTTTTTTAAGTGTCCCATTTCCCAGCGCGTTCCCTGAGCTCCCCGTTTCTTGTCCTTTCAGGCTGACGCCGTACGAGTGGTACAGCCCCCACCCCTGCTCCCAAGGTCGATGCAACCTCCTGGTGAACCAGTACTCCCTGGGGAACTCGCTGTGGTTCCCAGTGGGGGGGTTCATGCAGCAGGGCTCCACCATCGCCCCCCAGGCGCTGTCCACGCGCTGCGTCAGCGGAGTCTGGTAAGGAGGGCAGCCCTTCCCTCCAGGAAGGTTCCTCTGGGCAAGAGTGGATGTGGAGGAGGAATTTCCTCATGGAAGGGGTTGTGGGACATTGGGAGGGGCCGCCAAGGGAGACAGTGGAGGTGTTCAGGGATGACTGGACGCGGCGTTCATTTGTCGGGGTGACAAGGTGGGGGTCGATGGTTTTGGAGGGATTTTGCATCCTCTGGGATTCTGAGAGGCACCGGGTGGGGATGGAGAGGAGATTTCCTGAGGGAAACCTCATCTTCTCTTCCCCTCTCCCTAGGTGGGCGTTCACCTTGATCATCATCTCCTCCTACACGGCCAACCTGGCAGCGTTCCTGACCGTCCAGCGGATGGACGTCCCCATCGAGTCCGTGGATGACCTGGCTGACCAGACCACCATCGAGTACGGCACCATCCACGGCGGCTCCAGCATGACCTTCTTCCAAGTAAACCCCGTTCTTTGGCTGCCTGGGGGGACAGGAGGTGCACAGGGCACCCCTCGGTCAGATTTGGGTGTCCCCTCAGCCTGCTGTGCCCGTGTCACACAGAGGGGACCTCTGGACCCGCAGTGGGGATGATGGGGTGAATGGTGGGAGAGGCGTGGTGGAGGACAGAGAAGGGAATTTGACAAAAAGTCAAGTTTTCATAGGTCTCCACGTGGTTTTAGCTTTTATTTGAGAGTCTTTCAGGTGGGATAAGCAAAGGAACATTTGCACAGCCCAGGCAGGCTCGCAGAGCCTGTGTGAGGTCAGCAGCACTGAAAATAAATAAACCAAGTGTGTGCAAACTTATGTGGGCCATTTAGCCCAGTTTAATTTTTACCTTCCCTGCTCTGCTCAGAAGGGAAATAAACGAGTGAATCTTTTCTGCAGCGCTCTGAACGCACAAAGAACTGCTTGATGATTATTTATTTATTTATTACTTGTTGAAATTCCAAAAGGAGAGAGAGCTTGTTCTCGCTTTTTTCCCCCCACTCTGAGTCTGAACTGAATTTGGAAGGCTGGGAAATCTCTGGAGCGAGCCTGAGCTTTTCAGCCCAACTTTGTGCTCTTCAGGGGTATGGAAAAGAGCTGCTTTTAAGCCAAACTTTACATCTGAAATGAGCTGAGCAGAGCCTGAGTGAGCGAGGTGGTTGTGTACGAGGGGCTCACTCGAGGAAAGCTTTCAAGTTTAAACCCCTGAGTGTGTCTCTGCACTGCCTGCTGGGTGCTGGAGATCAGAGAGGAAATTAGGAAACAAGGGTTTTGTCCCATTTGCGGTGCTTTAAGCTGTGCTGGGATCCATTTGCCCCCGGTGTCAGGATGGGGAGGTCAAAGCAGAGATGGATAAGTGCCTCCATCACCCCTCCCTTCCTGGGTGCATGAAGGAATGTTTGTCCCCTCCTGAAGCACCTTGTCCTGGCAGTGCTTCCCCTGACACCGACACACGGTTTAAGGTTTAAAAATGCAGCGAATCGGGACCGAACCCCACCCCCCGCTCATCTGTCTCCTGCCCAAGTGGCTGCACCCAGAGGACAGAGCTGGACAGATGAGGACAGGAACTGGGTCAGCAGCAGATTCCTCGAGGCTGTCCAGCATCGCTCGCCAGGCACAGAAAATGAGCCGTTGGCAGTGTGAAAATCCTGGTGTAGAGCAGAGCGTGTTTATATTCAGTCGTTGTGCGAGCAGGTCTCACTCTCTGCTCAGCGCAGGCAAGAGAGATTAATCATTCTCAGCTTTCTTTCCATCAGACCAGGGTGGTTCAGCCACCAGCAAACTCTGAGGATTTGGGGCTGGCTGAGCTTTAGTTTATTGTAATCACTGACAAAAAAAACCGGTTCTTTTCAGCAAGCACTTTAACTTGCCTCAGAGGGGCAAGCGCCAAAATCTGGATTATTTTTTGAAGAAAATTTATGAGCACCAAGCTCCAGAGAGCTTTTGTGCTGCCCCCAGCCCTCAGTGCCCTCCTCAGGGTGCTGGTCTGGCTCTGATACTGAAGAACTGTTGGGGCAGTGTTTGAGGGATGGTCAATAGGGTGTGAGCTCTACAGGGAGCATCGAGAAGTTTTAATCAGCCAAGCAGGAGCTATTTTTTCTGGCCTTTTTTGTGTGTTTTTGATACACAGTTACTGAAAATATGATTTTTTCCTAAAGTTGAGTTTACACAAAGAGTTTTGCCAGACCCCGTTGGAATTGGGGCATTTCACGCCCAGCTTTGCCAACAAACTCCCAACGTGTTTGGGCCTCTTTGAGATAAACGAAGATGAGGCATCAAAATCCTCTCTGAATCTGAAATCTGATTTGATTTCTTTCTTCGTTGTGGCCTTTTTGCAGCGGCGCCCGCTTTGGGGGTTTAATTCCGGGGCTCTAATTTACCCCAAATCTCCTCCCTGAGCTGTGGCTGCCTCTTTCTTCTCTCCAGAACTCCCGCTACCAGACGTACCAGCGGATGTGGAATTACATGTACTCCAAGCAGCCCAGCGTCTTCGTGAAGAGCACGGAGGAAGGGATCGCGCGCGTGCTGAACTCCAACTACGCCTTCCTGCTGGAGTCCACCATGAACGAGTATTATCGGCAGCGCAATTGCAACCTCACGCAGGTCGGGGGCCTTCTGGACACCAAGGGCTACGGGATTGGCATGCCCGTCGGTAGGCAGTGAAGAACAATTCTAGTCCTTCTCAGCTGTCGGCAGAGGACCGGAGCGTTCCAAAGGCTGCGCTGGCTCTAAAAGCCAACGTTGCATCTCACAGCTCTGCCCAGGGTCCTTTTTATTTCTTACCTGTTGCCCACGCTCAGAGCCAGATGTGTGACACCCTGCTCTGGTCCAGAGCCAGATGTGCGAGACCCTGCTCCGGTCCAGAGCCATGTGAGACGCGACCGCGGCTCTTTCGATAATTCATGTGAAAGATGTCTCAAAAATGCTGCTTGTTTTCTGCATACCTGCTCTTTGCTGACTGTTCCCTTCCCCATCCGGTGTTTGTGCATCGTTGTGTGCTCCTTGTTTTAATCCCAGAAGTGATGTCAAAGTAACGCTGTTGCAGCTCTGGCAGTTTTTAGCACGAGTGTTTTAACAGCTGGTGGTTCTTAACGCTGCAGGACAGAGAGCTGGGCGATTCAGGGGCTATCTCAGCTCATCATCATTTAACTAATGCAAGGGTTTTGTCTTTTGAATGCGTGAGCTCACAGGAGAACATCACCACTAAATAAGGGTTTGGTCGTTGTTATTCCAAACGATCCACTGATCTTTTGGACAGCCTGGAAGCTTTGTCCTGACCTTTAAGCCTCGGCATTTAGCAACACAGAGTTGAGGTGGATTACATAAGGGCCCCGTCATGCAAACAGCCACTCTAGTTTAGGGAACACGGGTAAGCTTGTAAAGTCGCAGCAACCTGATCAAAGTGAGTACAAATCCCTACCTTCAGGGCTAAATTTGTTCTGACATTGTCTTGTTAAACAGTGAAACCGTAGCAGATAAGAGGAGCAGAGAGCTGCTGGCTGGGACAATGGTGCAGAGTTACCGGGAGAAGCGCAGTGTTCCCACGGCCCTTCCTCGGGATCTCTGGTGGCAGACAAGGATTTCTTGTACCAGACAAGGATCTCTGGTAGCAGATGCTGGGACTGCAGCAGAGCTCCACGCCCAGCACAGCACTGAGCTCCTCCACCTTTGGGCTTCCATGATCCTTGAGGTCCTTCCAGCTCAGGATTTCTATTCCGTGACCAGTTTGAGGGAAGGAGCGTTAGAACAGGGTCGAATTGGAGGTGGAATGACAAGAGAGGGACCTCCATGGTCCGCAGGAGCAGTGATTCTGAACTGCTCGTTCAAAAGCCAAAGCTCCCCTTGTCATGGACCTCCTCCAGTGGCGTGCGTGGGTCGTGGTGGCCAGGCAAAGTCACCTTGCGCAAGCGACATTAGCCAGGTGACACTCCCAGCGCGGAGGCTGCAGCTTTCCATGGCTTGCATGGACTGCCACCCCCTCCAAGCCACCCAGAGAGGAGCTGTGGTAGCTGGGCACGCTGGAGTGGGGCGAGTGGGGAGGACGATGATGGGGAGGACGATGATGGGGAGGACGATGATGGGGAGGAAGGCGGGGCCCTACCACGTCCCTCTCGGCCTTGCAGGCTCCGTGTTCCGCGACGAGTTCGACCTGGCCATCCTCCAGCTGCAGGAGAACAACCGCCTGGAAATCCTGAAGCGCAAGTGGTGGGAAGGAGGGAAGTGCCCCAAAGAGGAGGACCACAGAGCCAAAGGTGAGCCCTGCACTCCCGGGAGACCGGGCACAGAAACATCCTGGCCAGAGGTGCAAGGATGAACACCCAGCTGCGTATCTGCCGGGTTTTCTGCGTGGGAATCACTTTTTCCCCTTCTCCTGACCTGAGATTCCTTCCCTCACAATTCAAGGAGAAAGCCAAACAGCTCCGCTGTGCCTCATGCTGTGTGTTTTTGCCTGGGGCAGAGATAGCGGGAGCAACCAAATGACAAATATTGGAGGCATATGGAGGGTAAATTAGCTTCTAATGAATGTCTGGGAAAATGGATGGCTAAAGGGATCAGACCAAAATCCTGGGTTCCTTGAAGGGAGATGGATTTCCACCACAGGCCCGCTGGTTAATGCCTCCAAGTGAAAACATCTCTTAAACAGCCAGGGGAAGGGGCACAAGGACTTTATTAGTACATTTGTAAACCGAGGAGCAAATTCTTTTGGGTAATGCTATGCAAATTGCCATAAAAGCCACCACATTAGGCTGATGTCCCAGCGTGAGAGCAGTTGCCAGCTTAACACAGTTGCTGCATTTTTTGGTTTTGGCAGCCGCCCTTCCCTCAGCAAGTGTTTTCTGGGAGGCCAGCAGGCCCCCGAGTTAACAGCACAGCCTTGTGACCTTCGTTAGAGCAGAGAAAAGAGCCAGGCCAGGTCTGGGGAAGCTCTTTTGGGGTTTTTGACCTTGCAGCAGGTGTAGGTGTGCGTGTCTGTGCAGTTCCTGATGGGACCCCGTGGGGCTGGGAGGTGATGCTCAGTTTTGGGCAGTGCTGCTCTACAGGCAGCCCCAGTTATTAATCTCCAGGCTGAAGGTGTAAGACATCAGGTTACTGCTGTCAAAGGAGTTACTTTTGAAGGTGGAAGGGTTTTTTTTTTTTCCTCTGTGGACTGTGCAAAAAGCAACTCCAAGGTGGAATCTAGGCTGGGGGCTGTTTTGAGATGGCTTTGGAAGGGGGAAGCTGGGCTGTTTCTGGCACTGCCCAGCACAGTCTGTGACCCTGGGCAAGTTTTTCCTGCTGGTTTGTTCCCTATGCTGTGGCTCAGTTCCTCAGTTTGGGAGATGAGGAAGGCTGTAGCTGCACGGAGGAAGGAAATACCTCTCAGTCTGAGGTGGCACCCACACAGATTGCTAGGAGGATGGAGAGAGAGGTACCAACCCAAAATCCTCACTTGTGAGCTGCTGGGAGGAGTGGACAGCCTTTACCTTTGGGTCTGAATCGTGATCCCGGGCTGGGTTTTCTGTGTTGCCATTGCTGAGGAAGCATCTCTGCAAAAGTCTCTGATTTACAGACTGCCTGCATTGCTCTGGGGGTGGTGCCAAGACAATGACGGAGGAGGAGGCAGAAATGTGACCTCCTAAGTTTTAGAACAAAACAGGTCAGCGATTTACAAGGATTTTGGTGAGGTTTTATGTCTAAAAGCCACGCCGAGATTAAGTCAATAAATCATCGATTCTTACACTTTGATTTAATGCTACAGGAGGGAGAGGAAGATTTTTATAGATGTTCTTGTTGAGTAATGGCCTCGCACAGCCAACCCAGTGCAGGGCACATGTTTTTTAGTAATCAATCCAGTCAGGGGCCCAAACCAAACACAGGAGAGCGGAGCCACATGCCAGGAGAGCAAACGCTGAGGTCGGCTCATCTCACAGGCAGATGGAGGCACAGTCTTGAGGATCAGGGTGGTGGTGGCAAGTGAAGTGATGGCCTGAGCACACGGAAAGCTCAGGTTTTTAAGGGATGGGTTTTCCTTCAGCTGGTGAACTTTCTGGAGTGCGGGCTGGGTAGGCACGGTGGTCATCCCACGGACGCGAGCTGTCCGAGGGAGGTGGGATGAGAACCCCATGGAAGGGGCGGTTTCCTCCTCATGGGCCAGGGCTGCTGGGCAGAGAGACCCAACCCATGACCAGGTACCCTTGGGTGGCAGGGACCCCATTCTGTCACCCTGTAGGGTGACACAGCATCCTGCTCTTGTTTGGAGCCTCTCCTCTCCCACTGCAGTCCAAGCAGCCGGAATCACTTTCCTGCAGCACTCTGTGATGCAATCAGAGGAGCTTTTCCTGGTGCCAGCTTCCTTTAAAGCCCTTCCCTGTCTCCTTCATCTCTGCTCCTTTAACAACCTTGCTCCTCTTGCTTTGCGAAGTTCAAAGCCACCGGAGCTCGGTGAGTAATTTGCAGGGATTAACGTGCCCCACTGATCCCGCGTTTTCCCCCTCCCGTTTTCGGTTTGTCCACAAATTGCTTTGTGCTTCCCTCCAATGTTCTGGCTGTTTATCTGCAAAATCATCATTTCTGAGGAGGCATCTTTGATCCTGCAGTTATTGCAAGTCACTCGCTTGGCCATCTGAGTCATGCAGGGAGCTATAAATAGGACACTGCTGGCTCGGTGGTTTTGGTCCCTGGCTACAATGCCAACAAAACAGCAAAACCTGGGGTTTCTGTGCAGGGATGCTTGAGATTTATGCCATGTCTGCCTCTCCAGAGTGACTCTCCTGCTTTGTTTTAGGCTTGGGAATGGAGAACATTGGCGGAATCTTCGTGGTGCTCATCTGTGGCTTAATCGTAGCAATTTTTATGGCAATGCTGGAATTTCTGTGGAGCCTTCGACACTCTGAACAGTCAGAGGTAGGAGCTGGGAGTGTCCTGAGGGGACAGGGAGTGTTTACTGCTGTCTGTAGGGTGTCCTAGAGCAAGTCATGCACCCAGGCTGAGGAGCAATCCCAACCCTGACACCTCAGACACAGGAGCAGGCTTGGTCCTTGGGCAGGGTCTAAAACCCACGAGCTTCTCGTGCGCTCGTACCCAGAGCGAGGCTGTAGGGATGCTCCAAGGGATCAAAGCTGTGCACGACATCCAGGTGCCTTTCCCGGAGATGGAATCACCTGAGGATTTCCACCTGCAGCAGGTTTAGATCTCGTGTTGATGTGGGGATGAAGAACACGTGGGGGTCTCTGATGAGAGGCAGAGTTGGGTTAAATCAGGTGTAGATGTCTGAGCATCGATGTTAAAACCAGCGGCATCGAGTCCGTAAAAACTCAGAATCGTATCGTGGAATCATGGAATGGCCTGGGTTGGAAGGGACCTTAAAGATCCGTGGGCAGGGACACCTTCCCCTATCCCAAGTCGCTCCAAGCCCTCATCACTGCAGGACCCAGAGCCCCTGAGGGACTCGGAGCTTGCTGAGGTGAGCAGGACCCCCCTCCGTTCTCCCCTGCAGGTGTCGGTGTGCCAAGAGATGGTGACGGAGCTGCGCAACATCATCCTGTGCAAGGACAGTTTCCACCCCCGTCGGAGGCGAGGCGGGGTGGTACGGACTCGCCCCGCTCTGCCCGAGGAGCGCCGAGCCCGCAGCACGACCACGCTCAGCAACGGCAAGCTGTGCAGCGGGGGCGAGCCAGACCCCCTGGCACAAAGACTGGCACAGGAGGCCGCCCTGGTCGCCCGGGGCTGCACCCACATCCGCGTGTGCCCCGAGTGCCGCCGCTTCCAGGGGCTCCGGGCGCGGCCGGCCGCGGGGTCGCCGGCGCGGAGCGAGGAGAGCCTGGAGTGGGAGAAGGCCACCAACAGCAGCGAGCCCGAGTAACGCCGGGCCTGGGGGCGTCGGGGTGGGACGAGAGGGTCCTGTTCCATTTTACAGAACACGGACTTGTACAATGTCAACTTGTTTTTAAATCAATAGCAGTTACCCGGCTTCTCCAGAGCAAGGTGGACCTTGGGGTGGACGCAAAGGCGGGGGCCTGGCCGGAGGGCTGGCTGCGGTTTCGGTGTCCGCTGCAGCCTGGCGTGGCAGGAGGGAGGTCCTCGGGCTGGTGGGTGTCCAGAGGTTGTCTCTGGGAAGGAGGGACGTGGTGGGTGGCTGGTGCAGCACGTATTGCCCACCCAGGGGCTGGAGGGGTTCTTGGAGCTTCTCCCCCCTCCAAGGTCAGGAGAAAGGACACTGGCACTGCCTCTCCATCACGTACTGGGGGATGTTCTCCGAGGGCAGGGGGTGGGACTTTTTATTTGCTGTGGATATGGGAAGGGAGGAGTCATTATTTTGGTTTTTTTGTTTAATTTGGGTATGTCAGGACCCAGTCTCCAAGGCACCAGGTGCTGAACTCTTCTTCCTTTTTAGAGGGTGGCAGGTGGGTCGAAGGGGGAAGGGGAGGATGGGGTGGGACACGCTCCCTGTGAGAAGCAGCATTTGCTGGAAGTCCATCTGAGGAGTTGTTAAAATTACCTATATATAGAAATATATCTATACGTAGATATATATATATATATCTATTAAAATGCCAAAAAGCAGCCAACAAACACAGTGAACTCAAAGAGGCCTTGAAACGCCTGGAATTTCAGGGGTTCTGTGTCTTTTGTTTCATTCTGGGGTTATCTTTTGCTTTTTTTTTCTTCTCCTTTCTGTTCTTGGGATGGGGTGGGGGGAGCCTTTGGAGGGAGGTGAGTGGGGAGCACTGGGGGGAGGCTGCCCGTCCCCCCCAGCCGAGGGAGGAGGTGTTGGGACCCCCAAAATGTCCCTGGCTGTGCTCTGCACACTCCTGAAGTGACTCCGAGCTCTGCCCCAGGCTCACGAGCTCCCCAAATCCATGACCCCACGGAGCACCCTCAGCTTTCAGGGTGAATTCCAGCCACACAGCATTTGAGAAAACCATTAGCCCGGGATCTCGTGTAAGGTAAATATTGACTTCCCCTGAAACAGCAGCAGCTCACCCTCTGCTTGGTACAGATGTGGGGTTTACACTGGCGAATTTAATTTTCTGATTGAAAAAAACAAATTCTATGCAATTTCTGGTCGTAAAAGGAAAGAGACGACAATGGAGAGGGGCAGGGGAGATAAAGCCTTGAGTGAAGGTACATCCTGTTCTTGAATTGTTTTCTTTTCTTTTTGTCTTGAATGTACTGAAATAAAAGATGTCCTTGTATAATCATGCTTTTTTTTTTTCTCTTTCCTTCCCTATTCAGAGTCAGGAAAGTTGTGAGACAGTTTGAGGCCCAGGGAGAAACCCAGCAACTTGGCAGGCGAGAGGTGCTTTGGCTGTTGCAGGTCTCTGCTGCCCGAGTGTGTCCACGCCCGTGGTGTTGCTGCTGGTGTAGCTGAATGGAAAACAGGAGTTAAAAAGCAAAGGTCGATTAAAAAAACCCCAAATACCTGGTGATGAGGAAGGAGAGAACTCAGAACTGACAGCAGGGTGAGCAGGGATGCAGTTCCATCCTTCCCAGACCTGCTGGTTGGAGCCCAGCTGCCCAGGGGCGAGTCCAGGATGATTCCAGCAGATGTTTCTGAGGAGGATGTGCAGGGAACGGGGTTTGATCTGGGGTGATGGGCACTGTAGGGTGGTTCTGATGATTCCAGCAGATGTTTCTGAGGAGGATGTGCAGGGAATGGGGTGGGATCCGTGGTGACGGGCACAGCAGGGTCACTCTGCTGTTCCCGGCAGGGTGTGAAGGGAAGCTCTGCCTCCCAGTGACTGTAAAACAGGCAGCAAGGAGAGGATTTGGAGCTTGTTTTACAGGATGTCGCACACGTTCACAGAAGTCCTTCCCGGCTTTCACATCTGTAAATCCACAGGATGCTCCCCTCTCCCTGGCTGAAACTGAGCAGTGAGGTAAGGCCAGACTTCCCCAGTGCCGTGGGGCTGGAGAGGCAGATCCTCAGCTGAGGTGAGTCAGTACAGCTCCATCCAACTCTGCACGGAGCCAGGCTGGGCTTCAAGGGTCCTGACAGCAGCACTAGAGACATCTGAGAGTGTTGTGCTTAAAGGCCAACATGTTTCTACGAGCCGCAGAATATATTCATCAAAAGGAAGCTGCTTTTTAAAATTTATTTACAGATTAGCAGAAGAAAAGGCTCCATGAATCATTTATCAGACCTGATGTTTTTTTCACCGCTTCCCCGCACTGAATAAAGAGAAATCATGACAGAGCCAGACATTATTCTGCATCTCCAAAGATCTTGCAGTCATCTGCTCAGACAGAGGATGTCAAGGCAAAAAACTGATGAGAAACCACCTGGTTTCTAAGTGTCTTTGCTTTTTATCCCTCCTATTAGCTTGCTCCACCCACATGGTATTTTATATCTGGGTCTGTATTTTAAGCAGATTTGTTTCATGTCCCTCTTGCCCTCTTCTCTCTTTTTAATGTTGTTTTTTTTTTCTTTTAATGTTCAGAGGCTTTGCACTCAGAGCAGAAACAGACCTCAGACGAGGAGGATAAAAGCTGCTGTCATTGAGATGCTTTTTCTAATGTGCCTCTGTCCTGTATTTTCTGCTCCCTGGTAAAACCTCGCAGGTCCCAGCATTGTGCATGTGCTGGGTTTGTGCTCACACGCATTTGCGTGCCCAGATGGGTTTACATCTCACATATTCCCTCTGTCCCCAGGTTTTTTTTTTCCTTTCCTCTCATCTTTGAAACCATTGTGGGGGCTCTTTCGCTCAGCCAGCCCCGATGCTAATGCAGTTCAAGATCTGGAGTAGTTTGCCTTGCAAAAGGCACTTTCCCAGTATTGCTGTCTCCTGATAAACCCCGAGTAATTCTAGTAAGATATCTCTGCCAATTCCGCTGGGAGCCAAAGATTAGATCAATTAAAATGTAATACTTTGCTTTATCCCCTCTAACCGGTGTGTTTGAGCCTCCTTCTGCCCTCTGTTTCGGGCTCATGTCTCTCCCTGCCCTGACAGCCAGTCCTCCAGCCCTGGCTCAGTCGACAGCAGCCTGGCAGCTTCCTAACTAAAAGGCCTGGAATCTCTCCTCGTGGGCTAAAACCCGTGTTTGTGTTGTTTTTTCCAGGCAGTTCCATTTTCACCTAATGATAAAAAGCTGTTTTCTCCCCGGGGGTTCCATGGGTGAAGGTATTAACGAGGCCTGGACTAACCTGGGGGCATTTCCTGAGCCGAGCCGTGTACATGAAATAGAAAAGGGTTGTTCTGTGAGCACAAAACCTCGGGAAGAGAGATGCTGAGCTATAAATTATAGAACAGACACTAAGCCCTCAGTGGTCTTGAGGCAGGAATTTTTTTAACCATTCCACATCCACAGAAACCTTCCCTGCTTCTGCCCTTCTGCTCCTTGAACCCCAAGTGCCTCACCAGGTAAGTGACCCAAGAGGTGGAGGGAGATGCACAGGGAATAGGTTTTTTGCAGAGATCGGGAGTTATAGAGGGTCTGGAAGGGGTGTGAGTACCCTGTGAGCTGTCAGGGAACTGGGAACTGCAGGGTAACTGGGACAGACACTGGGATGTGGGTAACTGCTTTGGATGGCTCTTGGGTGATGGCTCTGAATGGTGAAAAAGAAGGTAAAAAGGATGGAGCTGTGGGTGAGAGCTGCTCAGTGGAGGCTGGCTGGTTCCTGAGGAGGTTTCCAAGCTGGTTTCATTTCTTTATGAAAGAGCAAATAAGCAAAGACGGGCTGGTTTGGGGCGAAGCTGTCACAGCTTGGCTGTGAAAAGCCTGGTGTGAGTGATCAAAGCCCCTCCATCACTTCAGTTTCATTTAGCTCTGCAGTTAATTACCTGCAAGATGGGTGTTTCTCTCTTCTGCTTCACTTGTGCATCCAGCGAAGGTCATGGAATTTCTTGCAGTGACATGGGCTAGAGGGGGGAAAGCAGCGCTGGCCATCAGGAGGAGAGTGAGGCACCACTCCAAGGCGAGGGAAACAGCCCCAGCGTGGGCACAATCAGGCAGAAGGAACTGCAAGCTGCCCTCAGGAACAGTCTGGGCTCACGTGTGACACTTGCAAGTCTGCTGAGGATCTAAGAGTGAGGGAACAGCATGTTTTCCTGGAGTGAGGGGCTGAACGCAGCTCAGGGAACAGCTCAGCGAGCCCAAACGCCCGCAGAACTGAGCATAAAGCACCCACAGTTCCAGAAACCCCATCAGGGTCTGATGGCCACTAACTGATTGAAAACACAGAGCTGAACTCTTCTGGGCACAAAGTGGCTCTCATGAATTCAGTATAAACAGGCTCCCCCGGAACCCGACACCGCACTGGGAAAATCAGCCCTGGATCAGCCGCATCGGACAATGGGCAGGTTTGTGCATCCTTCAGGGAAGGTTTTTTCCCCTGCAAGGGGGGAATCTGCTGTGTTCCAGGTGAGTTATGAGTCTGGCCAGTGGCAGGGTTGCAGCATTTCATCCCGGGGAGCATTCCAGCCGGAGGGTGAGGATCTGCAGCTGTCCTGGCTGCCGGGGGGGACGTGTGGCACCACCACCAGCACAAAGGGCCACACAGCAGCGGCTCCCCGAGAGCCCTGCCGGGGCCAGGGCAGTATGGAAATGAAGGCAGCTTAATTAACAAAGGCTTTCTCCTCTGCTGCGTTGCGGTCTGCAGTTATCAGCGTAGCTGGCAGTTCTCAAAGACTGAAATGACAGTAGTTGGCTGTAAAAGAGATAACTGTCAGATTAGCTGGGACATATCTCCGCCGAGGTTTTCTATATCATACCTATCTTGAAGCATCTCCATGTATCAAAGGGACTAGTTGGCCATTTGCCTCTCCAAAGTACCCTTTCCACCGTGATAAATAAGGCTCTGTTACAAGGGAAAGGCCTAACATTTCTTGTGCCTTGACTCAGGCTGGTTTGGAGCAGCTGATTTTTTCAGGCTTTGATCAATACGTGGAGACGAATCCTTTCTGTTGTTTTCAGTGTTTGATGTGGTGAGTTTAGGGTACAAGAGACAGAAAATGTCTGTTGGAGGGTAAAGGCAGGAGAAGGGACATTCCCGGCAGGTTCTTCACAGGGTAGGTGGGATTTTCACTGACACTGGTGAGGAAAAGGCGGTTTAGATCCATGGTTTTTTCAATCCTCTTCCATCTTTCCCTCTATCATCAAATCCCAGAATGGTTTCAGTTGGAAAGGACCTTAAAGGACCTTGTTCCAAGCCCTTTCCACGGGCAGGGACGCTCTGCCTTCCGAGCACCTGTCCCTTTGCTGTTCATCCCCAAATCCTTCTCCTCGTGTTGCTCAGTCTCAGGACAAAGCTCCCAGCCCGGCTTTTGCCTGAACTCCCAGGGAACGTTCCTGAACGGAGTCCTCTGGCTTCCCAGCTCTCACTGAGCCGAGATTTAAAGCAATTTCCTTTCAAAGCCAGAAATGAACACAAACGAGGGGAAAGAAGAAAGACCTTTTCATCCCCAGACGAGCACCGAGATGTCTGAGCTGCAAGCCTGAAACTGATTGTTCTTCCAGAGTCTCCAGCAGCTGCTCCTGTGTGCTCGTGAGCGCAGCCGGGGAGGATGCTCTGGCTGCTGCTGGCTGAGCTAAACTGGAACAAGGAAGGAACACACAGCCCCTGGTTTTATTGAAGCACTGCTCAGCCACAGCACACTGAGCCCTCAGCTGAAATGAAGGTCGTGACACGGTAGGGAGCCAGACATGAGCAGAAAGCCACCAAATGTCCGTGCTCTGAGGTCCTGGGAGCCAGATTCTTCTCCTCTGTGAGGAAAGTTTGTCTGTTGGCCATTCCTAATGGCCCTGGCACACCGTGACTGGGTCAAATGGATGGGTAGTTCTGTTTGGAGCTAGGCCTTGAGTGGGAAACTGGAGTTTTGTCAGAGAGTGTCTTTGTGGAGGAAGTCTGCTGCTTCAGCAGATGTAATTTTTTACTCTGACCAACCTATTTCATTCCAATTCCTCCCTGTGAACATTGTATTTCAAGGGGGCATCACTATTTTGGAGTGAAACCCCACTGCTTTTAGGTTTGTTTCGGACAAGGTCACGTCCACAAGGAGCTGTCAGAAAACAGCAGCGAGGATGGCAACACTGGGTGGCAAAAATGCCACCGAGCCACAGCAGGGACAGGAGAAGCTGCTGTCGCAGCACCCTGTGCTCCGTGCTTTGCTCAGGGTTATTTCTGGGTTATTTTCTGCTGTGTCCCAGCAGCGAGGACAGAAGCAGAACTCCCACCAGTTTGCTGATCCATGACAAACCCTGGGCTGAGTCTGCATCCCTTTCCTGCTTGGACTTTCTTGCCAGTGAGATAAGGATGAAGCCCTGCCAGGCGGAGGAAGGATGGGGCAGGGTTGGAGGCCACAAGCTCTCACTCTTGATGCACCAGCGGTGCTCCTTGGGCCTTTGGAAATGTCACTTTTGCCACCACTCTGTGAAATGGGGGTGACCTGAGTACTTCCCAGCCTTATCCTGTGTGCTAAATGATCTGTCAGGGAACAGAAGCGGAGGAAAATCTTTGGATTAACTGGAGTTGGTGTAGGGCTGGAGAGGGTCTGGCAAGGTTTGATCTGTTCCTGTTTGCAGAGGGCTCTGAGAGCGGGTGGAGATTTGCCAAGTGTTTGCCAACATTATCGGTTAATTATTATGAGTTCTGGCAGCCCACAGACGCAGCCAGCGTCGTTCTCCAAGCGGGATCCAGACCTGTGATGGAGTTGTTACACGCAGAAGATGGGAAGAGACAGCTCCTAGCTCTGTTCTGTCCTGTTCTCCCAGCCAAAGCCCCATTCCAAAATCAGACAGCAGTGGCACCTCTCTTGTCTCATCAGAGCTACAAATCCAGGGCATTTGGCAGAGGGAGGCTCAGCCTTTTCCATGCCTGGGCTCCTTTCTGTCTGCCTGTGCCCTTTTTGTCTGAGCGAACAGGACGGAAATTGCGGTCCGAGATGAGATGTGTCTGGAACAGGCGGGTGCCACGCCAGGGACAGATCCGGAGCTGGCCGGAGAAGGGCTCTGAGCACGGCCCATGCCCAGGCTGGGTCAGCGAGCGCCTGGCCGCGCTGTGGCACTTCCAGATGTGAGGATGCCAGGCTGAGGGATCGCAGGAGAGGACGGGGCTGGCACAGCGGGTCACCCGTGGGTTTGGGGGTCTCCCAAGCACAGCAGGGCAGCTGCATCCTGCACGGAGTGCCCAGGAGGATCCCCGCGGTGATGGAGAGGGTGCCAGCAGCCAGCTGAGCGGGCGTGGCCCCGAGTGGGGGAGATTTGGTTTGGCAGACTTCATTTGCAGCAGTGCCACTGCGGGGTACCCGAGAAAGCTGCCTTCATCTAATAGTAGCCATCCAGAAAAAGAAATCATCTGCATGAAAGGCTCAAGGTTCATTTGGCCCTCCGAGCATGCCTAGCAATTGCCAAATTATGAAAACGCAATAGATCTTGAGGCTCCGCCGGCGCTGATTTATTTCTGATTTCTCCGTTTTGAGCGCGCAGCCTCAATCTCCGAAGCTGAAAGCTGCATTGTCCCGATCTTGGGGCCACTGATAATATTTTAGAATTATGGCCATGGAGAAATGTTTGCTCTAAAAGGTAACTTCAAGGTGCATTAGTCTCGGATAATTGACAGAGACTGAAGAAGTGATTTGGGAAGCGTTTATGCGGAACCAAAGATCCCGGTGAACAGTTACCTTAAATTAATGGCGTGGCGAGGAGCAGCTTGGACTTGATCAGCTGGCAGTGGTGCTAAATGAAGTCAGGCTCTAAAGTTATTAGCAAAATATCTATGAAACAGCTCTGCTGTGGGTTTATGAGCTCGCTTGAGTCTTTAGGGGCCAACTCTGCAGTGTGCTCAGCATTCCCTGGCTTGGGTGGGAGCAGGGAATGCTCAGCATCCACCAGGATTGGGCTCTCCTGGAGCTCAGGTCAGGCTAGCAGGGCTCCCACCTTTAACTCCCTTCTTAATCCCCAGATGGAATGAAAGGTCTTCTCTGCACACTTAGTAAATCTCCAATTTTATTTCTCATTATTAAATCATGGAATTGGCCATAAATGTTTAAATTAAGTGAAAGGAAGAGAGATATGTGAGAAAATTGAAGCCTCTTTGAGGAATTGAAGAATAATCTCCAAGGATGAAGAAAGTTGCATTTGCCGGGCCCAAAAGTGAAAGGATCAAAAAGCTACAGAAAAGAAATAGAAAATTGCATGGTTTAAATCCTCTCCACCGCCCTCCCCCTAAAACCTCTGCTGTTTTTAATATAGGGAGAAGGATTCTGATAAGCAGCAGAGTCTGAAAGATGCTCCTCCCTCGCTGCTGCCATTGTCTCTGTGTGTGACCCAGGGAAATTCGGTGACCTCGGTGTCCCCGTGGCCCCACATGTGACAGTGACACTCCTGCTCTGTGTGCAGCAAGACCTTTTGAACAATATTAGCGTGAGCTGGGAATTAATTGGGTTTAGATGCCTCACTCTGGCTGGAATAAAGCCCGTTTGCTTTTTTTTTTTTCATTAGCACATTGAGTAATTAACCGTTTGATTTTTCACTGACTGGCTTTGGTTCTCCATCCTCAGGTAATTTTTCAGGAATACATGAGGGGGGGTTTTTTTGCCCTTCAGAACAAACGGCAGTGAAATTAGGGGAGTTTGTGGCTTTTATTCTGGATGTAACAGAGATTCCCTTCTGGCCTCAGTTTGTGCAACCCAGACCCCGCTGAGTGCCCCAGTGACAGCGGGTGACACTAATTTGTGGCGCGTTAGAAACACGAGTAAGGAGGGCAGGCTTGGGACAGGATTCATGTCAGATATTGAGGGTGTTTTGCTTGCTGAGTTTAATCAGGTCCAGCTCTAAAAATATGAAAATAACTTGGATTTGGCGGCTCTGTCACCTCACACGGACGCGTCAGTGGGGTGAACGCGGGTGTGAGGTATCCCCTGCACAGCCAGGCAGGAAGGAGGTGCTGATCCCAATTCTCCCAGTTCCCATGGCCTGTTGAGCCCTGGGGGAAGCGGCTGTGGGAAAGAGGGGAGCCTGCCAGGGAGGGGCCAGGGCCGGTAAAAGCTTCAGCAAGAGGATACTTGTGTGCCGGGAAGGAGGAGATGGAGCCCCGTCAAACCCGAACAATGAGACAGCCAGCGTGATAAGCACTCCAAATCTGGGTTATCTTGGGCTGAATTCGGACTGGTCCCTGGAGGGGGAAGATTATATTGTGTTACCAATTCCCCGACCTGTCCAGTCTCCGTGGAAATGGGCTCTAAAGTCAGCCAGGGGTACAGCGGCCACTTTCTCACACTTGCACCAGTGGAGGTTAACGCCGACATCTGCTCTATCCAGTGCATCTGTAATTATAGCAAGCAGCCCCTGAAATGTGTTTCGAATCAAACCGCGGTGCCAGTTACCAGCTAAAGCATGCCCTGTCTGCCTTCTAGCAACTAAATAGCACAGGTGAGCTGTGCAAAAAAATAAACAAACCCATGAGGATTGTTAGGCAAAGAGCGTGGCCTCTGAATGCAATGGAATTCTTTATCTCGCTGAAACAGATCCGAGAAGCAGAGGGGGAAGGAAAACCAAGTGGAGACAAAGCTCTCTCCGGCATGTATTGAAAGAACCAAATGAGCCGTTCAGAGCACAGGGAGAGAGGATTTTTTTAGGGAGTGTTAGCAAGGCAACGTTCAGCTGTGCTGGCCTGCCTGAGAACCAAATAATCCCAGTGTTGTGTCAACAGGGTAAAAAGGAAGAACACCCAAGTGGTTTTCTCTCTGTTAAAGGGCAAACGGGCCCATGAAATGTATTTCAGCTTGGGCTGCTGCTGTGCTGGGAGGAGAGTGGGGCTGGCAGGGTGACACACAGCAGAACTGGCGATGGAGGTGGTCCGTGTGAGGTGGGCTGTGACACCCGAAAAGCCCCGAGCCCTTTCCCGTCGGTAAATTTGCCACAGGACGTGCAGCAGCGAGGTGAGTCTGTGGTAGCCCTCCTCAGGCAAGGCTTTCTCCAGCAGAGCCTGGAAGGTGCTGCCCCGTGCTTTGTTTAAAGAGCTGCTGTGCGCCCGGTCCGAGGAGAAGCAGGGACTGGCAGACAGCGTGGCTGCATTTTAGTTGTGCTGATGGGTTTGGGCACCCCTAATTAGCTCATTGGATTCTATGACTAAGCCTATTACAGCTTTTAAGTTTGCAGCTGGGGCTGATGTGATGTGCTGATGGCTCCGGCTCTGGCAGCGGTCTCACTTTGCTTCTCGGGAGGGAGATTTTCTGCTGAGAAATCCTCAGTGCAGCTGCTTTAGCTCTGGGGATCCCAGAACTGCCTCCTTGGCCCGGCACGAGTCGCGTGGGTGCAAATCCACGACGCCAGTCCAAAGCGAGGCAGGGAATTCCTGGCAGAGCGGGAGTTAACGCAGCCCCTGGGCTGGCGCTGAACCCCTCCTGTTGTCCTGTGCCTGGGTGGCACCCGCAATGCTGCCATTGTGCCCCGCAGCCCCGGGGGAGCTGCACAACCCGGGCTGCGGGGGAACGGGACAGAGCTGTCCCGGTGGTGTCACAGGCCGGGGAGACGCACTGCAGCCATTGAGCCGTGTCTGAGGCAGCTCTCCTCCAGCTCCCCTGCCTTTGCCAGGCAGTTTCTGATTCCTGCCATGTAAACCTGGCAAGGATGGAGGTGGGGAACCAGGCTGGGTGGATTTGTCCTCACTCCCAGGGTGATTTGTCATCCAGGTCAGGCTTGGAGCAACCTGGGCCACTGGATGGAGTCCCTGCCCATCCAGAGGGGTGGAATGAGATGAACTTTAAGGTCCCTTCCAACCCAAACCAGGCTGGGATTCTATAATTCTGTCCTTCCCTCTGGGGCTGTGACCAGCCAAGGCAGAGAAAGGTGGAGCCAGCACCGAGAGAAATGGGTGAACTGGCAAAGAGCAGGTGGGCACTGCCAGCAAAGGGGTGTAGCTGCTGCACGAGCCAATACAGCCAGCGCTGCTGACATTTTACATCCTGAACATGCAATGGTTATGGGTTTGCAGGTTTTCGGTAATTTTATGTAGCCGCTCCAGCAGGACCCTGGGGGCAAGGGAGGTGCCCAGAGCTGGACCCCGGGGCTGCAGCGATCTTGGCATCGCCTCTGTGTGGTATCACAGAATCACAGACTGGGCCAGGGCAAAGAGACCTCAGCGGGTCACCCTCTCCTCCCTGCTCCAGCAGGGTCATCCCAGGGCACAGGATTGTGTCCAGGTGGTTCTGGAGTATCTCCAGTGAGGGAGACTCCAGTCCCTCCCTGGGCAGCCCGTTCGGGGCTTGGTCACTGAATAATGAAGTTCTTCCTCCTGTCCAGGTGCAACCTCCTGGGATCAATCCCTGCCCGTTCCCCTTGTGCCATTCCTGGGTCCCCGGAGCAGAGCCCGGGCCCTGCTCGGAGCCCTCCCTGCAGGCACTGACAGACAGGGATGAGGTCCCTTCTCAGCCCCTGAACAGCCCCGGCTCCCTGACGAGGGAGATGCTCCGCTCCCTCCATGTTCGTCACTCTCCGCTGCCCCGCTGCAGCAGCCCCGGGTCCCTCCTGTGCTGAGGAGCCCAGAGCCGGACACAGCAGCCCCGATGCGCGTCCCGGGGCTGAGCAGAGGGGCGGGATCCCCTCCCTCGTGCGCTGCCATCGCTGTTCCCGTCGCGTCCCAGGAAAACCTCCCTGGTGACAGCGATGACGTCATCGGCGTCGCCGTCTCCCCGGCAACGAGAGGGGGCGCCCCCTGCCACGTGACCGCGCGCGGTGTCACGTGATGTTTGGAGCTGCTTCCGGGTCGATGCGGGACGCGGCCGCCGGGCCTGGGTGAGAGGGGCGGGGGACAGCGGGGGACAGGGGACAGC
>VZTD01002741.1:350745-399210 GCA_013397725.1 Rhagologus leucostigma
CGGGGAGGGGCGGGCGAGGCCTCCGGGGGCTCGGGGCTGCGGACTCCGAGCTGTCTGGGGCAGCTGCGTGCTCATCCCGCCGCGGGGCCCAGCAGCGCGGACAGGGACCGCGCTGGCTCCGCACGGACAGGGATTTCCAGCAGGGAATTGCTGGTTCGGTGGGACGGGGTCAGGGTCGGGCCAGGAGCGTGCCGAGGGATGATTCAGGTGACTGCCGTGTGCCTTCTGGCCTCCTCACCGCAGTGCTGTGGGGTGGGAACAAACAGCCGTGCCGGGTTTGCTGGGGGCCTTGACCGAGTTTTGGCTGCTTGGGTGGCTTGTCCTGGTGGCTCAGAGGGTCAGGCTCCCTGCCCTGGTACAGTTCCTGATAAATCCTGACGGGATTTCCCTGCCCACGGCGGGGGGGTTTGGAACTGGATGATCTTCAAGGTCCCCTTCCCTCCCAAACCAGTCTGTGATTCACTTCTCTGCCTCTCGAGATCATCTCAAAAATAATTTCCCTGAATCATGTCTCGGGAGAAGGATGTTCCAGCTCCTTCCAGACGGATGTTTGTGCTGTTCGTCCGTTCCTTGCGCTTTGTTTTCCGTGTGTACAAACGTGTCAGGATGTGTTTGGTGTGTGACTACCCAGGATGTGCCCTGAAGGCGTTTGAGTGGCACTGGAATTTCATTAGCGTGTCATTAGTGATGTCATTCTCCTGAAGGGTCTCTTATTCTCCTCGCGGGCTCTCAGCACAGGGGATGGAAATGTTTTCCGTGTTGTTTTTAGTGTTCTCTTTTCGCTTCGCTCATCGGCTGCGGCAGCACACTGGGTTTCCCTGGAATCTCAAGTCAGGGTCGTGCTCCTCTTTCCAGACGCTTCCCAGTGCTGCTTCCAGCTTGGGAATCCCAGCACAGGAAGGACATGGAGCTGTTGGAGAGATTCCAGGGGAGGCACCAGGATGATCAGGGGGATGGAGCAGCTCTGATGTGGCAGGGAAAGGCTGGGAGAGCTGGGATTGTTCACCTGGAGAGGAGAAGCTTTGGGATGACCTCACTGTGGCCTTCAAGGGACAGATGGAGAGGGACTCCAAGGGCCTGGAGTGAGAGGACAGGGGGGGAATGGCTTCAAAGTATCAGAGAGTGGGTTTAGACTGGATATTGGGAAGAAATTCCTCCCTCTGAGGGTGGGCAGGCCCTGGCACAGGGTGCCCAGAGAAGCTGTGGCTGCCCATGGATCCCAGGAAGCGTCCAAGGCCAGGTTGGAGCAACCTGGGATAGTGGAAGGTGTCGGAACGAGGGGTTGGAATGAGATTATTTTTAAGGTCCCTTCCAACCCAACCCACTCTGGGATTCTCTGTTGTTTGTCACTGGGGCCAGCAGAGCACTTAAATACAACAACAAACGCTGTTTGTTGACACCTCTCAAAGCCCCGGTGCCTCATTTGCACTCTGTGCTGTCGTTTAGGAAACCCGGAGCTATTTTGGGACGTGAGTTGTTCCTCGTGCTGTCAGTAGGGCACGCTCAGAAACGTGCACCTTGCGGGCCGCCCTGCCCTGCCCTTGTGCTGACAGCATTCCCTTGAAACCTGTCATTCCCTCTGCATATCCTGCTGCTCCTTGCTCCCAGGCAATTGTAGGGATTCCGAGAAGCCACGTGCCTGACAGATGATTACAGGGGACGTGAAATCCCACGGGAAGGGAGGTGGGAAAGGTGACTGCCCACGCCGTGACGTTTTTGTCATCTCACAGTGGGCACTGGCGTGCAAAAGTAGAGCTTGAGGAAGAACATGTTGGTGATTCCAAGCTGTTGGATGTAAATGTCAGTAGTTTTTCTTCTCAGTTCTGGATTGCTGAACAAAACCACCATTTTTTGCCTCTGGTGTGATGTTAAGGTGAGTTTCTCCTGTGGGATTTCCGGCTGGTGTTTGTTCAGCAGATAAAGAGGGATGGAGCTGATGGAAAAGCCACGTGGAGGACAGAAGGCTTTATGCACAGGGGAGTTCCAGAATTTCCAGACCAGGAGGTCTGAATGTGTGTTTGGAAAGCCCTGTCTGTCCGTGGATGGTGCTGAGCTCCCAAAGCACTCTGGAACGAGGCCTCTCAGCCTCAACCTTGGCTGTCAGTGCAGATTGTTCCTGTACCGTGTGGAATGGTTTAGCCTAAAATTAAATGCCTTGTTCCTATCATATTCAGTTTGAGGATTTATTTTTTGATCCTAGATAGAGTAGTGACATGAGTCAAGTTTGAGCTATGAATCAACCAAGCTGCTGAGAGATGAAAATGGGGGGTTTGGGGGTTTTTTTTAAGACCAATCCTATAAGTCCCTATTTGTGACATTTAAACTTCATATATAATATAAAAATGATAACACACCTCAGTCAATCGTTGCTTATTGTACTCAGGTCCTTTTGGTTGGTGGGTTTTAGGTAGCCTGGTCATGAAGAAGTGAAGTGGAACTTGTTAAACAGGTGATTGACAGCAAAGGCAGCCTCAGTGAAATCACTTCTGTTTAGAATTTTGTATCTAGATTTATATCCTTGCCTGTAACAACTCTAAAGGAAAGAAATGGGCAGAAACTGTAATTCAGGATTAGCAACTTGGCTTTCCATGAGTGTGTGGCCCCACTCTGAGGTTTAAAAAGGTAATTTTGCAGTAGTTAGTGAAAAAGCTGCCCCACGACTATTTGGACAGTGTAGGAAACCTGCACTGGTTGCTGCACGTTCAGGATTGTGATGCTGTGTCCGTGATGGGCAGCAGGACTAGGAGACCTCTGGAAACAACAATCTCTTCATTCGTGAGCCGAGCTCTGCTCCTCTGTTACAAACCCATCAATGCTAATTTCAGAGTGTGCACACGAAAATAGGGCAGAGAGAGAGGCTGAGTCCCACCTGGGCAGGGCAGAACCCTGGCCATGGAGGGATCCTGGTGCCAAAAACGCTCCCAGCTGACTCTCAGTATCTCTCTGGGCAGCTCAGCAGCCTGTGATGAGGCAAGGCCTCCTTCCTGTGCTGTTGTGTGCCATGCCCAGATACGCAGGGCACAGTTATTATCTCCCAGATGCATCAGGCAGCTGCAGAGTGGACGTGGCAGAAGGTGCCTTTTGGCCTGGCCAGACGATGTTTGGTGACACAGCAGAAAAGGGAAGTTGGCAAACAGCTGCTGGAGCAATCTCTTACTCACAAGCAGCAGTTTGCTCCTTCCCCTCCCGGCTGCCCTGGAAGTGTGTTTGAGAGTCGCTGTGGATTTCTCACAGTCCTCGTGGGAGGGGCAGAAGTGGCAAGTGCAGAAGTCACCTTTTGCAGCCTGGAATTTTCCTGGAAGAGCGTGTGGGGTAAGGAGGTCTCGAACTTGGCCTGGAATGCTGTGTTTGTACAGCACCAAACCTTCTGGTTTTGGGTTCTTTTCAAGTGACATTTTACTTTAATCTTGAGTTGGAAATAGGACCCGTTAGACTAATCTGGAGCTCAGAAATAAAACCCGTGACCCACCTGCTTGCTTTCCCCGTGTTCTCAAGCACCGCTGGTAGAAGTGATTATTGCTTGCTGACTGCTCATATGCTCTGTTTTTCTCTTCTTTAACCAGAACTCCAAGAAGGGAGCATGGACCAGCCCAGTGGAAGGAGTTTCATGCAAGTTCTGTGTGAGAAATACAGCCCTGAGAACTTCCCCTACCGTCGTGGGCCTGGCATGGGGGTGCACGTCCCGGCAACTCCGCAGGGCTCACCTATGAAAGGTAAATTCTGCTCTTTCTGAGCATCTGGGGGGTGCTGGGAGGGATCAACTGAAAGGGGAATCACCTTGAGTTGCCCAGAAAAAGAACCATCACAATGTGGTTTTTACTGGAGAGACTGGGATCTAACACAGGTAGAAAGTGAGTGAACTGGTTGCTGTAAAAAACCAACTTTCTCTACAGCATAACAGAATCAGAACTAGAGAACAGAATAGAATCATTTGGGTTGGAAGGGACCTTCGAGATCACCAAGTTCCCGCCCTGTGAATGGAAGATGGAACTAAGGCCGTGTGCAGTCTGTGTTTTGAGGGTTCAGCAGTCCCTGGAGCTCGTTTCCTTCAGGCCAGTGATCCTATTTTATTATTGGCTGCAGCAACAGGTGTTTTGGCAGAGGTGGCTTTAAAAATACGTAAAAGGTGATCTAAATTCGAGGTTGGTCCCCATGCCAGTGGTGGCACCAGCTTGCTTTGATGCCTGCAGGGGTGGGAGCTCAGTGTACGCAGGAGGGGACGTATTTCAAGCAGAGCGATGAGTTGTTGCATCTCTGGCCAGGATTTTGTGACAAGTGCCTCAGATGAACTTGCAGTGTGCTTTGTCTTCTCAAGGCACCAAATGCTTTGTGACCTAGTGGAGAATTCCCCTCTCCTGTGCTCCTGACCTTGCTGCCTCGAGGGAGTTTAGCCAGATGTGTGTCTGAGGCTCTGTGCTGCTCGTGGATGTCCTTGAGCCTCCCAGACTGCAGAATCTGTGTCACCATCTCCTCTGAACTAGATCCATGTGACACCCTTTAGTCTTCCCTCGCGCTCTGATGTGGGCACTTAATTCTTGGTTTGTACGGAGGGGTCTGAGATTCACATCGATCCCCTCAGAGCTCTTCTTTGTGTCACACATCTTGCCCATCGCGATCTGTAGGAGTAATCCAAACATCCATCAGGTCAATTTGTGTCATAACCAGCCCCAAAGGGGAAAAGAGCCGTGGAAATCAGCTGGATGAAGTTTCCAATAACTGGGTTTGACAGAGGAGAACAAAGGGCCTGAGTTCAGTTGAGGATAAAACACTCGCAAAATGAACGAGAACAGAAAATTGGCCTGATGGAATGTTCAGTCAGTGCCCTCTCTGCAGGTAAATTTACCTCTCTCCTGCTCACCTGAGCTGTTTGGGTGCTGAAAAGAGGCCATGTCCTAAAATGTGACTGAGACATGACTTACAAATACTCCATGAGCAATTCCCAAAGTGCCACACCATCCTTTAAAGAAGCCAAACACTTATGAGCCAGAAACCCTGGAAACTCAGATCACTGCGGGTAACTGTTTGCTGCTAGAATCCTTTTTCAGTCCTGTAGCTGTCAAGTGTTAAGGAGAAAAGGGGCCACCTATTTAGGAAAAAGCTTGTGGTAAAATTTTAATGGATTTCAGTACTCCAGAGAGGTGGGAAAGCCATGTTGTACGTGAAAGAGTGTAAGACTGATGGCTTGCCTTGCCTCAGCGTGGATTTCTTGTGTGGAAATTGTTTCCTGTTACAAATCCCCAGCTTTTTGTCATGGTTTAGCCTTAGCACAGCAGGCTGTGATTGAGGTGCAGCTCCTTGGTTGTAGCTGTGAGCACATTTACCTGCCTGAGAAGGAACTGGAGCAAAACCAAAGCAGAAATGGAAAGGCAGAGCAGAGACCTGAGTTTTTGCACGGATGCTGAGTGCTCTACACTGAACCTTGGGAAGGGAAAGCTTAGAAAGGAAATGTTTAAATACCTCCTAAGAAATGTTTAAATACCTCCTGGCTGTTGCTAAGCCCAAGTTGGCTCAGAGCAGGAGGATGAGAGAGTCTGACTGTGCAGCTGACACTCCCCTAGTCCTGTGTCCTATCTGCAGCAGCAGCTGCCTGGGGAAGAGCAGAAGTTCTGGCAAGGACTGATAGGAGACAGGCCATCAATGACAAAGGACAGGCCTGAAATACACAGAAATACACGGAGGAACTGAAGAGCACTGATAGGAGTGGTACTTCATGTTTACAACCAAGACTTCATGATGGTCTCAGTCATAAAACCCACGTTTGACCTGAGCTCCTGAAATGGGTGCAAATTCTGGCGTTACTGGTAGATTTCTTTTGCTGGCTCTGACATTCAGGCTTGGGGATGGGTTCTGTAACTCCAAGGCAGGGCTGAGCAGAGGCAGCTTCCATTTTTCCTTGTGCCAGACCGCCTGAACCTGCCGAGTGTGCTGGTGCTCAACAGCTGTGGCATCACCTGTGCCGGGGACGAGAACGAGATCGCCGCTTTCTGCGCCCACGTCTTTGAGCTCGACCTCTCTGACAACAAACTGGAAGACTGGCACGAGGTAAAACGGTGATGGGCACCTTTCTGGGTACCTCTCACAGCTATTACTGACTGAAAATGTTGCAGTGTTGAAGGTTTCATTTTTGTGGCTTCTTTCTCATCTCTGAAGGTGATGTTTATTTACTTCGACAGCAACTGAGCAATACATGTGATGAAATTAATCCAGTGTGGCACTTCACTCCATGTACCTTGTGACTTACAGTCTTGGCCTGTGGGTGGAAAATCTGTATTTTTTATTTTATTTCATCATGCAAAGCGCTGGAACTGGTGTTTTTAACATCAAGAAGTTAATGAGCAGTTTAGTTTTGAGCAGAGTGGCAGTTGATTCCCAGCTTTGCCGCTGTGATGGTGGGCAAAGTATTTATTCCCTCCCCACATTCGTTGCCTTATCTGCAGAATAGGTTCGATAATATTTACCACAAAGAATATTTCTGCAGCCTCATTAATTAATGCTAAATGCTGTTGTAAAATCCTTTGAAGTGCTTGGATGAAATAATGCTCAATAAATGCAATGTAACAGGAGTGAAACAATCTCAATCCCTTCAAGTGTCATTAAGTTCCTCACTGGATTATGCTCTCCCTTTCTGTTAGTGTTTATTGTTGGAAATATGTGGAAAAAATAGGATACCTTGGGGGTTTGTGCCATCAGATTCTCATGTCTTTAAGCAGGGAGTGAACGCAGTTTGCAGTGTCCCAGCTCAGTGGGGCTGACCTCACATCTGGTCATACACTGGTCACTCACAAGCTGCACGTCTCCCACCCTGCTCTGTGTTCGGTCTCTTTAGGCTGCCCTGGAACTGAAAGGCTTCTGTGTGTGCTGGCCCCTTCCTCTGAGACAGCATTAAGTTTTCACAGCCCATCCACACCAGATAAATATCTCCCCACTCCTAAAACCTGCCCGTGCTGGGGATTCCAGATCCCTGGGTAGCTTGTTCCCATGCTTAGCTAATAACCTCATAGGCTAAACTGTGTAATTTAAGTCTCCTGTGCTGCAATTTCAGCCAATTTGTGCCTGCCCTGTTCTCAGCAGGCAGGAGGAGCATCATCACTGGTCCTTACACAACAGCTTTTTACACCCACTAAGGAGAACTCTAATGCCTCCTTTCCGTATTTTAGTATAATGCTGAAAAAATACCTTTCTTCCAGTCGTTCATCATAAGCTGTTTTTGCTGCACTGATGTCATCCAGTTTGCCTTCTTAATTCCTGAGCTGTAGCACCCAAACCATGACATCACCTGAGACGAGGCGTGAAGCGAGGCAGACTCATTACCTCATGTTTGCCACACTTGAATTCAACCTCTGCAGGAGACAATCACCCTTTGCCAACAGCTGGGCCATTTACTGACCTCTGTGTGCCCTGCTCTGCCCCATCCCAAAGCTCTGTGGAGTGGAGCTCTCCAGCCAGGTGTTCTCTGAATCAGAATTATTTTCTAGATTGATGTCCACTGCTGTTGGAAGCTGCTTCCCACTCAGTTCCCCAGCTGAGGAGGGAATTAGGGATTGGCTGAGCTCTGTGGGAAGCAGTGAGAAGCTGGACGAGTGCTCGGTGTTGGCCATGGAGGCAGGAGAGGTGTCCATGGCCCCCCGTGAGTGAGGTCTGGCTCCTGGAACGTGCTGCCGCTCACCCTTGGGGTTCAAGTGGATTTTATGACCTGTCCCAAGGGACTGCCTTTCTCTTCTCAAGCTACTCCTAGAGTGTAATTAAATGAACTCTTGAGGAGAATGAGCAATTAGCTAATCCATCTAGATCAGGAATGGCTGGAGTATGAATTACAGGTAGATATCCTTATGTTTTCCCCCTATCATTGCTTTGTGGTGATTCCACAGGGCCCCTTTTAGGAGGTGGGATGTTATTGCCAGAGGTCCGATTACCGCCTGATACACATTTCTTTCTTTCTATCTTTTTTTTTTCTTCCCTCCCCACTTAGGTCAGTAAAATTGTGTCCAACGTCCCCCACTTGGAGTTTCTAAACCTGAGTTCCAACCCTCTCAGTTTGTCCGTTTTAGAGAGAAGTTGCGCTGGGTCTTTCGCTGGCGTCCGCAAACTTGTGCTCAACAACAGCAAAGCTTCCTGGGAAACAGTGCACACCATCCTGCAGGAATTACCAGAGTAAGCCTGGGAATCTGGGGTTTGCTGCACTCAGGTCAAGGCTGGGTTATGGAATCACGTGGTGAGGGATGAGGGGGCTGTGAGGATGCAAACATCAGTAGAGAAAAAGAGATTTTTTCCTTGGGGAGTTTGCGAACTGGCCAGGTGAGTGCTTTAGATTGTGTTAAAAACCAAACTTGGGTGGTGCTGCAAAGCCCAGGGCTTCTTTCCTCCTCCAAACCTAAATACCAGAGGTGGATAATGACCCCAAAAATGTAGGAGGGTCACACTTCCCTCTGAGTCACTGTGCAATGAATGGTGCAGGGCATACCTGTGAAATGGGATGTGACTCTGAGGGTCTGGCCACTTGTCAAGGAATATTTCATCCTGCTTTTCTCTGCAAAGGTGTTGATTTCTGTGGTTTGGCCACAGGCCACCTTGGCATTCTGCTGCTGTGGATGTCCTCAGTGGCTTCATTTTGATGACAGATCCCTCTTTGTGTGGCTTTGTAAGCAGAGATGGTGACAACAATGTCCTGTGTGGCCAACCTACACTTCTCTGGGGCTGGGAGAGTTCAGTTGCCTGAAAACTTAGCGGGACCTGTTCTTTCTTTAATGGGAATCTTTGGCAGTGATGTGGGGAAAAAATCATCATCAGTGTTGTATCAAAACCCCGTTTTAAATTAAGCTGAGAGCACTGGGAGCAGGGCCTAGTCACCACTGGAGTTGGGCTGGTGGCTTGGCGGGCACAAATGTGGAAGACAACCCCAACCAGTCTGTTACACAGTGCTGGGAGAGACTCAGGGAACACTTAAAAAGTTCTGTTTAATCTCTGAAGGTATGGATGGGAGCAGAGATGTAGTTGAAACACTCTATGGGGAGTGCTCAAAGGCCTTCTCTACACCAAGGTTTTCAGAGCTGTTACAGGAAGTTGTGTTGAAATCCCATAAAATTGCTGACATGATCCTTTGTGCCCTGTGCAGCTTGGAGGAGCTCTTCCTGTGCCTTAACGACTACGAAACAGTGTCTTGTTCTCCAGTTTGCTGTCAGTCGCTCAAGCTACTCCACATAACTGACAATAATCTTCAAGACTGGACTGAAATTCGAAAGTTGGGAATTATGTTTCCATCACTGGACACGCTCATCCTGGCTAACAACAACCTCACAACCATTGAAGAGTCAGAAGATTCCCTGGCAAGGCTCTTCCCCAACCTAAGATCCATCAACTTGCACAAGTCAGGTGAGAGCCTGGAAGCAGGGATGGGTTTTGTTGGTTGATCGGAGTCTCTCCTCCTGTATAGACGACAAGAAATGAACTTGCCCATCTGTGGGATTTTCCTGCTGCTTTGGGTAGTCAGTCATTATCGAAAGATGAGCCCGAGCAGTGTGGACCAGTTAATCAAAATGAGCTGGAAAGGTTTTTTATGTTGGTAGTTTCCCTCTGTTTCCCATCCCTGCCTCAGGTACTTCTGGCTGGAGAAGGATAAATAAATGTCTGGCAGTGGAGGGGATGAAAGAATCCCATTTTCCCTTCATTCCCTGTTTTACCTCGGGTAAAATGAGGGCATGTGCAGGTGTGCAGCGTGGATCAAGCATCCCCAGCTGAAGCTGTCTGTCAGCCATGCTCAGGCATTACAGCCTCACAAGTGATGCTGGAAGCTGCTCTTACACTCCAGCCCCAGAGAATTTTCAGCCAACGCTCCAGAAAGAGAATGAGCAGTTGGAATGTTGGGAAGAGCAACTGGGAGAGAAGGAGCTGCAGGGCAGCTCGTGGGGGCTCTGACGTGTTTGTGTGTGACACGTACACCAGAAATTCATCTGCAGGAGTGCTCCATGCACCAGCAGCTTTTGTTCTTTACAGCTTAATGTGCTGTGCAAGTGCTGCTTAAGTGTCAGGCAGGTAGAAGGGACTTCATTAACATGCCCTAGGATATAAGCATCAAGGAATCCCTGTAATAAAAGCATAACTAGAGGAGGAAAAGCCTGTTAAGCTGCATTTGAAAGCACTGTCTCACCGAGGAACAAGTGCTCCTGTGGTAAGTAGTTTTGCAGTTTTGATGCCAGGTGCTTGAGCACTCTGGGCTCTGTGTTGCATTTTGATGTTTCGGGAGCTGAAAGTCAAACAGGAATCCCAAGGAGCTTGTTAAAACTTTTTGGGGGTTTTAGGGAAAGCTGCTGCACTCTGAAGTTCTGTCAGGTGAAGACTCCAAGATGAGTTGTGTTGATCTCACCACAAGATCAGGGCTCTGCTGGTGCTCAATCCTCAGCTTTGTTTTATTTTGCCCTCCCTGCTTGCTTTGTTATCCCAAATGTCGGGTCTTGAGGGGGCTGAAAACGAGTTAAAACCTTTTTCATTAAATGGCTGGATGGCTTCTGGGACTGTCTCACTGTTGGATTGTGAGCAGAAATGGGACCCAAGGTGGTCGTGTGTGAGGTAAAGCCGTTTGATGGCTGTTTAGTGATGCCTGGAATGAAAGCAGTGCTGGTGACTTGAGCACTCTGAAGGCAGCGTCCCTTTATAGACACAACATCACTGGTGCTGGTCAGCCCCAGCAGTGAGGCCAGAGGCTGAGTGGTCCGTAAAAAAGCCATGGGGAGCATCCTTCCAGACTTGGAAAACCGCTCAAGAGAATTTCAGCTCCTCTGTCTTTTAAGCAAATGTAGCTTTTTTAGCAGCACATTGTGAGCAAGAAGCCAACTTCTCAAAGGAGCAGCAGTGACACTCTCCTGTCACATATGTTCTTTGGCTGTGTCTGATTATCTTGGATCCATGATGTGTTTTCTGTGTTTGTTAACACAAGTCTTTCCTCCTGAGCAGGTCTGCATTGCTGGGAAGACATTGACAAGTTAAATTCTTTCCCCAAGCTCGAGGAAGTGAAATTGCTGGGAATTCCTCTGCTGCAGTCCTACACCACCGAGGAACGCAGGAAGCTGCTAATAGCCAGGTCTGTTGGTTTGTTCTGCTCAGCAGAGACATGACAAGGCAAAGAAGGGGTGGGAGCAGGTAATCAGAGGAAGAAGCTGGCAGGAGATGAAGTTCTCTGTGAATGCAGAAAGATCGGAGCTTGATTTGTTGGGTGGGAGCAGCTCATCAGAGGAAGGAGGCTGGTAGGAGATGGAGTTCTGTGTGAATGCAGCAAGGTTTGAGCTTGTTTTATGGAAAAGTCAGAGTAGTGGAAATGTTAAATCTGACTTCTCTGCTTCTCAGGGAATTTTGTGAGTCTCCTACAAGTCCGTGCACGTGTGGTGAAATGAAAATGCCTAATTTTGAATGTGCTTGAGCAATTACACGGAACTTTCCCGCTCTCTCAAAGGGACCGAGGCCTGAGCTTCCTGGCAGGAATTCTCACGGTGCTAAAGTCGGGGCACTTTTGATGTGACTGGCTTGTTGATGAGCCTCTCTGGGCTCCCCCCCCCAGCTGACTGTGGCTCTTGGTGTGTGCCTGCAGGTTGCCATCCATCACCAAGCTCAACGGCAGCATCGTGGCCGACGGGGAGCGGGAGGACTCGGAGCGGTTCTTCATCCGCTATTACATGGAGTTCCCCGAGGAGGAGGTCCCGTTCAGGTAGGAATTCTCTGTCCTGCAGTGGAGAGCAGGGACAGAAGGGTGGTGACTGAACAGGAGATGGGAAATATGTGCCAGCTGTTCCATGAAAAAAACATCCCTCACCTTCCTCCGGCCTTGGCTCCCTCAGTCTGTTTTAGCTAAAATTGTTACATTATTGTTGTCTGATGATTTGTAGGGTCACTCCTGAGTCAGGTTTGATCTTAAAAGTGCCTGTGTTAAGTGCCATTAAACAACAGGACCGTTCAGTTCGTGACCTTCATTGTTTGCTGGCCTCTCCCAGGGCTCCCTTCATAACCCACCTGTGTTTGGGAGTGCCCGAAGCCAGGACACATCGTGCTCTCCTTGCCAGGCCAGGGCATCTAATCCTCTGGACCATCTGGTGTGTGGAATGTGGCTGGCAATGGGAAGCTGTCCCCTCACTTTCAGGCCTGCAAATCACAAGTCTGATGAGTTTTCTTTGCCAAAAAAGTCCGTCCAGTGATCTGTTCATCTTGGTAAACTAATGAACTCGGACAGATGCTGTTCAGTCTGTATCTTTTCTGTGCCAGCATCCACTTACCGCTTCTAATGGGCTGAGGAGGGACCATGGAGCACCAGGCCACTGCCTTTGCCTGCCCTCTGCCCTAAAACCCTCATGTGCTTTTGGACAGCAAAGCTTTATTATCCTTTTTTTACAGAAAAGAGGTAGGACAGGAGTGTGTGTGTGTGACTCTGAGGGCACAGACAGAGGTGGGGACACACTGAAGGTCACAGGTATGGCCTGGTATGGATGACAGAGGTGCAAATGGAATCTGGTCAGTGTTTTCCTTGGCTTAACTCTCAGCTAAAATGCCTCTTGTTTTCCTAAAGCACTGGCTATGTGCCTTGCCAATCCAGTGTGGGGGGTGGGAAGGCTGGAACGGGGAATGAGGGCATGGCATTTTGTGTGAATATTAATAGGGTCAGTGATTATAATATTTGTTGAAGGCATGCTGGGGTCAGTTCAGAGGCAGAGGGCACTCATGTAGTCAGGGAGACAAGACAGCTGGTCCTTTTTCTGAGGACAAGTCCTGGCTTGTAATTTTAGAGGGCCTTGAAGCGTAAAAATTGAAGGAAATATTGGAAGGGATAACAGCAGAGGCAGAGACTGCAGGAGAGAGGAAGGGGAAGGGGAGACAGGGACTGTGAGCTCATAGTGCTGCTCCCAGAAGGGATTAATTTCCACGACATTTCAGATTTCTTGTGTTTGGTGGTGACAGAATGTCCATGACCCATATATTGCTGGGAAGGACACACTGGGGTACAGCTTGAGGCACTCATGATGCCTAGGACACGGGTTTTGGGAACAGGCTGTGTGTTACACATCACCACACACCACTGGGATCAGTTTCCAGGTGGGATCTCATGGAAAAGATTGCTGACATCTCACCCATCCAAGAAGACCAGGCTGATTTTGACCAACACGCCAGCTTTATGCTAGAAAAATCACCTCCCCCTCGGATTTCTTAGCCTTTAAACACTGGTACTGCCTTTTTCATGGTCAATGGCCTCTTTGTCCGAATCCCTTCATCTGTGCAGCGTTTCCAAGAGACTTCTGCAGCTACCAGAGATGGTTGTTCTGTCCTGGAGGGGTTGGGTGCCACTGCAGACTCCTTTCTAGTGAGGCTGCAGGTGGCTGAGAGTGTCCCCAGTGCTGAGTTTCAGTTCCTGGACCCACAATCAGCAGCCCTCGTCCAAAGGGAGACCCGGCATTCCTTTGCAGGGGGATTTTGTGTCTGTTTGTTGCTAAAGCTTCCCCTTCCCCGCTCCCAGATCCAGTGTGGTGGCTCCAAAGGTGGTTTGTAATTAGAAACTCATCGGGACACACATGTTGTGGCTGGGGTCTGACATCTGCATTGCAGTGCTGCCTCGAGCAGAGGGAGAACAACCTGAGCACGGAAAACTTCCCAGTGGGAGCAGCCCCCCTCCAGACTGCCAAGGTGCAGCCTGTGATAAGCTCTGTCACCAGAACCCCCCTGCTTGCTGCATTCCTGTCTGCAGCTGGAAGGGATCAGGCAGGCAGGGAAATGGAAGGAACAATTTATCTCTCTGGATGTCGTGGTTAAAGGGAGCACGGGGTGTACAATCCAATATTGGCTGTCTCGTGGAGCGACGTCCTCGTGTCTGGGGGGTTTTAATGAGCCCTCTGCTCGTCTGCTCCGCTGTTTATCTGCAGAGTATCACAGATGCTTTCAGCCAGGCTCAGGTCTTCAGCAGCCTCAGCGTCTGCCAGGCTGCAAGGGGTGATTAGAAAAGTCCCCAGGGTGCCTGTTATTGGGGTCCAAACCAACCGTGTAACAGTGTGCCTTGGTCCTGACTGATTCGAGGGCAGCCGGTCACTCCCACTCCCCACTTCCTTTGCAGCTCACATACAAGGAGCAGGCTGCAAAGCTCTCTCTGCCTTTCCTCAACACAAGGAAATTTCAGACAGCCTTGCCTGACCCTCTACATATTTACAGCACATATTTGGATAATCTCGGCTCTCTCGTGGTGGTTCTCTCTCCCAGCTTGTCTGAAATTTGTCCCCCTCTTTATCCTCTCTCCACCGTCAGCCCAGTTCACCCTCAGTGCATGAATCATGACAGTAATTGTGCCTGGCACAGAAGTTGTTGCTGCTGTGCAGCAGCAGAGATGCTTAGAATTAAAGGGACGTCCCAAAGGGGGCCGAGGGCTTGGAGCAACAATGGGTGGGTTCCTCTCTCCCTTTTTCCCACTGGATGTTGCTGCTGGCAAATCTTTCCAGAGAAAGAGAAACCCTCCCCACTGGTGACACACTGGCTGGCACGTGCTCTGCCTGCAGGTGGGTAATACAGGGAGAGTGATGTTTTCTCTCAGCACTAACGGGTTTCCCAGATGAGTGGGGCTGATCCCACCACCGCAGTGCCTGTGAGAGCAGGGCACCGCCCCGCCTTTGGACGCTCTGGTTGTGTCCGTGGGACTGGGGAAATCCTAGTGCCTTGTGGCCCTTACCTGAGTGCCCAGCAGACAGAGGGGCTGCTGTTCTCCAGGAACATTCCTGCAGGACTCCCTGGGGTCACCCAGCCTGCCAGATCCCATCGCTGCTCGGCGGGGGCCGCGACACCGCGCCGATCGCATTCGGCTCCGCCTGGGATCGGGAGCACAAAGCGCTTTCTGTGCAGGGGCTCTGAAACGTTACCTGTCCTCGGCAGCTCTCGGCCTTTGTCATCCCAATCCCATTGTGTTTTGTGCTGCCATTCCTCCTCTTTCCCAGCCAGGCAGGGAGATCCAGCCTGGCCCGATGGCAGTGATACCAGGGGGGCGGGGGTGACACAGACTTTCCATTGCAGGGACCTTGGGAAGGACACTCAGAGAACTTGGCTGCAAGGACGAGGTGACAGTGGAGTGTGTGCCTCTTGCTAGTAAAACTCCGGTCTTGTTTTAGAGCAGGTGTGAGGGATCAGCTGGCAAGAAGTGCTCTGTTTGTTATCAGCTCTCAAACTGTGCAGCAGCTCACCTTGCTTTGGTGATCTTGATGATCCTGTGCTCAGAGGAGTGTAACATTTGGGACCTAGGTGGCCTTTTGGAAAACAGCAGGAATGTCTGATAATCAGTTAAGCCACAAAGCCACAGATACTGGGAATCTAAACTGAGTGCTGTGTCCTTTTTGTAAGCCCTGGCTTGGTTCTGGCACTCCTCAGTGAAGTGTTTTCACCGGAGCAGGAGGCGTAGAGATGTGAGCGCAGCGTCCTCTCTTTCTTCCAAATCCCACTGCAGCCACGGCTGGGACTTCTGAAACTGTAGGAGCCCAAACTTTGCTGTTCGGTTTTGTCAGGAAGCTGTTTTGAGCCCAGTCAGCTCAAACATCTCAGGCTGGTGGTAACTTCACCTACCTCAGCAGGAACTCCTCCCCAGTCCCAGCTAGTGGGACACTGAGCTCATGTCAGTGCCACGCTGCAGCCTGGGGACTGTGGGACAAGGTGACTGGAGTGCTTGGGCTTTCTGGGGCGTCAGGCCATCAGCTGGAATCAGGGTCAGTGTTGTCTCATGTGGGGAACACTCAGACCTGTGAAAAGTGCACTGGCTGCACCGTAACTCTGGCCTTGTTGAATTTTCCAGGTATCACGAGCTGGTCACCAAGTACGGGAAGCTGGAGCCCTTGGCAGTGGTGGATCTGCGACCTCAGAGTAGCGCCAAGGTGGAGGTTCACTTCCAGGACAAGGTGGAGGAGATGTCCATCCGCCTCGATCAGACTGTGGCAGAGCTGAAGAAGCACTTAAAAACTGTGGTGCAGCTGTCAACAAGCAACATGCTGCTCTTCTACTTGGACCAGGAGGCTCCTTTTGGTCCCGAGGAGATGAAATACAGCTCGCGGGCGCTGCATTCCTACGGCATCCGGGATGGAGATAAAATTTACGTGGAGCCCAGAATGAAATAGCCTTGTTGCCCACACCCACACACCCCCACACACCCACACACATGCATTGAGGAGTTTTTGCAAGGTTTTTATTTCGGTTGGTTGGTTGAGGTTTGGTTGTGTTTCTGTAGCAGGTAATTTCTTAGCCCGGAGGAAGTGCCCTGATCTGAGAACCATGCCCACCATCCACTGCAGGTGACCTTGAGGTGACGATTGACTTCAGGACGTGTGTTTCAGTGTGGGCAATACCTTGATGTTTCCTTTGATGCTCCGGTATACTCGTGATTTGGCATGAATGGTCAGTTGTTCAAGCTAAACAACGCCAGGCTCCATAAGGGAGGAGACAGCTCGGTGCAGAATTTGACCTGTTGTTTTCTTTTCCTAAATTTTTTGGTGTTTTGCTCCACCAGAGCTCCCTTTGGCCTCGCTGTCCAACTGTGGCTCGAGCTTGCTGTAGTATTTTCTTGCAGCTTGGTGCTGTCTCAACCTTTTGTTGTGCTCGAGTCCACAGGAAAGATCTCCATCAGTATTCTGCTTGATTCAGAGCTCAGGTACTTTAGTGCATCCACTTCACCCCACTGGTTTGGTTTCCGTGAGTGCACAAAATGGGGGAAAGATAAAGAACTTCCTAGAAAGAAACGTTCTTTTCAAAGCGCGCGCTCTATATCCACCTGATTTTGGGGGGGGAAGAAGAGGTTTTGGTTGCTGTACCCATCTCACACGGTGTCTGCAGCCTGTGGGGATAAAGGGCGTGTTGGAAAGTGAATTTTAGGATGTGGTGGATGAGCGCTGTGTTGGAAGGGCTTTTAGAGCAACAGGTCAACAAGGGGTTGAAGAGCAGCTTCCCCCGTTGGCCATCGTCCATCCCGACGCCGAGGAGATCCCCCGTGCGCTTCGCCTTGTACCAGTGGGTGCTGCAAGTGGGATGGCTAAAACTCCTCTCCTGGGAGAGAGGAAGAGTCAAGTTGAAGTTTGTGTTTGTTGCTGTTGCACCAGTTCAAACCTAGCACTTTTCCCCGGGGCCCCTGGCCGGGGTCCCTGCGTAGGGTCCGAACTCGGAGGATGTGTTGGCTCGGGTCGGAAGTGGAGGAGCAAAGCAGCTGGGCTCACGTTGGGCGTTCAGCAGGTTTCACTCTCTCTCTCGGCTTCCCCCACGCGCCCCTCGCAGGCATCGCGTGCTGCTGCTTCTCGTAGTCCCTGTTTTCTACTGCAGAGCAGATTCCCCTGCCTGCTCAGTGAAATCCTCCTCCTTTCTCTCTCTCGTTTCGCTTTCCCGTGTCTTCCCTGCTCCAAGTCCAAGACTTTCCCGATTTCCCGGTTACAAGCAGCTGCACAGCAGTTTTTGGAGCTGTGCAGTGAGGGCTCTAGTTACACGTGAACTCCTGACCTTCGTTTTGAAATGCTCCCTTTATCCCCACGTGCACTTTCTTTCCCAGGATGCTTTTGCCCACATCACCGAGCTCCTTTGGTATTCTTGGAGTTGTGTAATTTCTCTTCACGTTTTACCTGGATTGTGGGGTGGGATCAGTGGGGAGGGCATGAAGTATTGTTATCTCATAGTCTTCAGGTTTAGGATGTGGGGATTGTTCAGAGGGGATTAGTTCTTTATCCAAAGCAAGGGTTAAAATGGGAGGATTTAAAACAAGTTACTAATTTGTGCCTCATCCCCCTGCCAAAAATTGCAATTTCTTGACCCCGTTGAGATGAGCAATAGGGAAGGGAGCGAGATTTTCCATAGGTAGCAGAGATTTTCCATAGATCTGTGGTACCTGTAAACTAAACAGCAGGGAGATAGTGGCAGTGTAACATAAAATGTTGCTTTTATAAGCTAGAGCTTTACTGAAGATGTATTTTCCATTTGGGCAGCGAAAATAATTTGCTGCCTGATAGCAGAACCCTTAAGCCAACACTTCTGTATGATATATACATACCTACCAGTAGGAAAAGTTGTGGTTAATAAGATATTTTGTTATAAAGCAAAGTTTTATGAAGATATGATTGTTTAATATTAGAAGCCTATTTCAGCCCTTGACCTCCAGTGTAAGCAGGTTATCCCGGAGTGGCTGCAGAGTCCGAGGCAAAGCGACCTATGGGGATGCAAAAGTATCTCTGACCTAATTCTCCAGAGCAGTAATTGCCTCTGTGGGTGTATTTATGGCATTGTACCTGCTATTAATGAGGTGCTGTAACTCTTGACCAACTTCCTCAGCACAATTAAGTGTCTGGGTTTCAGAGAAGGGAATAAACAAAGGCCATTAAAGAGTGGAATGGGATGATAAAGAAGAGCCAAGTACGTGCTTTTAAGTTTGTTTGCCCGCTAAAAATTGGGCTGTCTCTGGAGGGACCAATGCTGTCATTGGCTCAGAACTGGCAGTAAACCCTGATTTTATTTGTGGCAGACCTGGTGGGAACTGGAAGATGGAAAAAGAGAACGTAGAAGGTTAACAAGTGCTGGGGGTTTGGTGCTGACACCCAAAACTGCTCCTCTGGTCTGTTCAGGTCAGGATGTGAAATCACCACCCTGCCTCTTCTTCAGGGGAAGGTTTTTCTCAAGGCATTCACCTTGTGCGCAGACAGTGGAGCACTCATGGGGTAGAACCCAAAAACCTTGGTTGGCTTCCCAAGGAGAAGGACTCACCCCCAAAACCCAGAGAGAGTTTAGGTGTGCAGGTGCTCAGCCGTGGGAGATGGGACCAAGTGGCACCCAGTGACGTGGCAGAACACCCCAGATCATTTTCCCTTCGTGATACCTGGTGAGGAAGGGTCTTGTGTGTGTGCCACCCAACAGGAGACCACGTCCTGGGGAGAGAGGAGAGGGCTCTGAGCGGGGGAGAGGGGGTTTGGGTGCTGAGTGAGGGTGCAGAGGTGGCAGGAGGTTTGATTTAAACCGCTGCCATGTCAGGAGGGGCCGTGTCCAGGCGTTGCCAGCATGTGCCCGCTTCAGCTAAAGGTCCCCGGGTCTGTCACATCCCCTTGAGAAGACAAAATAGATTTGCAAGCTTCCCTGGCTTGTGTGTCCTTGTGTCCGAGGGCTGCTTTTGTCGAGAGCTGTTGTGTTGTTCCTGCTAGTTCACGCATCCGAGTCTGCCCGGGCAGCCTGCGCAGCGGGCACGGCCCCTGCTCCACGAGGACTTGGGTGACAGCTGAATACCAAAGTGTCACACGGCTCCGTGTGCCGAGTCAGGCGCTGTGCTGTTGTGGTTTTGGGTGTGTTCTGTCGAATATCCATGGTTCTGGCCAGATGTTCCGGGCGGATCGCGTAACGAGCGACGTTATGAATATGCACAGGGTGCTGGCTGGCCTCTGCTCCCTGCCTGGGATTTGTAACCCCCTTTTTTGGGAGCTGCAGGCGTGCTGGTGGCAGGTGTGACCCGTGATGGCTTGGAGGACGTGCTGCTGGGGACAGGCTCTCCCCGTGCCCTCGCCTCCTCGGGTCTGAGATCTGACGGAGGCGCCGCGGCGGCTCTGCCTCCTCGCTCGTCAGTGAGGTTCTGTAGGTTCTGTGCGTGTGCAAGATTTGAGAATGCAAACGAGGTGCTGAAAGCAGCCCAGAGGCTAGAATCTGTATTCCTGGCAGCTGTGCCTGCCTCGTTTGGATGTGGCACTTCTGTAGGCAGTAGAGAGACGCCTTCCCCAGAGCAACGTTAGAGGGGCTTCAGCCATCTCGGGCCTTTGCCTCTGTGATTGCTTTTCTGCAGTTCCTGGAAACTTCAAATATAATTTGAACATGAAGATCTGTTCTTGTTCCCTATTAATGTTGCATCCATATGTAATTTCAAAGAAGAAGAACTGTAAGTCCATCTGGTTTTTTATCCTGGTTTCTCTCACGGGGGATTCACCTCCCGCTCCCACGATTTGCCTTTGGTTTGCTCGCAGACTTAGCGGTGGAATTCAGGCCAAAATAGGTCATTGGTTTGGATCAGTTCAATAAACTTATGTAAGTTTTTACACAAAAGAACCCCGGTGTCCTGAGCTTTGCACTTTTGTGTCCCCTGAAGCAAAAATGTTTCCCGCTGTCACCCCAAAGGTGTGAGTGAAAACCGCCGGGATTTTTCGTCCTGCTGATGGTTTTGTTGTCTGTCCATGAGCTTGGGCACAGCCACCTCAGCTGTGCAAGGTGCCACCTGTCAAAAGGAGAAGTCACGGAGCTGAAGACCTGTTCCTCTTCTGGGCTGTATTTCCCCATGGCTGGGACTCATCCCCGCTTCCAGGTGAGGAATAAAGCTCGAGCTCGCTCTCTCTCTCTCCTCAGTGGGACTGGCCTTGGGGTTAAAACAAATTTCAGCCTCATGGCCTGCACCAAATGATGCTGGGGGAGGCAGGAGGAGGGAGATGCCCCTCTGGATGGGAAACAGCTCCTGGGTAAACTCATTGCCAGGGCATCTCCCATGGGCTATGCCAGCTCCCTGAGACAGGAACGAGACAAGGCGCTGCCTGGGGCTGCTGTGCCAAGGTCACGCAGCCACAGAAGCCCTTGTGGCATCTTTGAGTGCTCGTTTTTCCTTCAGGTCAGGCATGAGAGGAAGTTTTCTGCCAGAAGAATTAAAAACAAAAAAGAAAGGAGAAGCGTTTGGTTGTTCAGCTCCGATGTGTTCAGCACTGCATGGTGGGAACATCCCCTGCCGAAAGAAGACAGGCTGGAAGACAAAGTCTTCCCCAAAGAGACAGTGAAACCTAATCAAACTTCATCAGTGTACGCTCGCCCAGGACAAACAGGACCGGAATATTAAACTGACAAAGGAGCAGAGGGAAACCTATTTCCACCAGTTTTCTCTGTGTTACAAAACAGAATGAGGAGAGTCAATTGATTTTCCTGGAGCTGGTCGTGTTTAAAATGTATGGGAGGGAAGGGAAGAGCCAGGGTGCAGGCTGGAAGTAATCTGCCCCTGGAATATCAGCCAGTGCCGATATCCCCCTGCCCTCCCAAAATAGCTGTTGGCTTAGAAAAGGGTAAAAATAAATTTAAGGCCATGCTCGGAGGACGGAGGGAAAGCAGATTCTGGGATTTGCTGTGGAGGCAGCGAGCTGCCTGGTGCCCTGATGTGCTAGAAGAGACTGCTGAGGTAAGAGACAGCTTTCTGGGGGGAAACTTGCTGAACACGCTGCCAGGAGCACCCAGGGGGAAAAGTCTGGGTTTCTTGTTGGGCTGCTGGCATTCCTGTCTCCTCTCTGTTCCTGACAAAGGGTGGGGAGCACAAGAGGAATAAAGACCTCCTAGCGGGCAAAATAGGGAATAAAAGGCCCCCACCTAAAATGTCAGAAGGGAAAATTAGCCAAGGTCAGGCCGTTTTCCCACTGCTGGGTGGGAGCAGTGCCTGTCTGACCTGAGCCTTGCTGCAGGCTGAAAAATCAGCTCTGACATGGCTCTGCTGGGGGATCCTTCACCCCTCGGCTGCTGTTCCAGCTCTCCCTCTCATCCAACACGGATATGAACCAACTCAAAGCAGTTGAAATCTTTTTTGGGGGTACAGATTGGGCTCAAATGAAGAGCTGTGGTCAGCCCATGCTTTTACCCTTCAAGTTAGTGGTGTATCTATCAGCCCAGATGCCAGAGGCGGGGAAAATCCCTGTGGAAACTGCAATGGCATGAGTGAAAATGGTAATAACGCTCCCAGCAGTCCCCCAGTGAAACTCCCCACCACCAGTCCTTCCAGAGAAGGTGGGAATGGGAACAGCAAGGAAACCCTCGCTGGGCTGGGCTGGGCTGGGTGAGTTTGTGCTTTTCCACCTGTAAAAGCAAGGCTTGGATGTGAAAGCGACTCCATTGAAAGTTCAGGGCAGCGCCTTTGAACGGCGCTTGAAGCCTAGCACTGTTTAATGCTAATCCTGTAACTTTATATAGATGGGCTTTTTTTTCTTCCCCCTTTACACAAAGGAGGAAGGGGCTCAATTCTTCTGAGGGTTGGGTTTTCTGTTCCCTGAGCAGCAGAGCTGCGAGCCCAGCTCTGTCTCGCTGGCATTTCCATCTGAATCCACCTGAAGGGGGTGAGCTTTTGGGGAAGAAAGAGGCTTCTCTCCCTCTCCACGCCAGAATCTGATCTCCAGATTAGCCTGCTGGTTATCAATAGACGAACAACAGTTGTGATTGCAACTCAACACTGCTCCAGCCCTGGAAGAGCTTTGAGGAAAACGGAGTTTTCAATTGGGAGAGCAAAGGACGGAGCCATCGTTTCAGTCATCAGCAATAATTGGCACGGGAGGACGGGCATGCATTCTCCATTGACATAGGATTTCGCCCTGCTCTACCAAGACTGGTCTAAAATTTCAGACCTGATCGCTCCTCTAGCCTACGAAACAGGTCGGTAATTTTTTTTCCGTACCTAAAAATTTGTAGTTTTGGGTGGGATGTGTTCAATAACGAGTTCTTCGCTGTCTGTGCTGTTCCGCTCTTGTCCTCGCGCTGCCACCGTCCCCACTGGCCGCTCTCTGCCTGGTCTCTCCTCGCAGTGGCTCAGATTTACAGTCTATACAAAATTCTGTCGCTCTCCTTTCACCTTTCCAAGACAGGGAATGTGCTAAAACTTTCCCTTGGCGGAATGAATTTTCCCCTATGGAGAATGCAGTGGCGTTGATGTGAGAGAAGAACTTCCCGTCCACTGTGTTCCAAACTTCCCAAGTAATGGCAGTCAAGAGGGAGTGATGTGGGATAGAAGATGGGATGTTCCCCTTGTGCTCTGTGAGTGTCCTTAGAAGGAGTTGGATCTGTGGATCCACATATTCCATACAAACAGATCCAGGGGGAGAACACGCAGAGTCGCCGGGTTTTGTAGGGAGATTTTTAAAGCTGGGAAGGTGGGGAGGCCGCTGTTCACTCCCAGGCTGTACATATTGCACATGGGTGGTGTGGGAAGCTGGCCACGTCCCTTCCCAGCACGTTGGGAGCACCCCAGACCTTCCTGGGAGCTCTCCCCGAGCCGTGCCCGTGCGGCACGAGGGGAATCGATGGGCGAAGAAATCAAAGCAGGTGTTTGAGCAATATTTTCTATTGGATTAATAACGAGTAACAAATTGCATTGGGCACAGAAGGAATTAGAGCTGGCACGGGATTTCGCTTTCATTTTGTATCTGCTCCCTCTCTCTCTCTCTGATTCCTGTGCGAGGAGCTGCCCAGCTGTGTATGTGTTTGGGCTCCTTCCACGCTCACCCTGAGCCATGCTTGTGGTGGCAGCCAGGGCAGAGGATTAGCTGAAGCTGAAGCCCCTGGACCATGAGAGCACATCACAGCTCTCCTGTCTGGAGCAGAGCTGCTCCTGCTGGGATCAGCCAGGAGCGGCCATCCCCGCCCTAAGAGGATCAGGAATTGCTCCTGAACCCTCAGGAGAGTAAAGAGCCCACGGAGAGCCGTGGCTGTTTACAGCTTCCAAACACGAAATGAGCTCTTCCAGGTGGTTCTGGGCTTCCTTTGGCAGCGATTTGCTGTTGTCAGCAGGGAATGCTCCTCACACCTATCCGTGGGACAGCATTTCAGGGCTGCCTGGTAGGTGAGGGACCTCCAGCTCTGAAACATCCCCGTGTTGGCAGCAGTCTGGAATCGCCTCAAGGATGTGTTTTCCTCCTGATGTGATGCCTGCCTGGTTTGTCTCCTTCCTGTAGGATGAACAAAAGGTCATTTCTGGGAGCCTGGGTGGCCCTTTTGGTGATAACAGCACGGCAGCGAGGTGAGTATCTCCCATCAGGAAAACATTCCCCAGCTGGGCCATGCCCAGAGACCCCAGTGGGCTTGGGAAGCCACCCCAGAGAGCTTGGAAAATGACCCCAGAGGGCTGGGAAACAACCCTAGAGGGCTGGGAAACAACCCCAGAGGGCTGGGAAACAACCCCAGCTCCTCGGCTGGAGCAAGAACAACAACCAGGGTGAACTGAGCGTTTCCCATGGGGACAGAGGGACTGAGAATCCTGAGGGATGCTTGTGTTTATCATTTATATGGCTGTGTGTGCACCCGGAACATTCCAGAGGAAGCAGGAGTTTGGAAAATGTCTGTGTTAGGGCCGCTGAGCAGGGATGGTAGTGTGGCACCAGTAGAGTTGAAGAAGAATTGAGGAGTGTCTGCTGAGATTCCTGTTTAAAAAAGAAATAAAAGCCATGTCTTGTAGCTGTGCCTTGGCTGTGATAACTCATCAGGTGTGTAACAGCTGTGAAATGATTTATTTTACGGCCTGGCAGGAGGAGTTTTGCTGTGGCCCTTCGGATATGCCTGTGGAAACAGGGCTGTGGCTTGGACACCATCAATGCTACCTCCCTTTATGTCCAGCAGAGCACTCAGGTCACACGAGTGTCCTGGGAAATCAGGATGCCAGTGGGTTAGGCCAGATTTCCCCTTATCTCCCTTTCCCATGGGGAATTTGGAGCCTGTGGAGGGTCAGTCAGTGACTCCTTAATGCCCAGCCTGGAGCATCCTCAGGGCTGAGCATCGAGGAGAGCCCCTTCCCTGTCCGTGGGAACACAGAGCAAGCTGGCCTCGGCTGGAGGCCCCTCGAGAGCTCAGAGCAGGGCCCAGGAAATGAAAGCTTGTCCCAAATCCAGGCGAACAGAGCCGGGATTGTTCCGAGCCCGGGGGCTCTGTCAGCCCAGATTGAATGTCGTGAGGTTTTCCTGCATCAAAGAGGGGAGAAGGGGGGGGAAAACCCAGAAAAATCCCCTTTTCCTCTGTGAGGAGTTGACTGGAGGAACAGGATGTGAAACGACAGCAGAGGTCTGGCAGTGGCTGGGACAGGAAGGGACTTGTGCCCTGGGGCCTGAAATGGCTGCTTGTGCCTCAGGCTGATGGATTTGAGCCTGGTAGAAAAGCAGCGGCTGAAATGTGTCAAAACCATCTTCTGAAGTTCTTTTGGGAGAGACAATTATGTCACTGGCAGAGCCTTTCAGCAGGAAACTGAATTTTGCTGGGAAATGTTGGAGCAGTCGTGACCCCTCAGGCTGTGCCCCGGGCCGGGAGCCCTGGCAGGGGAGGAGCAGGCAGGGGGAAGATGGGCACTGCCAGGAACGTGGCTCTGGGGTGGAATTGGTGCTGCTTGCTCTCCTGAGCACCTCACCATGTGGAACAGCCAGTCCTGCCCGTCCTGGAACCAGGATGGACCCGTTGTCCTTGTGTGAGGACAAGACTTAGGGGGTATGGCTTGGTCACAGGCCCAGGGGAGGCAGAAGTGCAGCTGGGGTGCATCTTGTGGTCATTTTGCTGCGCCCCGACTAACCTGGAGGATGCTTTTTCTCCTGAGCCTGTCCCAGAGCCTGTCCTAAAGCCAGTCCTCCAGCCAGCAGCTCTGCCCTGGCTTCCAGCGCCCTTTGGCTGCTGATGGTGGGTTTGGTGCTGTTTTCCTGTGGCCTCTCTGAAGTCAGGGCTGTCCTGACACTGCCCTGAGGACTCTTCTCCCTCTGCTTCCAGCTCACGGCATGGCAAGCCTGTATCCATTCTGGCAGAACGACACCAAAACCCCCAAAGTCGACGATGGGAGCTCACCTGAAATCAAGATTTCTGTGCCATTCATCTTTCTTGGAGCCCCGTACAGAAGCGTTTATGTAAGTGGAGAAAGCAGATCTTCCCTTCATCCTTTTCCTTGCCATTATTGGCTGCATTTTAAACACGCTCTGCCTGTCATCAGGAACTGGAAGATTTATTAGCAGCTACCTGACAAGTTCTTAGATTTCATGAACTGATAGGTTTTATGATTAAGAAAGTCAAAGGTACATTTAATGGGATAATGTTCATGGGAAAGGGATCTAAAAGGCAATAAATTTTCTTTGTGGGTGATTAAATGGCACAGCAAAGCGAAGGGCTTGACACAAGGGACATTATTCCTGCTCCATGACAGGAAACAAGAACATGCAGGACCTGCAGGGGGGAGAAAGGGGCACGAGTTTTATGGGAGCCCAAGAGAAGGACAGGCTGCTGCTGTTCCCAGGTGATGGCACAGCAAAAGCCCGGCTGAGGGGACACCAGGGCTGGGCTGAGAGGGGTCGCTTGAGCTCACCTAAACCTTAGACAGGGCCTAAGTCAGCGTGCCTGTGCCACATCCCAAGTTTCGTGGAGAGCTCATCTCTGTGGGATCAGAAGAGAGGCAAAGCCTCATCCATTCCCCAGTTTGTGTTTGTGCACAGCAGCACTGGGAGAGCAGGAATCCCATTTCAAACCCTTGCATGGCGGGGGATTCCAGCACCCAGGGCAGCAGAGCCATTTGCTGTCCACGCTTTGCGACAGCGTTGTTTTGGGGAGCACCTTCAGCAGACTCTGGTGGGGCTGTGGTGGCACCTCCCTGCTCTTGGGGAGCCCCAGGATCTGCCACACATGACAAAGCCAAAGGCAGTTTTGCTCCACGCAGCCCCCTGTGTCATCATCATCCTCATCCCTCAGTGCTGCAGAGCTGCTCTCCACAGGCTGAGTGACCCCAGGAGCCCAGGGCAGTGTCTCAGTAGATTTGGGTGCCATCCTGCTCTGATGGGTGCCTCTTCTGTGCTGTCCTCTAGAACCCTATTTTGAAGACTTTTCAGGGCTTTGTGCTGCTTTTGGGGCTTCCTGCAGCAACCCTTGGCCACCGTGGGTAGAAAGAAGCTGAATCTGTGCCCGGAAGGTCGGGCTGCTCCCCCTCTGTCTGTGTATAGACCCAAATCCTCTCACCCCGCGTTTCCTGACAAACCAGCAGCTCTGCGCTGATTTATTCTGCTAAACCGCCTTTGCTCAGACAAAGCGGGGGTCTCCACGCAGGTCAACAACAACGGCGTGATCTCCTTCAACGCCCTGGTCAGCCAGTTCACGCCGGAGGCCTTCCCGCTGACCGACGGCCGCGCCTTCGTGGCGCCCTTCTGGGCGGACGTGCACAACGGCATCCGCGGGGAGATCTACTACAGGGAGAGCACGGAGCCAGAGCTGCTCCGCAGAGCCTCCAGGGACATCCGCAGGCACTTCAGGGACATGGCCTCCTTCTCTGCCCTCTGGGTCTTCATCGCCACCTGGGAGGAGGTGACGTTCTACGGGGGAAGCAGCACGACGCCGGTAAGAGCTGTGCTCCTCACGGGCGTGTTTCGTGTCTTGTCCCATCGTTTGTGTGTGAAATCAGGCGAGGCACGCTGTGTTCCTGCTCCTCACTTCCCTTCTGGGCAGAGGAGCACCACGGCCCTTTCGTTGTCTCCCCTGGGAGCCTGTACGAGCCTCGCTCCCTGCTTTAGATCTCCAGGGAAAGCAAATCCTCCCCGGTGTTTGTAGGCAGTGGATCTAAGCAAGGCTCTGCCACCAATTAGGACTTTCTGGCTCAATCATAATGCATTTCTTGCATACAAATGCAGATATTTCTGATGGCAGCTCCCTGCCTGCACGGGAGACTGATCACGCTGATCAGAGTCACGCTAACGACTTGGCCGTGTCACATGGCCATAAATGTGTGAGCTGTATCTCACAGGAGGGGGATGGTGGTGGGATATTTGTCAGGGCATGGACAGCTTTTAAATATCTGGTGAATTTGTGAGCTGTGACTGCAGCTGATGGCGGGAGGTCCGTGCTGGACTGCTGGTAGGGCCTGTGCTGGAGCTTGGCATGCGAATAGAATCAGAGTGGTTTGGGTTGGAAAAGATCACCTCAGGGACACCCTCCACTGGAGCAGGTTGCTCCAAACCTCATTCTTGAACAGCAAGTGAGGGATCCCAGCTATTGTCTGGGTTGTTCGGGATTAGCCTGTGTGCTGTGAGTGCCAAAACCCGGCTTCTCCTGTCTCGAGGAGTTGGCTCTGATAAACAGTTCAGCTCTTTTCCATTTGTTAGAGAAGCTTGAGATTCGATGCATATTTTTTGCCAGCCCTGGCAGCACTTGCAGAAAAACGCCACATATATGTATTTATATATCTATATATATTTGCAGACAGCAAGCAATATAGAGATCCGTGTATTGCCTGAAGAATTACATTTGCAACACAATGCAATTTATTTTGCTACGGAGCAGCCTTCCTGCTCAGCAGCAGCCAGAACTCGGGGCTGGCACAAGGAACAGCATCGTGCAACTCAAGCAGGAATTTCATCGCAATGCAGAAAAGCTGCAGAGAACAGTTTTGGGAATGTGGCCTCAGGGACGCTGCAGTTGCTGCCTGGAGATGTCACCTGAGCAAATGGGTTCATTTCCTGAGGGCCTGGTTGGACAGAGAGGGTGCTCCACGGCCAGGAGGTCCAAAGAGGGGGATTTTGGGGGTTGGTGGAAGTGTTCCTCATGAGGAGAGCCAGGTGTGAGATTCACCTCCTGCCGCCTTCCCAGAGGCTCCTGAGCAGAGCAGGGTTTGCTGCTGCACGGAAAAGCTGTTGTGGCACTCTCCAAGTGCCGCTGCCTTTATGTGTGACGCGCTTGTGATCTCCCAGCGCGGCCACGGGCTTGGCAAAGGGGTGAGCAGGAGGAAACCAGGAGTGGGAGAAGGAACCCCGGGGAAAGGATGAGGAGTGGAAGTGGCTCTGCTGTCGCTCCCTGCCCTGCCTGCCCTGGTGCGAACTGTGCCATTTGCAGCTGCTGAGAGGCAGCTCTGCCCACACCTCTGTCTCTCTCTCTCTCGTGGCAGCTCCCAGAGCTGCTTCGTGTTCGAGATTTCTCCTGGCAGGGGCCGAGTGTGCCTCGGAAGTGACATCCCCTGCGGCGTGCAGGTGGCGAGAGCAGCCCTGGGCTCCCCTCTGAGGCATCCTCAGGGCCGGTGGGTTTGCTCCAAGGGGATGGGACGTGGGGTAAAGTGACCCCCAGCCCTCCCCTTCCTCCAGCAGCCACCAGCTGCTTGCGGTGCTCGGGGCTGCTGGCAGGATAAGCCCTGGTGCTTCCCAGTGGGAGATGGTTTGATCCATGGGCTTTCCCGCTCACCTGGGAATGGTTTCTGTGGCTGTGGTTTCCTCCCCAGTGGGCAATGCCCTGGTAGCCAGGCTCGAAGTGTTGCTCTGGATTAGTTAAAAGAGAGGCAGCCCGCACCTCGTGCCCTGCTAAAATCCTGCGTGCTCGGAGGCAGGAGGAGCTGTTCTCATGGCGTGGTCCCAGGGCAGGGATGGGAAGGACAGGAAAAGGCAGGGAGCTGAGAGAAGTGACTGGCTCAGTTCCCAGTGATGAGCTCTGCTGCTGGATCTGCAGGGATAGAGGGGGACACCTCAAGGGAAGGAGCTGCTTCTGTCTTTCTGCACAGCCCTAAAAGGGAAGTTGGGCTCTTCCCACCTGGATCCCGGCTGGAATGTGCCTGGAGTTTGTGGGGCTGGAAATGCAGAGTCATTTCAAGTGAAAGGAAGGACAGGAGCAGAGGATTTAGCAGGTAGGGAGGGGATTTGGCAGCCAGCAAAGTGCGGGGTATACGCGGCTGGCTTGGATGGAATCCGCCCTCAGCAGCCTTGTAGGATGTGAATGTGGAAGGGAACCGGGAAAGATAACGCAGGAATAAAGCTAAAACAGGGTAATGGGAGATAACAAACAGATCACAACCACCCGAATCCTGCCCGCTGCTCCTTCCCCCTGAGCTCATTCTCATGCTGCCATCTATTGGTGTTCCCTTGGATCGGAGGTGGTCCTGTCGTGCTCCCAGGCGGAGGAAGGAGCAGGAATGGGAGCTGCTGCAGCTGTGGCAGCAAGAACAAGCGGATTTCGGGTCTCATTCCGCTTCTGCTCTTCACCGTGAGGCTCACCCGGGCCACACATCAATGTGGCAGGAGGGCAGGAGAAAGGCAGTATCACCGTGTGAATGTGCCCGTGGATTTCCACAGGTGAACACGTTCCAGGCTGTCCTGATCACAGACGGGGTGTCATCCTTTGCCTTATTTAACTACCACGAAATCAGCTGGACCACGGGCACAGCCAGCGGAGGGGACCCCCTCACTGGTCTCGGCGGGGTGATGGCACAGGTGAGGCTCTTGCTCCCATATCCCCATCTCTGCTGAGCTCTTGGATGACTGCCTATGGCTTTTCCCAAGGTGTCCATGCTCTCTCAGGCCGCTGAGTCCCTCAGCATCTCCAGCACTGGCCTTGCACTGAGCTGCTGGGCACGGCGGGATGAGCACTCCAAGATTTGGTGGTGGCAGCAGGGCCACAGGCAGTCCCTCTGCCTGAGGAGGGGGACATTCCTGAATGAGGGGAGCCTCCCTACAATGCTCCCTGACTTCATTTTGGCCACTCAATTCACACACCCTCAGATCCAGATGTATATACAGACATGTATCTATACGAACATAAATCTGTAAATACACACCCATTCTGCTCGGAGTGCCTGTTTAGCTTTTCACTCACATCCAAACTACCTGAAAAAAAGAAATTTAGACTACCTGAAAACAGAAATCTCCAGAAAGAGCCATTAAAACTAAAGAAGATGCGCTCATGGGGGACAGAGAAGTGAGGAAATGCAGCATCGCTTTCCCCTTGCCAAGGTGGGTGATGGAATTTGCTCTCTCTCTCTGGTTTAGGCTGGCTTCAATGGTGGAAATCTCACCAACTTTTTCAGCATCCCAGGCTCCAGAACCCCAGACATTGTCAATATTGAGGAAACAACCAACGTAAACGTCCCTGGGCGCTGGGCTTTCAAAATAGATGGCAGAGAAATAGACCCGGCCAACGGCTGCAGCCTGAGAGGTAAGGGAGAAGTGGCATTGCTTGTCCCCAGATTTTGGGGTGCAGCGTAGCAAAAGGTGATGCTGTTGGGGTGCTGCACGATCTGTGCTTTTGCCAAGGCATCCCCACGAGCTGCAGCTGCGGGGACAGAAACACAAGAGAAGGTTCAGTCCGTGCACATCTCCGAGTTCCTGCGATAATTGGTGGCAACAGGAAAGACCCGGGGACAGCAATTTCCTCCTGCCCATAAATTAGGGAGGCTGATCTCGTGGTGCCATTTCCCTTGTTTCTGCAGGAGGAACAGCAGGTTTTCCAGGCAGGACAAATGCCGTGTGTCTGCAGCAGTTACAGAGCCTGCGCCTGTGTCCCTGACAGCGCGGGGCCATAAAGGGATCGATGCACACAGTGGCTGCACAGGGACTCTGCTGCTGAAAGATTATTGCATTTCCATTTGACAAATAAAACTGTCAGGAGCAGCCACAGTGCTGCAGGAGTCTTTCCAGCAAGAGAGGATTGTTGTTTGCTGACGGACACTGGAGACGTGTGGCTTCTTTGTGTCCTAGTTGAGGACTGTGCTGAAGGTCCACGAGACTCCAAGGCTCTTGCAGCTCCAGCAGAGTTTTGGGTCCAGCTGCTCCAGCTGCTGACCCCAGGAAGAAAGGCTGGACTTTGCAGAGAAGCTGGAAACCAGTCTCAGCTTTGCAGGTGACAAGAGGAGAGCGAGTAGATCCCGCCACTGGATTTAAATTTCACGGGGAATGGCCGATTGCCCTTTACGAGAAGAGATGCAGCACGAGGTGTTGGATCCGAATTATACCCCTTTCCCAAATTCCCCACGCCAGGATGGTTGGAGCGTGGGCCTTGCCAAGAGGAGACATTTGTTGCGGGGAAGCAGAAAATAGCTTTTTTTTTTTTTGTAGGAGGCAGGGAAGAGAACAAAAAGTTTAGGAGAGGTAAACTCAGGCAGCGCGCGGCAGAAGCCACGCGCCGGAGGAGTGTGAAAGATGGCCAGATGGAGGGGAGAGAAACTCTCACGGGGACTTGCCACCCTTGTTCTCCAGCCTTCTCTCTGCCTCTCCTGTCTCTCACCAGCCAAACCCGCTCCCCTCTGCGGGTGTAACACGTCTGCTCCGTCTGGGGCTGTGCGATCACTCAGCGCTCCCACTGGGGCTCGTGTGTGGGGTGGAAGCTGCTTGTCAACAGCTCTTTGGTGTTGTAACTACTACGAGCTCTTCCTGAATGGGAGTAAATTGCTCCTGGGGCTGCTGATGACAGGGCGGCTTTCTGGCCAGCACAGTTATGTGAGCAGGGGGATCATGGAAGTGGCAGCAAAGCTGGAGGACGGTGCAAGTGCAGAAAAAGTGCTGGAAAGTGCCTCCAAATGGGGCTTTTCCTTTGGGAGAACAGCACAATTGCCTCTTGTGCCCTGCCATGCTGAGGAAGAACCAGAGCGGTGGGTGTCCAAAATGTGTGGAACAGCCTTCAAGTTTCCCAGCCCGCGTGTTGCAGCACTGACCCCGGATTTGTGGCAGCACTCACAGCGTTCCAGGGACTCGTGGCGCGGGTAGGACTCGAAGAGGACGCACCACACACTGGAAACGAAGCTTGGGGTTTGCTGAGTGGCTCTTGCTGGGAGTTTGCACAAACAAAGCAGCTGAGAAGCCCAGCAGCAGGACACGGTGGTGGTGGTGGTGGTCTCCACCGCAGGAGCAGCAGACTCCCCGAGGGTGCACTCAGAGCGTGTTTCTGTTTCAAGAAGTGATGTAGAGTGGGTTTTTCCCTTTCTGTCTTTCTAGGACAGTTTCTCCGTCAAGGGGAGATCTTTTGGGACAACGCCAACTGCACCACCAAGTGCCGCTGCCTGGACTTCAACAATGAGATCTTCTGCCAGGACATGGCTTGCGGCCCCTTCGAGGCGTGTGAGACGAAGACCAAATTCTTCCAGTGCGTGCCGGTGGAGAGCAGCACCTGCGTGGTGTTCGGAGATCCACATTACCACACCTTCGACGGCTTCCTCTTTCACTTCCAGGGTTCCTGCTCCTACCTCCTCGCCAGGCAGTGCTGGCCAGGCTCCCAGCTGCCCTACTTCAACGTGGAGGCCAAGAATGAGAACCGAGGCGGCTCCTCCGTCTCCTGGCTGAGGGATATTTTTGTGGAGGTCTACTCGCACAAGATTGTTCTCCCCAAGGGCAGCTTTGGGAAGGCAAAGGTAAGAGCTCTGCTGGAAGGGGGGAACTTGCCAGGTCGGCTCCTCTGAGGCGGCAGTAGGACCGCGCCGGCAGCCTGGAGAGCGTGGGATGGCACTTCTGGGCCTCGTGTGTCCTGGGGATGGGCACGGGTGACAGGAAATGCCTGTGGCGTACCAACGGCTGTCCCTCTGTGCGTGTCCCTACCCCAAGACCCCACAACAGGGCTGTCCTGTCTGTGTCCCAGCACGAGGCCTCTGCTGTTCCATACGCTGGCTCAGCCGCCGGCTGTTGTCCCCGCAGGTGGACGACCTGGTGGTGTCCCTGCCCGTCTCCCTGGAACTGGGCGCAATCAAAGTCTACCAAAGCGGCCTGTCCACCACCCTGGAGACTGACTTTGGCCTGCTGGTGACCTACGACGGACAGCACTACGCCTCCGTGTCCGTGCCGGGCTCGTACATCAACGCCACATGCGGGCTGTGCGGCAATTACAATAAAGACCCCGAGGACGACGTCCTGCGCTCGGACGGGAGGGTGGCCACGTCCGTGCCAGAGCTGGGCGAGAGCTGGCAGGTGCCACATCCTGAGCGCAGGTGCTCCACAGGCTGCCTGGAGAACTGCAGCCTCTGCGACCCCGCCACCGAGGCTCTGTACTTCACCCCCGAGTACTGCGGCTTCATCAACAAGAGCGGGGGGCCCCTCTGGGAGTGTGGCTCCGTCGTGGATCCCACAGCCTTCGTCCACAGCTGCGTCTACGACCTCTGCGGCGCCAGGGACAACGGCACCGGGCTGTGCCAGGCCATCCAGGCGTACGCCGCCGTGTGCCAGGCCCTGGGCATCTCGGTGGGAGAGTGGCGGAGCCAGACGGGATGCGGTGAGTGTTTGGGGGAAGGGGAGCAGTGCCAGGGGTTTGCCTGTGTGCCCAGGAGTGCGTGGCAGGAGGGGGAGGAAATGCAAGGGAGGGAATTTCCTGAAGTGGAGGGAGTCGGGAGAGAACCGATCGGTCCCTCCTCTCCACGGCATCACACCCTTGCTCCAGCAAAAGTGTGGCCCAAGCCAGGCATGAGGTGGGAGCTCCACGTTGCTCTGGGGATCATCAGCTGCCATGAGGAGAGATGGAGGCTGGACTGGAATGGGGACTGGTTGGTCAGTCCACCATCCTCACGGCTTTAAATAGCTCTGGGCGGCTCAGTGGCTCTGGGGCTGTTTTGGAGAAGCCCAGGACTGGCCAGGGAGGCCAAGGAGGGAAATGGAGGGGCCAATCCTACCACTGAGGGGCTCATGGGTCACTCTGTGTTGTCTCTGCTGTGGTCAGTGAGAAGGTGGCAGCTGACCCCGAACTGTGCCGTAACACGGTCCTTCTGTTTGTCACCCCTCTGCGCCCACAGCGGCGGCCGTGCAGTGCCCAGAGCTCAGCCAGTACTCGGTGTGTGCCAGCAGCTGCCCTGCCACCTGCTCGGACCTCACGGCCCCGCTGGCCTGCACCTCCCCCTGCACCGAGGGCTGCGAGTGCCCCGAGGGCCACGTCCTCAGCGCCGACCGCTGCGTCCCCATCCAGGGCTGCGGCTGTGACGTGAACGGCCGCTACTACGCCGTCGGGGAGTCCTTCTGGGCGTCAGCAGACTGCACTGTGCAGTGCCACTGCGAGGCTGGCGGCGAGGCCAGGTGCTTCAACACCACCTGCCCCGAGGGAGAGCTCTGCGCCGTCGAGAACGGCTACCGGGGGTGCTACCCAAAGCGGGAGACCGTGTGCTTGGTGGGGCAGGACCAGGTGCTGCAGACCTTTGACGGCATCACCTTCCCCTACCCGCTGGAACAGTCCTACACGCTGCTCAAGACCTGCCCAGAGAGGCCAGACTTCGTCGAGGTGGACATCAGCCAGAAGAAGGCCGGCTCCGCTCCCAACGGGCCGCGCTTTGTGCGGGTCCAGGTGGCCGGCCAAGAGGTGAAGATTGCAGGCACCAGGCTGTCGGACATTAAGGTAAAGGTGCTGCCCAGGGACAGGCTGGGAGGTGGTGGCTTGTGCTGTGATCCAGCAGGGAAGGGCTCATGGCTCTGTGGCTGTGGACACCACGGTGGCACTCGAACCATCACGTGGAGGCCCTTTAGGTGCCTGTGAAGTTGTCGCCACAGCACTGCTCCTCTTGTTTGCTGAGGAGCCTTTCCTGCCTCCTCCTTCTCCTGCAACTTGTTTTTTCCCTGGAAGAAAAACTGCTTTTTGTGGGGCAAAAAAGATACAGCTGCATGCCCTCACTCAGAGGAGGCTCTGGGCCTTGGAGGGTGGGTATGGGTCAGGAATGTTTAATGTGCACAGTGTGGTTGGGCAAAGCCACATCAGCCTCCCTGAAGCCTCTCGACTTTGTTCCTTGTAGGTGAACGGTTATGACGTGGGACTGCCCTATTTCCACCCCTCTGGCCGCCTGGAAGTCTACCGGACTGACAACAGCACCGTGATGGAGTCTGAGGGGCTCCTGGCCATCAGCTACTACGACTCCGGCCTCCTGGAGATCCGCCTCTCCACCTCCTACTTCAACTGCACCGGCGGCCTCTGCGGCCTCTTCAATGACAACTCCAGCGACGAGTTCAGCCTGCCCAAGGGCAAGTTCACCGACAACCTGGAGCTCTTCCTGGAGAGCTGGACCACCTTCGACGAGATCTGCAACGGGGAGTGCGGGGACCTGCTCATGGCTTGCAACAACGACTCGGAGCTGCTCAAGTCCTACAGGAGCCGCTCCAGCTGCGGCATCATCAACGACCCCACCAACAGCTCCTTCCTGGAGTGTCACAGCGTGGTCAATGTCTCGGCCTACTACAGGACGTGCCTCTTCCGCCTGTGCCAGAGTGGGGGCAACGTGTCGGAGCTGTGTGACTCGGTGGCACGCTACGCCAGCGCCTGCAAGAACGCCGACGTGGACATCGGCCAGTGGAGGAGCCACAGCTTCTGCCGTGAGTCCACCAAAGCTTTTCATCACCCAGGGTGGGGAGAAGGGGGTTTGGAACCCACTAGACCCAGGCAGAGTCTTTTTGCTGGGGATTTGTGGGCATGCAGAGGTGGAGCAGCTTTTTGTGTGGGATGCTGGAATCACAGGCAGCAGTATCTGGTGCCAGCAGAGACAGATTTCCCAGGGAAGCGGTTCCAGGGTGGCATTTCAGGAGGCAGCAGAAGTTTTATGGTGTGCTGTAGGAGCGTTCCGGAGCTGCGGATGGTGTCTGGAGGTGCTGTACGCCACCACCAGAGGATAATTTGAATAACGCTGGGTTTTAGCTGCTGCTGTAAACTCTCCGTGGATGGGAGAACATTCATAATTCAGAAGCAAATGTGAAAAACCCCGAGTGTGGAAGTAGACGGTGGGAAGGCTGTGCCTGTCTCTGCCTCAGAAGTTTCAGGGAGGTGTTTGTTTGGGAAATAACAGGAGGAGGCATCGCTTGGCACACGGCAGGACAGGGCTGAGAGGTGAGGGGGGTGATGGCTGAGGGGAGAAGGGGTTGCAAAGGGAATGGGATGAGCCAGTGGCCACAGGATGCTGGGACTGTTTCCCCTTTTCCCCCTGAATCGGCCACCACCCACTTTTTGCCTGTTCCTCACCCCGTGCCGTCAGAGGTGGGGGCTCAGGCTCTGTGTTTGCCGGCCCTGCAGCTCTCTCCTGCCCAGAGAACAGCCACTTCGAGGAGTGCATGAGCTGCGTGGAGACCTGCGAGAGCCTGGCCTCGGGCCCCGTGTGCAGGGACACCTGCTCGGAGGGCTGCCAGTGCGACGAGGGCTTCGCCCTGCGCGGCACCCGCTGCATCCCCCGCCGCGAGTGCGGCTGCAACTTCGAGGGCCGGCAGCTGGCCACCAACCAGACCTTCTGGATGGACATCTCCTGCCACTTCCTGTGCTACTGCAACGGCTCGGACAACAGCGTGTACTGCGAGAACATGTCCTGCAAGGACGACGAGTATTGCCTGGAGGAGAACGGCCTCTACTACTGCCACGTCCGCACCGACGCCTCCTGCATCATCTCGGGCTACGGGCACTACCTGACTTTTGACGGCTACTCCTTCGACTTCCAGAGCAGCTGCGAGCTGGTGCTGTGCACCACCATCTCCCGGCCCATGGTGGAGCGCTCGGACACGTTCCCGGCCTTCACTGTCACGGCCAAGAACGAGGATCGGGACACCTCTCTGGCCCTGTGGGTGAAACAGGTCCAAGTGGAGGTCTTCAATTACAACATCGTCATCCACCGTGCCTACAAATACACCGTGCTGGTGAGTGCAGGGCCGTGAGGGCTGTGGTTATTTCTGCAGGTGCGACTCCCAAACTGCAGAACAGTTCCCTAGACATGGCCCGCAAGGTTTTCTGGGGGTCAGGTCATGCTTGGGCTCATCCTAGGGTGCTGCTAGGCACAGCTTTTGGAAGGGGTTTCTGCTTTGGCTGCCTTGTTTTGGGTGTGGAGGCGAGGACAGCAGGCACCTTGCTCTGGGAACGCCGAGCCGCCCTCATTTGTGTCCTTCTGTGGAACTCCCACCGTGATTCCCCCTCACAGTGGGCCTTGTTTCCTCCCTGCAGATCAACGACGAGCGTCTCTACCTGCCCCTGAAGCTGGGCCAGGGCAAAGTGAACATCTTCGCCTTTGGTTTCCACATCGTGGTGGAGACCGACTTCGGGCTGAAGGTGGTGTACGACTGGAAGACCTTCCTGTCTGTCACCATCCCACGGGGCTTCCAGAACCTCACGTACGGCCTCTGCGGCCGCTACAACGGCAACCCCGAGGACGACCTGGTGGCCGCCGGGGGGACACCGGCCACCAGCATCAGTGACTTCGTGCTGAGCTGGGCCAAGCGGGACGCGTTCTGCCGCGTGGGCTGCGGCGACCGCTGCCCGGCCTGCGGCAAGGTGGAAGGATTCTGGAAGCCTCAGCAGCTCTGCAGCCTCATCCCCAGCCAAAGCGGCGTCTTTGCCAAGTGCCACAGCAAGATCAACCCTGGTTTCTTCTACAAGAACTGCCTCTTCGACACCTGCGTGGATGGGGGGGCCATGCAGACAGCCTGCAGCTGGCTGCAGAACTACGCCAGCACGTGCCAGACTCAGGGCATTGCCATCACTGGCTGGAGGAACTTCACCTCGTGCTGTAAGTGGCACCCTTCTTTTCCTGGGGTGCCAGGGACGGGGAGGCCGATGGCCTGGCAGCCAATCCCTCTCACGGTTGCCGGGTGAGGTGGATGAAGTCTGAGACATCATATTCTCCTGGAGTTGTTGCAAACTGCATGTGGTACAGCAGGATCAGGGATGGAAAAGGGGAGGCCTCAGGCTCAGAAGGGACAGGGATGGAAAAGGGGAAGCCTCAAGCTCAGAAGGCATCAGCCATCCCCGCCAGTTAACCAGGGATTGTATCAGTCAGCCTCAAAGCCAGCAGTAGGTGTTTGCTCTAACGAAGCTGCAGCCCCTTGTCGATGAGATGACGATGTGCTGTTCAATCAGGCTCCTGAGGACGGGGACTGCATGCCTCCCTGGCAGCCAATCTGTCTGGCAAATCAGATGGGAAGTAATTGTCTTTGCTAACGAGACTGCAAATTAAATTTGTATTGTTTTTCCCTTCTAACAAGCAAGCTCATGGCTCCGGGGCCCCGCTCTCACGGGGTGGCGAGGCCACAGACTGGCACCATGCATGACAGGTCTGAATCAGTCCCTGGTGGCGGGTTTTGTCCGTGGAGCTAATCTGTGTCTATTTTGTCCCCTGCTCAGCTGTCAGCTGTCCCCCCAACAGCCACTACGAGAGCTGCGTGTCCCTGTGCCAGCCCCGGTGTGCCGCCATCCGGCTGAAGAGCGACTGCAGCCACTACTGCGTGGAGGGCTGTCAGTGTGACCCCGGCTACGTCCTCAATGGCAAGAGCTGCATCCTGCCCCACAACTGTGGCTGCTACTCTGATGGCAAATACTACGAGGTACGCGGCTCTCGGGGCTTGCTCCCTCCCTCTGGATGATATTTGTGGCAGAGTTTGAGCGGGGATGACAGTCAGGCTGGGCTGGCAGCAGGGCTAGAGAGGAGAGGGATGTCCTTCTATGGTGAGCTGCATAGGGAGTCTTTCTACCCAAAAAAATTGTCGCACAGTTGTTGGATGAAGGCAACCTGGGTGTCAAGCACAGGAGGGAGATGGTGGAGGTGGGAGGGAGGAAAGGGTGGTGACTGGGAATACTCTTTGATGAGTGCCAAAGACCAGTACTCTGATAACGTTGTTCTAGGTATTCCACACATGGTAGTTTTACTGTTTCACATAAAATTTGCTTTTTTTTTAGCTGCTGGATGTCGCTGAGGAGTTTGATGCAGCAGAGTGCTGTGCTTACAGCGTTGCTCATGTTTTAGTGGGTTGTATTTTGTGCCAGTGAAACTGTGCTGTGGAAGGTGCCTTTGCTCCACGAGGAGCCAGTACCGGGGTACTGTCAAACGGGGTTCCTTGCAGATGGGTTGGTGGCTGGCAGAGTGCAGGAAAGAGGCCAAGGAGGTATTTTTAGCACTGTGGTTTTTGTGCGTGCACAAGAGGTGAGGGAGGTTGTGGTGGCAGTGCGAAGGTGAGTGTGGGGAGCAGCGATGTTGCAAAGTAGGTGCAAGCTGCCAGCGTGTTCTTTGCACCTCTTCCTCTGCCCTCATTGCCTGCTCTTGCTTGTCGTGTGACAGAGGGGTGTAAACCTTGTCCCAAACATCCTCAGAGGGTGATGGGGCAGCTGGCGACGGGCCCCTCTTTCAGCCCAAACAGCTCTTCTGGAACGGGGACTGCACCCGGCGGTGCCGCTGCTTCCGGCGCAACCTGATCCAGTGCGACCCCCGGCACTGCAAGTCGGACGAGGAGTGCGCGCTGCGCAACGGCGTCCGCGGCTGCTTCAGCACCCGCAGCTCCTTCTGCCTGGCGGCCGGCGGCGGCGTCTTCCGCACCTTCGACGGCGCCTTCCTGCGCTTCCCCGCCAACTGCGCCTTCGTCCTCTCCACCATCTGCCAGAAGCTGCCCGACTTCTCCTTCCAGCTCATCATCAACTTCGACAAGTGGTCCTCGCCCAACCTCACCATCATCTCCCCCGTGTACTTCTACATCAACGAGGAGCAGATCCTCATCAGTGACAGGAACACTGTCAAGGTGAGGTCTCGTCAGGGGTGTCCAGCCCCTCAGGAGGTGGGCTGGGAGGGAATAGTGGATGGCACTCCAGGCTGCACAATGGTCTCCACAAGGACCCCAGACAACTGTCCATGTTTTCACAGCTGGGATAGTGGGGAGCAGCCGTGGAGTCATTTACAAGTGGCTCGCGCCCGCATCCGTAGGCAGAGGATATGGGAGGGACGTCAGCTTTGTGTCCTTCTCTCGCGCCAGGTGAACGGAAGCCACGTGAGCATCCCCTTTGTCACGGGGCTGTCCACCAAGATCTTCAGCCAGGAGGGCTTCCTGGTCATCGACTCCAGCCCCGACATCCAGATCCGCTACAACGGCTTCAACGTCATCAAGATCACCATCGGCGAGCGGCTGCAGAACAAGGTGTGCGGCCTCTGCGGCAACTTCAACGGCGACCGCACCGACGACTACGCCACGCTGCGGGGCAAGCCGGCCGTCAGCAGCGTGGTGCTGGCGCAGAGCTGGAAGACCAACGGCATGCAGAAGAGGTGAGTGGACAGACGGCCCTTTCCCACCAGGTGGGAGCGGGAATGGGAGCAGGGCTGGCCATGAAAGGAGCCCCCACGACGTGTCCGGTGCCCACAGCTGCAACGAGCTGCAGTACTCGCAATACGCCGCCTCCTGCGACAACGTCCAGATCCAGGAGCTGCAGAGTGACAGCTACTGCCTGAAGCTGACCGACATGAAGGGCTTCTTCCAGCCCTGCTACGGCCTCCTGGACCCGCTGCCCTTTTACGAGTCCTGCTTTCTGGATGGCTGCTACAACCACAAGAAGGTCCAGCTGTGCGGCTCGCTGGCTGCCTACGGAGAGGCCTGCCGGACCTTCGGCATCCTGGGCACCGAGTGGATCGAGAAGGAGAATTGCTGTAAGAGAACCAGGGGCTGTCCGGGTCGAGGGGAGCCATGTCCTGCTAGGAGAGGGGCTGGAAGTGGCTGCCCTGCGGTCTGAGGGTAAAGGTTGTGTTTGTGCTGTGTCTTGTGCTGTTTAGCAGGAGTGGTGGAAGATCCCTGCGTGGGCGCCGACTGCCCCAACCGCACCTGCGAGCTGGACAACGGCGGGGAGCTGTGCGGCTGCATCGAGCCCCCGCCCTACGGGAACAGTGAGTCCTCTGCTCCTGGTTGTGGGGTCAGTGCCGAGCTCCATGTTGGGCCATCGTGCCACCGGGGCTTTGGGAAGGGACGTGCCGAGGGCTGTGACCTCTGCCAAGACAGGTTTTCCTGACCATGCCCAGTTCAGGAGGGGAGCAGACAGCAGGGAACAGCTTTTCTGGGGTGCACATTATGGGCATCTCTGTCTTGGGAGCACTTTGAGCAGCAGGGATGTAGGATGGGCAGGGCACACCACAGGGGAAGATCCCAGCCCAATTCCGATTGTGGAAAGAAGTGCCAAGGGGCCACTTGTGGTGATCTGAAGTTGTCTCATCTCTTCCTCTAGCCACCCACGACATCATTGATGCGGAGGTGACCTGCAAGGCCGCCCAGATGGAGGTGTCCATTTCCAAGTGCAAACTGTTCCAGCTGGGCTTTGAGCGTGAGGGCGTGCGGGTCAACGACCGCCACTGCCCCGGCATCGAAGGGGAGGACTTCATCTCCTTCCAGATCAACAACACCAAAGGCAACTGTGGCAACCTGGTGCAGGTGAGCTGGGACATGGGGCACACAGGGCTGGGACTGCGAGACAGTCCAGGGTTGGGGCAGGTCAGTGCAAGTGATGCTTGGGAGGTGATGTAGTGGGCTGGGGGTCAAGGAGAAGAGAGGAAGGTTTTGTAGAGCAAGGATGCAATTCCAAGCCCTGTCTGGCCAGAGGTGGAGGGGCAGCAGGGCTCTTGTCACACAGCTCATTTAGAGGTGCTCCTCAGGAGCAGGGAGGCGGGGACAGCTGGAATTAAGCAGTGCCCTGTGTTCCCTCTGCAGTCCAACAGCACTCACATAGTGTACAAGAACACGGTGTGGATCGAGAGCGCCAACAACACGGGCAACATCATCACCCGGGACAGGACCATCAACGTGGAGTTTTCCTGTGCCTACGAGCTGGACATCAAGATCTCCCTGGATTCAGTCGTGCGGCCGATGCTCAGGTAGGAGCAGGGCCCGTTACACAGATGGGTGAGGCGGTGCTGGTTCTGAAGCAAGGCAGCAATTCTGGAGTTCATGACCTTTCCACCGTCTGAGCCAGTATTTTTTTTTCATCGTTAGCGTGATTAACCTGACGGTGCCGACGCAGGAAGGGAGCTTCACCACCAAGATGGCTCTGTACAAGAACTCGTCCTACAAGCACCCGTACCGGCAGGGCGAGGTGGTGCTCACCACCCGGGACGTGCTCTACGTGGGGGTCTTTGTGGTGGGGGCCGACTCCAACCACTTGATCCTGATGCTGAACAAGTGCTACGCCACCCCCTCGCGGGACAGCAACGACAAACTGCGCTACTTCATCATCGAGGGAGGGTGAGCGACCACGAGCCCCGATGGTTTTCATGGTGTCTGTTGGTGCTCAAAGGGTGGTGGCATCAGCTGGGACAAGGACCTTCTGGCCAATGAGATGGTTGGTCAAAATCTGGAGAGGGTGAGGAGTGGTGTTGTTAGAGCAGGAGTTAATTTGCCTGGTGCAGACGTAGCCTGAAGCCCTGCGTGTGACAGAGCACCAGGTGCAGAGAGAAGCACCTTCCTCGTGTCAGGACAACACCTATCTGAAGGAGACAGGGGGATATGGATCACGGCACAGGCATTTTGGGAAGTGGGAGTACAAGCTGGGAATGCCAGAGAGAGGTGACAGAGGCAGGGCATGACACCCTTGTCCAGACAAGCCGTGGCAGGGTCTAAGCACCCCACTGTGGGACCCGGGGTGAGGGGCCTTACAGGAACCCCTCGAGGGAGGGTCCCAGTCACAGGAGGGTGGTGCTGAGCATCAGTGCTTTGCACAGGTGCCAAAACATGAAGGACAACACCATTGGCATAGAGGAGAACGGGGTGTCACTGACGTGTCGCTTCCACGTCACCGTCTTCAAGTTCATCGGGGACTACGACGAGGTTCACCTGCACTGCGCCGTGTCCCTCTGCGACTCCGAGAAATACTCCTGCAAAATCGTGAGTGGGGCAAGAGCAGAGGGAGGGGATGCTTGATTTGAAGGGCTCTTCCAGAGTGCAGTGAGCCCTGTTGGCATCAGAGAGGTGACCAGAGACGTAGCCCTAGGGCTGAGATGGGAAGGTTGTGTGTCCCTCTAGGCACGGGGAGGAGATGCTCCATCACAGGCAGGTCACCTTGGGACCTGTGCTCCCTGAGCCTGGTTGCGGGGTGCCTTTGGGAGCTGGAACAGCTGGAGGGGCACAGAGAGGGCCTGGGCAGAGGCTGAGGGTGACAGAGGTGGCGTTTATCCCCGAACAGAACTGCCCTCAGCACACGAGGATGGCCAGCGCCTTCGCCGAGGAGTCCAAGGAGCAGATCCTCTCAGTGGGGCCGATCAGGAGGAAGCGTAAGTGTGGGACCCCAGGGAAGGCTGGGGGGTTTGCTTGCCATCTCAGCCTCAGGCAGCCGAGGATCAGGGGTCTGGGAGCACGGCTCAAGTGTCCCCCTTTGCTGTTTGTGCCCAGGATCGGACTGGTGCGAGGACAACGGAGGCTGTGAGCAGATCTGCACGAGCCGGGCGGACGGGCCTTTGTGCAGCTGTGTGACAGGGACACTGCAAGGGGACGGCAAGAGCTGCAGGGGCAAGTATTGGGGTCGGAGTGGGCACAGCAGGGGACTGCCACCCCCAAACCGAGGGGCTGCAGGACGAGCAGCGTGGGGAAGGTGGCTGGGACACGTGATGTGTTGCAGACAGGAGGGGTGTGGAGGGCAGGGAGCCAGATGTGCGCTGTCCCTGTCACCTGAGGGCCGTGAGGCCGCTGCTGGCAGGCTCTGAAGAGCTGGCAGGCAGCTGCAAGGGAGGTGATGGTACCCGCAGGGTGCAGGGCCAGGTAGAGTAAATGCCATGGGCAGAGTCGGGGGGCCCAGCGATGAGGTCGGCACTTGGGTGGGCACCAGGCTGGCATGATTTTGGGGGCATCTGGGAGGGAGGCACCCACTGCACGTGTGCGGGAGCCCCAGCTCACGTGGGTCTCGTTGTGTTGGCAGCCTCCAGCTCTTCAGGGGAGCGCCGCGCCCGAGTGACCCTGCTGCTGGCGGCCCAGCTGTGGCTGTGGCTGCGCTCAGCTCCGCGGCACCTGACCTCGTAGGCGCGGCCCCGCCGCCCAGCCAAAAACTGTTCTCGCGTCAGCCTGAGTCTTTGTAGGGTAGGAGACAGCTCCCCCGCAGTGGCCACGCTGCTGCCAACCCGGCCACGCTGCGAGGAGGCCGAGGGACGTGATCTGGAGAGCGATGGGACGCGGACCCGGGCGTGAAGGGGACACGCGGCCGGCGCAGCTGTGAGACAGAGCTGGACGTTTGCCAGCAGCGATGTGGGACTGGGGCTTGGGGTTTTTTTACAGCTTTCCATCATTGAGGTGCACTCAAGGAGGGGTTTTGGAGCTTTTCCCTGGGCTTTCCCTTGTAGGGTGCACTGTAGGTGGCCCACACCGCTGTCGGTAGCGTGGGACAGGATGGAGCACGCACTGTCCCCTCACACGGACAGCTGTGGGTCTCTGCTGTCCTTGGGGGCTGCCACCAGGGTCGTATGAGCTCACAGACTCAACCAGAGGTAGGTGCTGGGGCACAGGTCACAGCCAGAGCAGCGCACTGCCATCACTGGACGTTGTGACACCTTGGGACCGTGTCACCCTCTGACTCTCCGGAGCGGAGGTGGTGCTGAGGATGAACCAAACTCATCCACGGGGGTCTGGAAATCTTGGCACTGTGCTGTGGTGGTGACAAGCTGGTGCCAATACTTGGGAAGAGGTGCTTTCTGGTGGGCGGGAACAAGAGCCGGAGGAAGGAGGGATGCAATTCCCCACCGCGGTTGCGTGGTGCGCAAGGGTCGAGGGTCAGAGCAGGATTGGGGTCTGCGGGCACAGCGCAGCGTTGGGGTGCCCGGTGGAAGAGTGGGGAGCAGCCTTGGGGTGCCGGTGGGTGTGGGGGGGCTGTGTCGGTGTCTTGTCTTGTGTTTGTACTCTGTGAAACGGCTGCGTGGGAATAAAAAGTGTTGTAATCCTTCGTAAGCACCGGCTCCTGAGTGATGGGGCGAGGACGGGGAGCAGCAGCAGGGGCTGGAAGGACACCAAGGCTGCAGAGAGTCCCTGGGAGGGGTGGGGAGGGAGGTTTGGGGTGCCACGCAGGGGCACACCAGAGCTGAGGGCCCGGGCTGGCAGGTTGGCCATGGGATGGGCTGGGATGTAGGGCAGGAGGAGCAGAGGGGATTGGGGTTCTGGGGCAGCAGGAGGGCAGCTGGTTCCCCTTGCCCCAAGAGAAGAGGTGAGTAGCAGGATGTGGACTCTCTGCATGTTCTCTGCCTCTCAGGTCTGTGCCTCCGTGCCCTCTGTGTGTGTGTTAGCTCTGAATTGTCTCCTTCACCCCTTTTTTCTCCCTGTGGCTGCCTCTCTGCTGCCTCATTCCCCCCATCTCTGTGCCCCTCTGCTCTCTGTGCCCAGCCTGTGCCTCTCCTGGCTGCCTCTGCTCTCTCTGGGCTCACTCTCTGCTCTCTCTGTGCTTCTCTGCCATCCCCCCGTCCCTGCTGTCTGCTCCCTGTCTGTGCTCACTCTCAGCTGGGTCTGCTCTCCCTCTGCCTCTCTGCCTTTGGTCTCTTTGCTCTTTGTGCCTCTTTGCTCTTTGTGCCTCTTTGCTCTTTGTGCCTCTTTGCTCTTTGTGCCTCTTTGCCTCTCTCTCCCCGTGTTTGCTCTCTGCCCCCTCTGCCTCTGTGCCCTCTGCATCTCCCTCTTTGCTCTCCAGGTCTCCAGGCTCTCTCTCCAGTCTCTGGTTGCCTCCTCCTGCCCGGGGCCCCGTCTCTCGCCCTTATCCGGGCGTTAATTAATGAGCTGGAAGGATGGCAGCAGGGCGGGTGTGCTGTACCTGGGGCGGCCGGCTGCGGCCCGAGGGCCGGCTCTGCACGCTCTGGGGGTGCTGTGGCTGCGCTGGGCACCCCGAGGACGGGGAGGATCCCCGGGGCACTGGAGGGGCTGGGGGTGCCGGCCGGCCCTTGCTGGGTGGGCAGGTGGGTAAAACCTCACGTGGTGACACAGTGGGGTGGCGGGGAGTGCTGCACCGGGGTTACAGTGCTGGTAATGGCTTTCCTTGGGACTTTATCGGGTTTGGCAGGCTGTCCAAACAGAGCTGGTGAGAGGAGAGCCCGACTGTGAGGATCGCACTGACCACAGCGCTGACCACAGCTTCGTGGGACTTAACTGTCACAGAATGGCGCAACAGTTTGGGGTGAAAGAGACCTAAAAGCTCATCTCGTTCCACCCCTGCCACGTTCAGGGACATCCCACCATCCCAGAGTGCTCCAAGCCCGGTCCAGCCTGGCCTTGGACACTGCCAGGGATCCAGGGGCAGCCACAGATGCTCTGGTCACCCTGTGCCAGGGCCTGCCCACCCTCACAAAGAAGAATTCCTCCCCAAAATCCCACTGAACTCTGCCGGCTTTACCCTGAAGCACAGCTGGCTTTTGCTACTTGAAATCCAGACTACTCTGTAAAACTGGGCCTCGGACGTCAAACTCTCTTTGACCTTAAGCTCTTCAGGCTGTAATTTAATGTTTCAAAATCAACCTAATTATAGGTGGAAGAGTAATTAGCAACTGTCAGGGGGCCCAGGGTAAACCCAACCACAGGGGCTCAGCTGGGGTGATGTAAACCTGACTCCAAGGCTGTCAAATGCTACAGCTGTGTTTAAAAGGCAAAACAAGGAGAAAAACACCCCAAAACTCCCCCTAAACTCAATATTCCAGCTACTTATGTTTTCTTTCGCGGACTTTTGGCTAATTTAGGCCAAATTTATTAAAGACTGATTATTTACCTGTGTGCTGCTGATGATTAAAACCTAACCCTGGCTGCTGGGTGCTGTTAATGATTGCCAGCCCAATAAAACCTTTTCAAAGCGTATTGGTGTTTTTTAAATCCATCCCAAGTCTGCAGCTTCAGAAGGTGAAGGCGTGGGGGAACAGAGGGACTCTGGGATTCAGCCCGAAGAGATGGAGCTGGAGAGCTCTGTCCTGCTCCCCGTGCACAGGAATTTCGTCGTCCCCAAATCAAACAGGGCACAGGAGGAGCTGACAGGGCAGGGCCAGGGAGCTCTGGCAGGAATAATTCATGGTGACCCTGAGAAACCCAAATGAGCCTGAGAAACCCCACATTTTAATGGTTGCCCTCAAGTAACCCCCAAAATGATGCAAAGTAACCCCAAAGTGCTCTGGAGAGAGCAAGTTTGACCTATAGTAACCCCAAATCTTAATTGCTGACCTCAAGTAATCCCAAAAATGACCTAAAGTAAAGCAAAATTTTTCCTGAGAGACTGCGTTTGACCTGAAGTAACCCCAACAACCTACAGTAACCCCAAATTTTAATTGGTGACCTACAGTAACCTCAAAATGACCACAAATAACCCCAAAAATTACCTAAAGTAACCTACAATTTTTCCTGCGAGAGTGACTTTGACCTATAGTAACCCAAATGACCTATAGTGACCCCAAAACTTATCTGCTGACCTCAAGTAACCACCAAAATGACCTAAAGTAGCCCCAAATTTTTCTGGAGAGAGCGATTTTGACCTCAAGCAACCCCAATGACCTAAAGTAACCCCAAATCTTAATTGGTCACCTAGAGTAACCCCAAAAATGCCCTAAAGTAACCCAAAGCTTTTCCTGCGACAGTGAGTTTGACCTCAAGTAACCCCAGTGACCTATAGTAACCCCAAATATTACTGGTTGACTTATAGTAACCCCAAAAATGACACAAAATAACCCCAAACATGACCAAAAGTAACCTCAAAGATCCCTGGAGATGGCAGTTTGAACTTTAGTAACTCCAATGACCTAAAGTAACCCCAAATCCTAATTGGTGACCTACAGTAACCCCAAAATGACCTCAAGTAACCCTAAAGATTTTCCTGCGAGAGTAAGTTGGACCTCAAGTAACCCCAATGACCTAAAGTAACCCCAAATTTTAACGGTTGACCTGAAATAACCCCAAAGTGCTTTGGAGAGAGTTAGCTTGACCTGTAATAACCCCAGTGACCTATAGTAACCCAAATTTTTCATTGCTGACCTCAAGTAACCCCAAAATGACCCAAAATAACCCCAAAAAGGACCTAAAGTAACCCAAATATTTTCTAGAGAGAGGCGATTTGACCTCTAGTAACCCCAATGACCTAGAGTAACCCCAAATCTTAATTGGTGACCTAGAGTAACCCCAAAAATGACCTAAAGAAGCCCCAAATTTTTCTGAAGAGAGCGAGTTTGACCTCAAGTAACCCCAGTGACCTAAAGTAACCCCAAATCTTAATTGCTGACCTATAGTAACCTCAAAAATGACCCAGAATAACCCCAAACATGACCAAAAGTAACCCCAAAGATTTCTGGAGAGGGCAGTTTGAACTTTAATAACCCCA
>VZTD01002742.1:0-68900 GCA_013397725.1 Rhagologus leucostigma
GTGCACATACCTTGCAGAAGCAGCTCCACTTAACACCAACTGAGGCTCGTGACACTGTCAGCGCTTGTGCTGTCACGGACTCACTGCACCTTTACCACTGGGGGGAAACCCCCGAGGCCTAAAAGCCTTGCAGCTTTGGCAAACGGATGTAACTCATATCCCTGAATTTGGCCGGTTTAAGTATGTGCACATGTCTATTGACACTTTCTCCTCAGCTATGTGGGTGTCTGCTCATACTGGAGAGAAAGGCCGCGATGTCATTGCCCACTGGAAACTGGCCTTTGTGGTCTTGGGCGTGCCTTCTTCTGTGAAAACCGATAATGGCCCTGCCTGCGCCTCATAAAAGACGTGGCAGTTTTTGCACCTATGGGGTGTGGACCATACTTTTGGTATTCCGCATTCTCCTACCGGCCAAGCCATTGTTGAACGCACTCATGGCACCTTGAAGCGTGTTTTGGAGAAACAAAAAGGGGGAATGCACGGAGAAACCCCACGGAGCTGACTAGAAAAAACTTTATATACAATTAATCATCTTACAGTGCCACCAAATTAAAATAATCCTGTTATTTTGAATCATTTTCTTTCATCGCAGTCTTCAGGCGAGACGTACCTGCCCCGAGCAAAAGTCTGGGTACGGGATCTACTTACTAACAAGTGGGAAGGCCCATGTGAGCTTACTGCTTGGGGTCGTGGGTATGGTTGCGTTTCCACAGATACCGGGGTATGGTGGCTACCTGCAAGATGCATTCGCCCTGACCTGTGGCAGCAGAAGCAAAATGGAACTAAGAGGCAACCTCCAAATGATGACCAGAATGCAGATCATCAGACAAATGATCCTTCGAATGATGACCAAGATGTCGACCATCAGTCAGATGGTCCTTCTACAAGCAAAGAATGATCTTCAAGTTTCTTTCGTTATGGAATCAGAAGGTTAAAGCCCTTAAGGCTATCCACAATTAGCAACTGATGTAAAAACCCTTCTGTTTAGAATTAGTAACTGATGTAGAATTGGGTTTTCTAGATGTATCTCCCATGGCACTGCTGGAGAGTCTCTCTGCCTACTTTAAATCAGTGTCTGATTTAGATTCTGTTTGGTAATTGGCCATTGCCAAAGAGATTCCTTATGCTGTGTTTGTTCTCCTTTCTGCAAGGGGCCCCGCAGGATTACAAACACTATCTTTTTGGTTTTAAAACAAAAAGGGGGAATTGCAGATGCTGAAGGCTTGGTCGCGGGGAGATTTTCCAGCTTTCTGCCAGCGTCCGTGTCAAAGTCCTTGCTTTCACACGGATGCTGGCCAAAAACAGTTAGAGGTTTTTGTAAACCAATCCCTTTATCTTGCAGGTGCAAGATTGTTATGCAGTACTGCTGTGATACTGACTGGAGAAATATTTTGAAATGGGTGTTGTAGTGTTTAACCAATCATTCTAAGAGGTGGATGGTCAAGGACCAATAACCTTATGTCATTCAAGCGAATTAAGATATATCAACGAGTCTGTAAATTAATAAATAATTCCATTCCATTTCTTCCTGGATCGAGCCTATGTCATTTCTTGCAGTCCCCGGTACAACAGCGACAGTTAACTGATGTAGACTCTATTAGATATTCTACCCTACAAAATCAAGCAGCCATTGACTTTCTGCTGTTGGCACATGGACATGGCTGTGAAGAGTTCGATGGTATGTGCTGCATGAATCTTTCTGACCACTCTAAATCGGTGTTTGCTAATATTAAAGAATTACAAATAGGTGTTTCAAAGTTGAGGGGAGAGAGTGAGTCTGATTAGTTCAACGCTCTGTTTGGTGATTGGCAACTTGCTAAATGGGTCAAAGACCTCCTGAAGATGGGATGTCTTATTGTGATTGTCATCTTTGTTATTTTACTCCTTGTGCTGTGTTTGTTGTCCTTTTTGCAAAAGGCCCTGTAGAGGACCATAAATGCTACCTTTCTGGTTGAAAAACAGAAAGGGGGAACTGTGGGAATTGACAGCAGGTCAGCAAGCCTGTCTGGCTCTGACACTGATCTTAGCACAATTCGTTTGTACCCGTGAGAAACTTAGTGTTAACAGAAGCAAGAAACCAAAACAGCAGAGCTGCAGCTGGAGTTTTTCTAAATGTTTAGAATGTTTAGGATGCCTATGTTACCGGTAGCTAAGAATAGTATTGTAGCTAAATGACAGCCAATGAATCTATTGTAGTAGTTAAGCAGCCAGTGGATGAGTAACATGAATGATAAACATAGCAAAGTCTATAAAATGTCTCGGGAGTTTTGAATAAAGATCTTTTGCCTGGAAGTGAGTCCTGGGGTATTTGTGTGTTGCTTTCCGCCTCAAGAGCGACATTTCACCACATCACTAAGTGAAAGCTGATACAAATTAGTTTAGTTACTGCAAGTTACAAACAATTTGAATCAACTACATCCTTTGTCACACAGCAATGAGACATTTTTAGCAATAATTATTACTAAGCAAAAATTTAAGTCACAGACTAAAAAGCTAAATCTCCTTATTTCCCTGTGTATGCACTACAAAAAAACATGAGATATAGTCAACATCACCAAACACATTTGAGAAAATTAGAGAAAATAAGTACATTTAAAAATGTACATTAATAAGTACGATGCAAAACCTCTCATGAGATTTGTTTCGTACTTTTTTTCCAACAGCTTTGGTTGTCAGTAGAAATGGATTTATTTCTGCAAAAGAAGCAGCGATCACCTTACAAACACTTGTACCAGACCAGCATCTTTTCTTTCTTAGCATACATGGTCCCTTCACATCCTAGGGAGCATCTGCACAATGAACCACTAGGCTTGGAGGCCCAAAGGTTTTCACACCGATTTCAAATGAGTCCAGCAGAACATTAAACTAACTGAGCTTTTATGGAGTCTTCAACAATTCTGGAACACCAGTTATCCACCACTTTAAACACAAACATTTTCCATTCATGAAATACTGTTTACATAACAATTAGGTGATCAGAATGACCTCCTGTGAACCCACACAAACATTACCCCATACCCTGAAAAAAAGGAGCCACATTCTCCTCAGAGGAGAGAGAGGTCTAGAGCATGGAAAAATCTGGATGCAGCAACCTTCTGAAAATAGTTTTGAGAAATAAAACAGCCTTAACATTAATCATATCAGTAAGATTATCAGTAGGTCATAATTCACTTACACAACTGGGATCACTATTGCTTGGAATTTGAATTACCAGCTTTCTTAAAAACTTGAATATCAACTTCATTGGGAAATATGCAGTGTAAACTCCTCCACCAAGAAGGAACCCATGCAACAATAGAGACAAGTATCAAAATTTTTAAGTTCCATGCATATATATATATGTGTGTGTGTATGCAGGGACTGTCAGCAGGCATCAGCCACTCTAAATGCAGGACTCTCACCACAGAAGAGACAGTGGACAAGGAACTTGTGGGATCTGACATACTATTATGGAGATGAGAAAATAAGGTGCTCCACCTCTGTCTCAGCCCCAAAGCACCACAGTAATTTCTCTTATCTTTGAGGTAGCACCTTTCCTCTATATTAAATGAAAGCCTTCAAGTCAGGCAGAAGCAGCTGCAGCTACTGGAAAATAAAGAACTGAATATAAGGTATGAAAACAGTAATAACCACATATTGCAGCAGGTACAAAGCCTCATATCTCAGTTGAGAATTAAGCATATGCTTCTCACACATCCTAAATTCCCATCCCATCGTGAAATTACTTGCTTGTATTGAGTTTTCCATCAAACCTCTGTCCTACCTTATGCACAAGATGCTCATTTCAGAGCATGAACGAAATGTTAGCAGACTTCTATGGCCTTACTACCTAGCTGTCACTTGGAAAAATTAGTCACACAAATACTTCAAATCGTTTATATTTCTGAAAAGGGGTTTCCAGTCATTTCATGATGAAATTCTCATGCTCTTAATTCCAGCACCTCTGGTCTCTCCTTCCAGATGTAAGGACTCCCTGGTTCTTCAAAAAATACACCAGAAACATGAAAAATTATAGAGCATACCGCAGCTCATCCCACCCCTTCATTCCACAGGCACACACATTTGTTTCCTATTTTGCTTCCACTCTGGGGGGCATCTCGGGTGAGCTGTACAGAACAACAGTAACTCCTTCAGTGCAGAAAAGGAAAAGATTTCAACAGCTGTGAATCAGCATTTTAAAACACAAGGTCCAGCCTCACAAATGCATTAATAACTGCTTTAGCCCAAAAGGACAGAAGGCATATATTTCTTGCCTTAATATACTGAGACATCTCATGCAAGAAATCCGGCTTTATTAGGGCACCAACAGCTTTTAAAAGAATGCAGTTTGGCAGCTCAGATTTAAGCTACTCTGACATAATCTGTGCCCAGTGTCTTTATTTGCTTATTTTCCAAAATTCTTCTTGGTCTACTCCCCAACTCCAGCATGATGCCTTGAGTCTCCCAAAAGCCCTCCAAGCTAGGGAGGGGACTGAAAACTCATTTCGTGTGTGTGCATGCACCCACAGGAAAACCTGATCCCTACTGCAGCAGAGCACGCAGCTTGCAGGATGTATCACTCAACTACTGCCAGCAAACTCTGACAGAGCACTAAGAACACAAACCCACAGAATGCCAGGCCATGTGAGACCAGCCAGTCTGGGAGAAGTCAAATTAATAACTTTATCAAGACCACCAGCAGTACTTTTTTTCTTCTGACTTTTAACTTTTTGCATATTAATTCAACAGGCTTCTTTAGCTGGAAGGATAGAGCCCATAATGAAAATAAAGTGTCAAATGGCAGAGCACCTCTGCTAACCATTAAAAAAAGTACCAACAAAAATGAGAATCTAAGTGTTAATTTACAGAGAGCAAAATTCCCCTTGAGTTTTATGAACTTGCAGTGTACATCCAGTGAAAATACAGCAGCTTCTGCATCTGCTAATCTATCTTTCTCTCTCTTGTGACCTAGGAGTATTATTTTAATGTTGACTCAGAACTAAGCAGACCTAATTCCCAAATAGTGCTGGAGATCAGTCACTAGAGATACTGTCTCAGGTACAAGATAGATCTTCTAATGAAGAGATTGTTCCTAACACGTAACCCACAGTTAGTGACTTATGTGGATACAGAAGTTTTCAATAGTTCCATTTTTCTAAGTATGACTCAAAACACCACCTGCTATTAAATCTCATCAAGAACAAAGGAACTTAAGCATGACTCTTTGCCCTATCATTAAAGAAGTTTAAAAGCTATTTTCTCTAAAACACCGCAAACTTTCCAGCTTAATGTGCACAAACCCAAAAGCAAATGTTACAAGCTCAGACAAAGCAGCAGGGGTGGCTGGGGGAATCTTTACTTTTCTCAGGGCAGGCTCATACTGTAGTTGCCCACTGAAGCAGAAATGCTGCTCACCCCTATCTGAATGGTTCACTACACTCATTGCTATACAAATTGGCCATGGTCTGCTGATGGCTGTTCTGCTTTTGGAAAGGAATGCATTGAAATTCAAAAGTGCAGGTGGTTTTGAAACTGTAGTGTAGGTTTCATGTGAAAGACCATCCACTTCTGATTTGGCTGAAACTCTTTAAGTAACTGTGAAGGAGGTTGCAGAAAACTATCAGAGATAGTGAAGCTATGGATACCTGTTCTGACAGGCATAAAAATCAACTGGTAAGAAAAATTAATCATACAGCTTATAGTTAAAAAAAAATCCAAAGTATGAAGGTAAGAGGAGTTTTTACATCATTTGATCTTCCCAGAGACAAATAGCTTAGCCTTTCCTTTCCAAAGACTTCATACAACACTGACACACACCTTCAGTTCAAACACATCTGTCCTCTAAATTATCCATTTCATAAATTTTCCCCAAACAAGACCTATTTCTGGACACTGGAGAGTGAAGAAGTTCAGAACAGTTTACATTTGACACCTGCAAGACAGAGGAATTTGAAGCAAAGGAAAAATAAAAGGAATTTATCACCAGTGTACCAATTCCAAGCCCTCCCTGCAGGAACAGTGAACAGTCTCCCTCCAGGGTAACCACTGACATATCTCAGAGGGTTATATTACCGACAGGTGCAGATGTGCCAGTGCCCAACAGCTAAGAGGGAGAATGAAGATGTCACCGTGCCTGCCATGTGACAATTCCCTACTCAAAATATTCACGGATCAGTTCAGATAGGCCTGTGCAAGAGGAGGGGTTTGGGCCAGGGGTGAAGAGCCAGCAGAGCAGGCCTGTGAGTGGGGAAGAGGCACCTGTTTGTTGAAGATCACCTTCTTCATTACAGAGTAACTGACTTTAGATTAATGAGGTTAAAATAATAAAAGCTGTGAAAGGGCAAGGAAGGCAGCAAAATACCTTTTGCCTTGAACAAGTCCTACAGGTCTGCGACTGCTTTCACCAGCTAACTGTCAAAGAGAAAAGGCTCTGCAGGAGTGAGAAGCTCAGCAGACACACCACCAAACTCTCCAGTCAGCAGGAACCTACCTTGCAGCCACTGGCAACACAGGAAAAACAGCAGAGGCAGGGAATCCTCCCTCTCCCCCCCGCAACTTAATGGAATCAATCTTTCTCTCCTACCAATTGAGCCAGGGGGACTTGCATTTAAAAGCGCCTGCGGAACAAAGTAAATGTTACGGAAAATGAAGACCAGGACATTATTTCAACCAGTCACAGGAGGAAAGCCACTTGCAAGACACTAAACTGCTGCAGCACAACTTCCCCAAACACAGCACTCATTTCTGCATGTGAAGTAGAAATACATCTTGATAAATGCAAAGAAGAACCATCAATCTTCTTCAATACAAAAAAAAAACCCCAAAAAAACATGAGAATCATGTTTGCTGAGAAACAACAAACAAAACAAAGCAAAAAATACTATTCATTTAGGAGCCATTTATTACTATAGAAGAGCAGCATGTGTTAACCAACATAATTTTAAAAGTTATGATGGACTTTTAAGGGAGAAAAAAGCTGAAAACTAAAACTACAGATCTAGACTAAGCAAAGATGCTGCCAGCCAGGCACTGGTATCACCTCATTTCCTACCACTAACTTGATTCACATGCTTAGAAACCTCAAACCCAACACATCCGAAATTCAAGTTTTTTTTGCAAGTTTTTAATAGCTTGCCCACACTTCGCAAAGAATGTGCTCTCCAAACAGTTATTTCACTTATTCAGAGGAGCCAAACACAAAGATACTTCTGACAATACTGAATTTCATAGCTTCAGACAATGAGATTCCAACCATTGATTTAAAATAGGGCTTTCAGCATTATAAATGCCATTAGCATGCAAAGACTGCAAAAGGAGGTTCCAGGAGCACCAGATACTTTATCAGATTTAACTGATTTACTGCCTGAAGGGGTAGTCCTGCATCCCCCCTTCCGCCACATGGGAAACTGCACCCTCTGCTCTGATCTGGAGATCGTGGATATATTCCAGTAAGTCCTGAGGGAGGAGGAAGAAAGTCAGCTTTGAGCCAAGGTATGCTCAGATACCAAATCCAAGATGACAGAGGGAGAACATACTATTTGTTCATGACTGTCCACTGTTGTCCCAAGTTAAACAACAGAAACCAACTTGATTCCTTGCTTAAAGTGCTCCTGGCGTTCCTCTCATCCTCTCCTGGAAAAGGCTGCTGAGATAACAGCACCTTCACACGACTCTGTGACCATAATAGACAACAACCTACATTAAACGCATGTTCCAGTGTTAACACTGAAACAAACACAAATCTCTTCTTTCTTCAAAAGAGTATCCAGGTGCCCTATTTCAGGCACTTAAAGCAGGGCAGAAGTCACAGTCCCCAAAAGGTGTCCCTCTGGAAACGCTCAAAGGAACAGGCAGTTCCTAGTGTTTCTTGGAAACAGACTTCTGCAATACTGAATGAAGATTGCAGCTTATGAGAAGCTCCCTGCATTCTCAAACTCTAGGTATTTTCTCTGATGCAAGAGTTTGGGGAAGAGCACACACTCCAGAAAAAACCCACCATAAAACCTGATAACAACCACAAAGACTACAGGAAAACAGCAGAACAGCCATGCACCGTGAGTAAACTTTAAGGCTTTTAGAATCTGTACTAACATCTGACTTACACACCTTTCAATATTTCCTTCATTGCTTAAACCCATAAGCTTGTCTACACAGGCACAGCAACAGCAGTCTCAGAACCAGCAGCTGCTCTGCACCAACTCCCCACGCTAAAAACCCACCCTAAGTGCAACACAGCTCAATAGTGCCAAGGAGGGGAATGTTATCGTAAGCTTAGCAACATGAATTTCACCCTAGATCACTGTAAAGCTACTATCACCTGACTCCCACAGATCATATAATGTCTTTTTAATAGGTTTCTCATCTATAAGAGATTTCAGCAGTATCTTGATTGCCATTTCAAAACCAAGCCAAGTCAGTGCCATTCCTTTGTGCACCTGAGCTAATTTTTGAACTGTTGGAACCTTTTACTAATATCCCAATCCAGTTTGTCATTCAGATCAACATTTTCACTCACCCAAGCAAAAGTTCACCCAAGCTTTGGGATGAGTCTGTCTGTTACACCAGCTCTGTATTTCCACCAAGAATTACAAGGAAGTTTTTAGATTTACAGCTCTAGGTTACCCTGTTCTTGGTTAAAACTTTTCATGCACAAAAATAACACCCTCTCCAGGCAGACGGCTGTAGTACCTCCAGAGTTAAATTTAAAAGACACTGTGTCCTCCCCTTGAAAGAGGCACAGAACTTCCCAAAAGCTGGATCAGTAATGAAAACTAAAGACAAAAAAAACCCTACTCTGTACAAAACCCACAATAAGAACATCAGCGTGAAAAAGAACTAATAGCAGGTTAGAGAAAGACATTTCAGAAAAAGTTCAAATTAAGTGCTCAAGGGAGGCACATTTCAGGCAACAGGCAGGGTCTTCTACACCAACACAGCAACCTCTCGATGGGGTAGAGGCCACTTTAGTACACCATTTGCATAACAAACAAACAAACTTGAAGTTTCTAGGACAAATCTTTTAGAAGATACTGCACGAAAGCAGTTCACTGATTTTCAAATAATTTTAGAAGGTAAATATTCAATAATTGATTTAGCCGAGGCCTTGTTTTGCGTAAGACACTAGAGCCCCTGCTCACATACACCACCTTTCAACTTGAGCAGGCTGTAAGCTGGGTAGATTCAATTTTCATTTTTAGGAGTCCAAGAGTTCCAGCGCAACTTTTGTCCCAACCTTAATCACAGAGCAAAGGCACTTCCAAACAAGATACTCCATACCTAGGAACATACTTTCCATTCTGAAATCAGATGCCTGGAACAACAGTTCTGATTATAACAGCGTCCAAATAATTTCATTTCTTCCTGCTATAAAATGCACATGCACAGTGTTTATTTTAGTATCAACCTTCTGAAGGGATTTAAGTACACAAGAAGAGAATCACCAGATAAAATTGTGAGCCCCACTACAAACAAGTTACACTTGCAGTCCTATCCAGCTCATTAGGGCACTGTGCTGAAAAGAGGATTTCAATGGTAAGAGGCACATTGCTGTGGAACACAAACCTCTCACACCCCACCCCAACTCTACCACTCACACCTTTCTGCTATTAACAGATTTGAGCTCTACGTTTAAGCCAGAAGTCAATATTGAGTCAAGTAAACGTTCGATTAGTAAAATCGCCACTCCTGTGATCCCTAATGTGATTTGCACAGCTCTCACCTGTGCAGCAGGAGTACACAACAATCCCCAGTGATGTTATCACAGTGCCAGTCCAGTACTGTGTTTTTCAGAGCTCCTCCTGCATTACAGCTTTCAACAAGCACACCTTCAAACCCAGGCAAGACTGAAAATGCAAACCCAAACTAGAAATATTTTCTCTCATTAAAATTCACATCAATCTACACATTAATAGGTGGGAAAAAAAACCAGTATCTCTTTCCACTGTACTTATGCCTTGTACAGGCTTCATTCCTGGCTGTGCCACTGAACCAATCTGACCTTTACGATTTCCAGGGTACACTCTCACGGTGGATTTCAGAGTCAGAGGTTTGCCATCAAAACCAGCACATCTTGCTGCTAAATTACTTTAACACAAGGCATTTCCTGATGCAGGATACTCACAGAGTAACAACTAAGGATCCTGAAGTGCACATGCACTTATCCCCATATTCCTTTTACTCACAGCTGTAAACCCAAGTACCAGAGTTAAGAGAAGCTAAGCAGGTCAGGATATGGCAATGAACTTTCTGGGATAGAAAGACAAATTACTGTACACATGATTTCTTTATTAAACTCACAACTAACACCTTGGAAGTGCAGCTTACGGCAGGCAAAAGCTGATGTCAAAATAATTCATACAGGTTACTCTTCAAACAGCTGTCACAGCTGGTCTCACTTCAGATAGTACTGGTATCCTACAAGCTTCTAAATCTACTCCACTTACTCAGCTCTGGATATTGTCAAACTATAAAGCACTCCACGTTTTGAACGTATTTTTTATATTATGATCATCCACACAAAGGGATTAACTGAAGCATTAAAATGATCTCTGTGAATTCAGGACAACAGGAGTCATTTCTCACGCACAGTCGAAGCTCCAAACTGCACAGATGCCTATTATTTTTAGAGCACTATGTTCCTAAGCCACACCTCCATCAAAAGTATTTCCCTAAAGCCATGCAGCCATCCCGCCCTTTTGAAACTTGGAACAATCTTGCTGGCACAGGTCTGTCAGAGCTGTGTCTGTTCCAACTTCAGAAAGCCTCAAGTACTGATAACTCTGACCCTGTGTTCCCAAAGAGCATCACAGCCCCTTTATTGAAAAGGCACTGGCTAACAAATCCCTACTCAAGCTTCTGCATTTTTCTACATCTCCTAATACACAATCACATTTTTAATATACACTGACATCTTCCAGTTAAAGCGTCTAATCAATTATTTCTCCCGCCACCAGACTTTCACCAATCAGTACTTCCCCACTGAACCAACTTCCTTAGGTGAGCTTGAAAAATGCATGATGGGAGATTTAAAAAATTCCTATTTTAAGTTTCGTTTCAAACAAAGAGGCAACATCTACCCAGAAATAAAATAAAGCCCAGGTCAAAAAAAAGAAAAAAAAAAAAAAAAGGGAGTCCAAACAGCCCCAAGTGTTCTTTCAGCAGTCGTTTTGTCTAGTGTTTTATTTTCCCTGCCTTTTGGGGTTCCATTTGATCATCTGTTGACCACCAGTTTCACCTCTAAGGAAAAATGTCGCTCCTACTAGAACTAAATCCTTTGAAAGTTACATTTCAAAACAACTTAATTTTAAAAGCCAACATTTATAACACAAATCCTTCCATTTGCTATTTGAAGTTTCCCAACTGCTTAACTGAACAAAGGTGCTGATTTTCTTCACAGTAACAAGTTAAATAAATCACAACTTATATAGTCCACCAAAGATGCAGGAACCAACAAACTTCAAGGCTTTCTAATTACAACTCTGATATGACTACTGAAATTAAAAGAGGTCCCAGTGCCATCCTGCAGACAAGAGGTTTTCAAACTCTCTAATGTGAATTGATATTAGGACAGCAGACTAGGAAACTGGAGTTGCATCCCTCAACATTTAAATTAATCCACTGGCTCCTAAACAAAAGCAGCCAGTGAGCAGGCTGAACACACAATGTGAACCCTTCTTTTTTAAGCTATAAAAGGTTTGGGATATTCCAGTGCAAACTCTGAGACCAGTTAAGGCACTGCTTGAAAGAGCAATCCCTTTTGAAGAGTAAGACAAAAAAACCCCCATTTTTCTCCTAACCACACCAAAGAGGAACACAGAAGTTGTCAGAGATTTACAGAACAAATATATTATTCCAACAAGATAGTTGAACATGATAGTCCTTCATTAATATGGAACAGGTGCCTGAACTTCTTCACAAAATCAATCTCTGTTGAAACAGCAGACTAAGAACACAGCAACAAAAAAATCAACCTGACCACCTATTGATCATTAAGCTGAGAACCTCTTCCACTAACAAATTACCTGGAGGCAGGAACAGATTATCAGCCCTCAAGACACTCCAACCAAGAAACAAAAACTATTTTCCTAACGGGAATCCTAGCTATACAACTGAAACCTTCTGCCAGAAGAAACTTAGCTATCCAAGGAGCAAAAGCAAAGCTGTCTGGAGACAGTTCATGAGGCTCACAGCTCACCTGATCAAACCCACATGGCCAAGAGCTTTTTTTGTTTTAAATTTTGCTAAATGTAAACACAGCAACCAAGTTTCCAAGCACTTTTTAGATTCACTTTTGTCTCCAAAACCCAAAAATGTGATGACACAAACCAAATCTGCTTCAGGACTGTTCAAACACAGTAACACAAGCGTCAGCACCAAATTCACAACTGACTGTGTAGATAGAGATGCCTGGGCTCCCTCCCTTCATCAAACTGTGAGACAAGCCAGAACTTCAAGATGATTTCCTTTTTTAAGTAGGCTATCTGAACAATCTACAGGAACTGTACCATAGTAGTACACCAGACTCCGGCTGTTCCATTTGCAATATCTGCAGTTTGCTGTTCAAGCTGGCTATCAGTTCTCAAACAGTGAATCACCAAGTTCAAATAAGTTGAAGGCCAAAGTTTAAGAACGTTGGAACTTACCATACAGAAATATATTCTACTAATATTTGTGTTCTGGTAAATGTCATCTCTTAAGGAAGTTTGAAAACAAAGTAAACAGGAGATGCTGGAACAAAGTACAGTTCAGGTAATCACTATAAAAAACACTGTCAAAGGCATAATCAATGAAAAAATAAGAGGATTTATTTGGTTTAATTTAACACTACTCCCGACAGACTCAAAAAAAGGGTTTCAAGAATAAGGCACCGTGATCTTCCAGAGGATAATGCAAGAGCTCAGCCTGAAACCGGAAAGGCAAGGATGCCTCCGATAAAAGCACAGAGAGGCAACAACAACACACACGTAACTTTGAACCCCGGTGTGTGGGTTTAACCCTCACCCGACACCGCCGGGTGACTATTGCCGCTCCCGGCAGCGGGAATCGCCCTCCCGAAAGCTATCACCTTCCCTACGAGAACACCGCATGCTGCCAGCACGAGCACACATCCCGGTCCGCCCAAAACGAAGCACCTTCCCTTCCCAGGCTTCCCAAGGAGGTCGTGGTGTTTCTCTCTCTCTGGAGACATGCAAAACTCGCCTGGACGCGCACCTGCCCCAGGTGACCCTACCTGAGCTGGGGGGGCTGGGATGGATCATCCCCAGAGCTCCCTTCCAACTCTAAAGATTCTGTGACTCCCCAGGGCCCCATCCCCACCTCCTGACCCCCGGCTCTCCGCATCCCGCCCAGAGAGAGCTTTCCGCCGCGGCAGCGGGCGCGGCCCGGGGTCTCCAGCGGCAGCGGGGCTGAGAGGCCGGCACTCACCACAGCAGGACGCAGAGCAGGAGGCAGGAGCCCAGCGCCAGGGGCCGGCGGGGCGGTTCCCTCATCGTCTCGCCCGTCTACCTGGCGCGGCCGGGGCGAGGCGGCGCATCCTCCTCCGGGGCAGCGGGAGCAGCGGCACCGGGACGTGCGGCGGGAAGCGCTGAGGGGGAATGGCCGTTGTTGCGCACGGCCCCTCCCCGCGTGCGCGCGCGGCCGTTGCTGCCCGCCGGGCCGGGCCCCCCGCCCCGCCCCTTTTACCCCTTCACGCGCTGAGCTGGAAGGATGCGCGTCACACGCTCCGCGCCGCCAGCCAATGGCCTGAGCGGCCCTCGGGTGGCCCCGCCTCTCAGCCCCGTCGATTGGGCAGCGGGCTTATATTTCCCCGCCCCCCCAAGGACCCAGCTCTGTGAGGTGTCCTCGGCAAACAAGCCGTTAAAGGGAAATCGCCATAGTGATAAACGACGGCTGGCGGCCAAAACACGGGCGGCGAGGCGCCTGAGGAGCGTCGCTACCTCCGTCTCCAGGGACATTTCAAGCACCGGCGCTCCCACATGACAGCTCTTAATTATTTTTTTATTTTGATCAGGCTTGTCTGCAGGCTGCCGAGCGCTGAAGCCCACAGAGGGAAAGCCGCGCGGGGGCTACCGGGAGTTGTAGTTCCGGGCCGGACGGGACGCAACGCGCGTCTCCGGTCGCCATTTTGCGGGCGCCGTGAGGGGTCCGTGAGGGGCAGCGGGGCTCGGCTTCAGCCCCTGCTCGTGGGCACACCCGAGATGTGTCAGCGCACATTTATATCCATTGTGGGAGCGGGGACCGAGCACAGCCAGGGGCCAGCAGGGAGTGCTGCTGGGAGACGCTCAGGGAATACAAACCAGGTAGCGTCTGTGGGCGATGAGAGACAGCGGAGAGGAGCCTCCCCTGGCACTGGACTGGTAGAAAAACACACCAGTTGTTACCAAAACACGAGGCATTTTGTGGATAACCCGGCCCAAATCTGCCCATCTGCAGCGTTGGTCTTTACACTGAGCCAGGAAAACCTTCCTTGCGGCTCCTATGCTTTCCTGCCAAAAGCACACTCGCGATCGGGATTCCCAATGACGGGAAGCGCGAGGGGAGCCAGGGCGAGCAGCAAGGCCCGACACGGGGAGCAGCGGCATAGGGAGCCCTGGAAGGCGCAGGTGGATGGGTCACGAGGATGCCACGCTGGAAACATGCACATGTCAGGACTCTGAACGAGGAAGGACAGCTCAGCTCGCAGGGAGGGTGTGAATCACGGCAATCCCGGCAGCAGCAGGTCACAGCTGCTGTTTTCCCCAGAGCAGCTCCAGCCCCATGACCCGGCCCTTACAGAGCTGCGGGGTGACATGACTGGAGTCAGCCTGCTGCGGGTGAATGTTCCCAGCCAACAGTGGAAACCTCTGGAAGTCTTTGTGTCTGTTCTTTTCTTGATTTTTCACCCTGTAACTTTGTGCCTTCGTTAACACCTGGCATCCTCTGTCCTTCTGAGAGCTCCACGTGCCACAGACAGCAGCCGGACCCATGTACCAATGCATGGAGAAGGGATAAGGGAGACTCTCCAGCTTTGTGCCCCATCTTTGCACAGGCTGGAGTTTAAACCACTCTCCCAGCAAACCAGGGGTCATCCTGTGGCAGAAACAGCCTGTCCTGTAGTGCCTGAGGAGGTGGCTGCTGCAGAAGGATCCTGGGTGGATCCCTGCTGTGTTTGTTTGGAAAATAGGGGAAAAACAGCAGAGAAGGTAAGCAAGGACCCAGGGTGCAAAGCAACACCCGCTGGCTCACGCCTAATCCCAAATTGTTGGGGTTGGAAGGGAGCTCTGGAGATCATCCAGTCCAACCCCCCTGCCCAGGCAGGGTCACCTGGAGCAAGTGACACAGGAACACATCCAGGTGGGAGAGAAAGAGGGAGACTTCATGACCTCCCTGGCCAGACTGTTCCAGTGCTCTGACAGAGGAAAGAAGTTCTTTCTCATGTTGAGGTGGTTTAGTTTATGGCCTTTGCTCCTCACCTGTCACTGGGCAGCACTGAAAAGACCTGGCACCATCCTTTTGACACCCACCTTTGAGATATTTGTATGCATTAATTAGAAGCCTGGCTTGGAGCTGCTGGGAGAGGCCATGACTCGTTAGGGAATTCCTGTGCGAGTCACCGGTAAGTTTTGGAAGAAACCCATAGAATTGAACAGGAACCTGTAGCAGAGGAAAACAGGCTGACTAAACCACAGTACGGATTATGGGGAGATGGAAGTGTCCAGGGGGGCGGCTCTGGCAGCGGCTGTGCCTCGCGTCCCCGGAGCCAGTGCCCGCTGGGGGCTCTCCCAGCGGCTCCGTGTGACCAGGGACACGCCTTTGTGCTGGCCACAGGAGCTGCCTCAGCTCTGGGAAACTCCCCGAGGTGTGGGAGCAGCGGCGCACGTCCCACCGCTGCTGTTTGAACCAGATCCGGGAGTGCCTCTCCCCCGCCGGGGCTGGCGGGTGCCTCGGGGCATTTCCCCATCCCAGCAACACAACCTTGGCCACAAAGTACGAGCTGGGGATGGCCAGGACCAGAGCATCCATCTGTGAAGCACTGGAAATTCAAACAATTGCTTATCTGGCTGCTGGAAGAGCTGGTAAACATTCATTAACCCATGGCTGAGTAGTGCTAGCCAGAGCTCTTGGCCTCAGCACTGCCCGAGTGTATGGCTGGGCCTGTCTCTGTTTTCAGCCTCTGCTGTGCTCCCGGGACAGGAATTCCTGCAGCCTCCTCGAGGACTGGAGAAGGCTGTGAAGCCACACTGGCTCAGCCCATGGGGCTGCTCCTTCCTGGCACAGCTCCCATTACCAGCTGGGGAGTAACCACAGCTTAGACCAAACACAGCCAAAGAGCTGCCACAGAGGACACATCAATTCAGGGGAAGCTTTACAGTGCTGGGATCCTGGAGAAAAAGCCCCTTTGAGTCAGTCCCACCAGGTACGAGCATCCCCCAAAAGAGCCTGGATCAGCCAGATGGGGTCTTGACGTTCCCACCTCTGCCATACCCACATACCAGTGCTTGCTAAGCTTGTTTCTCAACCACTGATGAGATGAGCAATATAAAAGTCAAAAAATTACAGATTACCCAATCTCCCAACCACAGCACCTAATTAACCCGAAACCCAATGGAGTGTGGGGTTACCAGGGAGCAGATATTTGCATGGGATTCTCAAAAAGTGCTGCATGTTTGTAGCAGGGGGTTTTTTCTGCTTGCTCTTGGCCAAATTTCTCATGGAAAACCCCAGGATGAGGCGAGCTGGTGCAGTTCCTATGAAGTTCTGGGGCTGAATTTGAGCCACCACTCACCTTGGGCAGGGAACATCACTCTGCTGGCCAGGAATAAAAGCTGGCTTGGCACCCCAAGTAGGGAAAGCTGGAGGTGGCCACCCACAGGACACCTTCTGAGCAGGAGGAAAGAGAAGGTGCTGCTGTTTTACCTGCACAGCAATGGGGCAGTGCTTGTCCATTGCATTCTAACACTCCAACAGACCTGGCTGTGGAGTTATCTCCCAGAGATTTGGGCATTTTGGTACTGACTTCTGGAGAGACCCCTGAGTCTGGGGTACACTCTGGGCCTTCGCCTTTCAGCACTTTCCAGCATTTGTTTGCTGCAGTGGCAAAGCCTTTTCTCCCATTCATCCCTATCTGCTCTTTACAAAGGCTTCTTGTTTTCCCGAGTGTTGCCTTTTTTTTTTTCACGTGTCATTTAATTCACACAAACTCCTTCCTCTTCTGACTATTGATCTTGGCTCCTTACTGGTTAAAATAAAGTAAATCTTTCATAAGCAGGTTCTGACAACGCAACTTTTGTTCCTTCCAGACACAATTTCCTGTTTAATTTCCTGACTGTTTCTTACTTGGTAAAGGAAAAGCTGTAAATTGCAAAATTGCTTCAGAGACCTTCCTCTGACTTCAGATGAACCGTTAACCACTTGCAGGAGAGAATCCAGCAAACCAGCATAAAACTTGTAAAAAAATCCTCAGTTTCTTTTATTTCTTCTGCAATTCACACTGAAAGGAAAGCTGTGCAAAAAATAAAGGTTGGAATAATTTTCCTTGGAAAATCAAACAGGAGCAACTCCACCTCCAGCTGAGCTGGTAATTGCTCTTTCATCACTCAGCAAACTGTCTGTGACACATGGGCTGTGCCTCTGCAGTCCCATATGTGGATATCCCCCTGCACAGATGCTGATTCCCACTCCCACACTCCTTCAAATCCCAGGACATACCGAGAGATGACCGCGGTCACAGTGACCGGCTGATCCAACGGCAGATTCCCAAAAGTCGGCTCACCAGAGTGCTCTGTGCACGAAGCCTGGTTAGGGTTAATTAACCTCGTTAGGGTTAATTAACGTGGGCTGGCGCCGGGCAGCCCTTGGCAGGCAGGGGCACAGTGACACCCGGCTGGGGCTGCGTGACCTGGTGCAGGAGAGCCACTGCTCAGATCTCCAGCCAGCAGCCCCAACCCTGCCTGAAAGAGCCTCTGAAATCCGGCACAGGTGGCACAGTGCCACAGCTCCCAAAAGCACGGATGGAGCCAGGACCACCTGTGACAGCCCCTCGGGCAGCTCTTGGTCTCCTCGGGCAGGTCCAGGTCTCCTCCACCTCGCTCTGAGCCCCCCCTTTAGTGGCTTAAAACCTGGAAGTCAAAACTTCGTGTAAGATGAAGAAAATGAATTGAGGTGGGACTGTCACTTTTGAAAACATTTGTGTTTCGGTTTCTCATTTCATGTGGCTTCATTTAAATTTTAACTTTCCCTAGAAACAGGAGATAAAATGATTGCTCCAGCAGGGATGCCCAGGCAGGGTACGGCACAAAGCTGCAGCATCTCCTGGCCCTGCTTGAGAACCATAGAGCCTCTGCATGACAGCAAACACTCTTTCCTACAGCCAGTGCTTGGGAATGGATGGAAAACGGCTTCCTGGAGAAGGGACCTACCTTATCCTAGCCTGGCTGGCCTGTTCCAACCTGTTCCAGGCACAACCTTCAGCAGCACCTTGGCTCAGTGCTGTGACACCCGTGCAGAGCCCACTGTGTGCTGGAGAAGACAAACGTGGTCAGCCACTGGGGAGCTTCTCTTGCCATCTGATGGGGCTGATGGAATGGGGAAAGTCCGAAGGCTGCTGACAGCTGAGACATAGGGAATCAAAATTAATTCTTGCTCGTGTGATGGAAACGTGGTGTGGGACCAGGGACTTGCAGGGGGGTGAACCATGGTGGGTGCTTCCCAACAGCTGCTGTCTGAGCCCTTCTGGGAAAAGAACAATCAAATTTCACCGCAGAAACCGAGAAACAGCAAAATTCATTATGAAGGTGCAAAGCTTGTTTTAGCCTTTATTTCTGGGAGGACAGTGTGGGCTGAAGCTTCCCCTTCCCTCTTCACCCTCTCACCCTGGGGTGAGGGGAGGGGCTGGGAAAGCACCTGGTGCAGCCCGGGCCTGGTTTCCTGTATGGCCATGTGCAAATCAAGGCCACAGTGGGGGATGTCACAGGCGCCTGGTCCAGCAGACCGATGCATCTGTGGCTTTCTCAACACCAACCCAAACCTGAGACCCACCCCCCACACATCCCTGGGGCTGGAGGGTGGTCAGAGCCCTGGGCAGCAGTGCCAGGAACACAGGAGGGTGGCACAGCCCACTCAGGAGCATCAGCACCTCCACTGATCCAAGCAGATCCAAGTGGTGGGGATGAGGGACCCAAAGGGCTGACCAGGCACACACAGGGAATGCCACAGGCTCAGCCGCTTCCCTTCCCCTTCTTGCTGACTACTAAAATAAACTAAATTCCTGGCTGCGTCCCCTCCCTGCCAGATATTTAAAAATAGGGAGAGGGGTAGAAGGTGGCTGGTAGCAGGACTGTCACTCCTCAGGGACTCATGCTCACGGGAACAGGCACGTCCTGCAGCGCCCAGCCAGGCACCCCCCTCCCTGTGTTTTGGGGCAGGACGAGCTCGAGCTCGTTGCAAGGAAGAAGCACTGCATGTGTAAAACACTCCTCAGCTCCGACATCACACTGCTCTCACCGAGCACGGGGGCTCCTGCTTGGAGGCTCCAGGTAGATGTTCCTGGGAAGAGGGCAGGGAGGGCTCCTGGCACGGATATCTCCTGGGAAATCACTGTGTTTCCAGGCTGAGGCTGTGCTGTGTTTGAACAAAGCTTCTTTACTTCTTTACTAGGCAAATGGAAAGGTGAGCACAGAGGAGGAGGATCCTCTCAGCGCACCAGGCTAAAACAGTGAGTTGCAACCTCTTTTTGACCTGTGCACACCAAATTTTTCCCCAGCTACACTTCCTATAAAAGCCAACAGTGTTTGCATACATGGTTTCATCCAATATCCTCCTCCCCATTTATAGACCAAAAATATCCCCTGGGCAGACAGTAAAAACCTTTTTAGGAAACTCTGGGTCCCTTCACGCTTCTCACTGTGTCCCAGAGCTGCAAGGGGAGGGAAGTGGCTGCTGTAGGAGGCTCAGGGTGGGGGAGAGCTGGCACTGGGGAGCTGGTGTGTGGCTCCAGCCACCACCACCCTGGGATGATGTTGCTTTTACTCTCTGGGGAGTTGGGTTTTTCAGTGTTTTGCCACCTGCAGCTCTTGATGCCTTTTCACCAACTGTGGAAGAGTTGGGTCAACACTTCACATCCCACCCCTACGCTTCAAATTTAGGGCTAAACAAAGAGAAACAGAATGAGAAACCACTTGGCAAAGCTTTGTTTTAGAGCCCCAGCCCTGCTCTGCCAGGTCTTGGAGACACCTATGTGGACCATAAGACCCTCCTTGTTCCCAAATCTCACTTTTCACCTTCCAGCTTCCATGACAACCCATGCTCAGGTCCCACGGGCAGGTTTTATTATTTTACCCCCAAGGTCTGGTTTCCTGCCTTCATCTCTGTGTCAGGGATGTGCCACATACAGCTGAAGGTTGAGCTGAGCTTACCTGAGCAGCTGAAGTTTGGACTCATCCCACCCTGGAGCACCCTGCAACTGGCAGAGCGCATCACTGATGTCATTTTTGGCTGTAGTTTCCTAGGGATTTTCTTTTTTTAAAACAGATTAAAAAACAAAAACATCTTTACTAGGTGACAGCTTGACCCTCATGGAGTTCCCCTAGAAAACAGGCCCTACTGACCCACTCCCCTGGAGCTGGCCAGGCCCTGGGCTGGCTTGTCCCTCTTTGCAGAGCCCCGTGTGGGTGGTGAGGAGGGTGTTTTGCCAAAGGGCTGCCGTGATCCATGCTGACCGTCAGGGAATGCCAGGAGCAAGGGAGCTCAGTTTCACAGCCACCCCACGTGCTGTGTGTTCCAGAGGTCACATCCCTGCAAGCGTGTGCCTTTCCGTATCGCACCTCCCCTGACTCACATCCTCAGCCGGTTCCACAGCAGCCTTCCCATCTTTCTTCCCCTGCAACAGGCTCAGCAAATCCCAAACCTCGCCCTGGCACATGCCAGTCTGGTGTGGGCTTCTCAGACCCAATCCCAGTTTCCCAGACTGCTCTGCCTGGCTCTGAGCAGGGCTTCTCCAGCAGCCTTGGTACCTCCTCAGCTCAGCTCAGGAAATCTGACCTGCACACAGGGAAGGGAGGTGCCTGGGAGAGCTGGAGCAGCACCGGACTCCTCCATGTCCAGGCACTGCGGGGCTCCCAGGGCAACCAGCCCTGTCTGCCCCAGTATCCCCCCATGGGGCTCAACCCAGCTGGAAGGCACTAGGCTGGTGTCATCCCAGTCCGTGCTGGGGACTGAATCCAAACAGTCCTTAAATAGGTGGTTCCAGGAGAGCAGACACAGCCCATGTCATGGGGCCTTTTAAGGCAGGAGACGATCTCTGGGCATGGAAAAATGCAGCAGCTGGAGTTGCGCCAACCTCCCCCCCCCCGAAAATCATTCCTGCGAAGGGAGGGTTTAGCTCCAGGGTCAAAGGGGAAGGCTGGAGGATGGCTTGGCAGAGAAACGAGGCCCAAGAGTCCATAGCTGTGCTGTGTCATTCCTGTGGGGTGACATGCAGGGATGCAGGGAAAGAGCCCTGGCTGAGGGACAGGGAGAGGTGCAGCATCCATCCTCATCCATGCAGCCTCAGGCCAGCTCAGACCCTTAGCAGAGTGTGCTGTTTAGTTATTTTGAAGCCTATTTCTGCAGCACAAGTGATGGTCCCATCCTGAGGGGAATCAGACACACCTGGAGGCAGCCCCAAGCCAGTGGTGGGGGTGCAGTGTCTGTGATACTTTGATATTCAAGTATCTCCAGTGGAGGTCTAGAACAATCCCAGCTATTTCAGTCCCAGCCTGTCACCTTTTCCAGCCTTCCTTCCAAACAACTTTAGCAGTGTATTCAAACATTCAGAGCCGGCAGACACTAAACAAATCTGCAGTGGGATCCCTTTGCAAAGGGCAGGGCAGAGCCAAGCCTCAGCACACCCAGAGTTTGTAGAGCATGGCATCCAGCTCCTCATTCCTGCATTTCAGCAGAGGGGCTTGAAGCACTCACCATCCCTCAGCCTCTCCAGAGGCCAGTGGCACTTGGGGACACCTAATTGTGAGGTGAGGGAGGTCTTGTGGCACAGAACCCAGAGTGGGAATTTAGATGTTCACAAAGGACTTTTGCATTCTTGGCCTTAGCTATTGCTTATTCCTGCCAGAAGCGTTCCTAGGAGGGTGAGGGATGACTCCACGGCACATGGTCCCCTCTGAGCAGCAGGGCCAGCCGCTGACGGTGACGTGGCAGGTCCCGTGGTGGGTCCCACGGGGACAGTTGTGCAGGCAGGAGAGTCACTGCCCAGCGGCAAAGTCTGGGCCACCTGGGCAGGGCTGAGCTGCCCTTTGCACTGTGGGCGGTGCGATCACACGTGGCAGAGCACACGCTGTCCCCTCCCAGAGACACAGTGCCAGCACAGCAGTGGAAGTTGCTTCGCCCCAGATCCTGCTGGGGTCTCCCAAGCACCTAATGTGGGTGCCAGGCCCTGTGGGTCTTGGCACTGGGCTGGCACTGCCAAGGGTGCAGAGCCAGTGCCAGTGATCCCCTTCTCCGAGTGGGCACCCCGTGGGGTTCTCCAGCTGCTGCTGTGCTGGCATCTTCCAGAGGGGTTTTGCTTTGCTGCCACCACAGCTGGCATCACCCAGCATGGCTCAGGAGCACTGTGAGTCACTGACCAGCCCCAGTCTCCCACCTCTCCCTGCCTCCAAAGGGCACCTTGCTGGCCCACAGCAGAGGAGATTCCAAAGGGCGCATGAAGTACCCCTCACCTCTATTCTCTCCACTCCACTGGGGTTTCTACATGGACCTGACCACGTGGAAGCAGCCTCATGCCCCAGTCCAGCCTGTTCTCCTTGGTCCCCAAAGCATCACAGATGTGGACAAGAGCCCAGGGCCAGGTCAAACCAAAACTGCTGTCACCACTCACAGCGAGAGCACAGCATTGCCCTGCCCATGCCCATGGGAGGTGATATTCCTATTCTGTGGTGGTCGTGGCACTTTTCCAAGCAGCAGGAGTGGCACACTGCCCTCCCAGCTTTCCTCTTGCATGCCCCAGCTTTACTCCATGACTTTGGGAGGAGGACATTTCATTCAAAATCTCAAGTTCCCAGGCCCTGGGCACCAAGGCAATGCCAGCAATCACAGGAGCCAGCAGCACTCCCTGTCCCTGAGGGCACTGGCTTGTGCACATGGAGGCATGTGCATGGCTCTGTGCAAAGTGTGGGGCTGGGGGCTTTTAGGGAGGGCAGCTAAAACTGAGTCCAGCTCCATCCTGGTTTGGAGCGTGCTGGCATCGCCCCTTGGCATGGGGTACCTGCTCAGGGTGAGGAGCTGCTCCTGCCCTGCCAAGCAAGTGCAGTGATATGGGGCTGGGAGGTGGCACTTTTTAGATGTCACTGTGGTGTGGCTCAGCCTGAAGCCCCCCCCAAAGGCACACCAGCAGTGTGGGTGTTACCTGCTGCTCCGCACGTATCTGGATGAGGTGGGATCTGTTTGGAGAGTCTCCTGTGGCAGGCACTGGGGTCAAAAACACTGACAGCTCTTTCGCCTGCTGCCGCTGTGACAGGAGGGCCATGAATGCCCCTTCCTGCAGCACAAACAGGGCACTGTTCAGAGCTGCTTTGCCCTGGGCCGAGGCCTCTCAGGTGAGGCCAAAGTAAGCAGCTCCTCAGCAGCAAGCACCTCTCTGGGGCTGGAAAGGCTCTGACCTGAGCACAAACAAACACAGACTTAGAGAAAACACCTCTGGCCTCTGTGGAACCTCCCCTCATCCCTTAATATGCCCCTGTCCCCTTGCTGCACATGCTGAGTCCCTTTGGTGTGGAGATGGGCAGCACAGGAGATGGATGTCCCTGCAGAGCTGCACCTCTCCAGTCCTGCTCAGCCACAACTCCCTATCATCCTGCTCCACTCTCGCGCAGGGCAGGACTGAGCTGTGAGCAGGCAGGAGCTGCAGGGGAAGGGCGCCCTGTACTAGTAGCATCACACCCACATTCCTGACCTGGCTGCTGGAGCCTAGTTTGGCCAGAAAAGCAAGTGCCTCGCTGACCGGGACAGGGAGTGGGGCTTGCAGCATGGGCTGAGGTCATGCTCCCAGCAGCAAGGCTGGGCACGTACCGGGATATCCAACCAGGCACAGAGAGGACCTGGCTAAATCCCATGAACCGGCTGTGCCCTTCTCGGCGGCTGCGTTTGGGCTGCAGGGGGACAGCCTTTCGCCACGCTGTCGGACCATGGCAGGAGCATCCCTCCTTCCCGCCGGGCCGGCCGGTTTGTGGGGCCAGGCAGAAGCAAGGCAGCCCCCAGCACTCCCTGGCAGCAGCTTGTGTGTAGGACAAGGACTTGAGGCTCTCGGGGTGAGCAGATCCCAGTATGGAGCCGGGGTGTCCCCTGAACCCACCCCCAGAAGCTGCTGAAGCTCACACGGAGAGGAGAGCGCAGCCCGGGCCGGNGGCCGGGCCGGGGCCGCGGAACCCCCTCGCCCGCCCTGGGGCGATGGAGCCGGTGCCCGGGCGGCGCTGGCAGAAGGTGCTGTACGAGCGCCAGCCTTTCCCCGATAACTACGTGGACCAGCGGTTCCTGGAGGAGCTGCGGAAGAACGTGCACGCCCGGCAGTACCGGTACCGGGCCGTCGTGTTCCAGTCGGGAGCGGTGGTGCAGCAGCTGTGCAGCGTCTGCGTCTTCGTGCTCACCTGGTGGTACATGGACGCCGGGATGCTGAGCCCGCAGGGGCTTTTCGGGGCGGCCCTGGTGTCCTCCCTGCTCGGCTACGTCCTGTTTGACGCCGTGGACGGCGGGGCCGGGCGCTGGGCGAGCGGGAGGACGCGCTGGGCTGACCTCAAGAGCACGCTGGTGTTCGCCGCCTTCACCTACGGCTTCTCACCGGTGCTGAAGACGCTGACCGAGTCCATCAGCACGGACACCATCTATGCCATGTCGGCCCTCATGCTCCTGGGTCACCTCATCTTCTTCGACTACGGTGCCAACGCTGCCATTGTGTCCAGCACGCTGTCCCTCAACATGGCCATATTCGCCTCGGTGTGCCTGGCCTCGCGCCTGCCTCGCTCCCTGCACGCCTTCGTCATGGTCACCTTTGCCATGCAGATCTTCGCCCTGTGGCCCATGCTGCAGAAGAAGCTGAAGGCCCGGACACCCCGGTGCTACGTGGGGGTGACGGTGCTCTTTGCGCTGGCAGCGCTGGTGGGACTGGCCACGGTCTCCAGCGTGGGTGCCGTGCTCTTCGCCTCCCTACTGCTCGCCATCTCTTGCCTCTGCCCCTACTGCCTCATCCGCCTCCAGCTGCTCAAGGACAATATTCATGGGCCGTGGGATGAGGCTGAAATCAAGGAAGATCTCTCCAGGTTCCTCATGTAGGCCTGGCCTTGCGGAACCCTCTGCTGTAAGCAGTGAAAGGTCCTGGCTGGGGGACAGCCCTGTGGGGGAGGACACCTGACCCAATAAAGTCTCTCACACAGCAACAAGGACCACTTTCGTGTTCCCCTCAGTACTTGTTTCCAGACCTGACGTGTGTGGGTTTGGTGAAGGAAGGAGCTGAGCCCTGCAGCGCAGGGGTGCAGGCAGGCGGGGAGGTGTCTGCTCTGGCCATGCAGATCTGTACTTGCATTTGCAGCTCAGGGCACGGGGGATTTATCCCCTGAGCCATGTGGAAATGCACATCTGGTTCAGCTGTGCCCACAGCAATGCCCACAGCAATGCCCACGGAGTCCTCAGCCCCAGGACCCTCAGTGTGTGCTGGGGACTGTCAGCACTTCCCGGGGAGGGCCGGAGGGGCAGGGGGTGGGTGCTGATGGACCTGCAGGACCGAGCATGAGGGCGCCTGGGCTGGGGCAGAGGCCTGCTCACCTACACCCCTGTGGTTTTTGGTGCCAGAATAGCCTCACACCACTGCCAGACACCACATTACCCTAAATCCTTTAGGAGATGGGATGAGAAGGCATCACGCCTTCCTTTCGTCTCTGACTCCTTTCCAGAGGCAGATCTTGGCGTTGCTGCAGGGCCAGGCCTGAGCCAGAGCGATGGAGCTCAGCACAGCGCCCCATGGGTGCACACCCACCTGCTGGGAAGATGCCAGGTTGCTGGGACAGCGGCAGGGCCCATGGAGGTCCCATCCGACACCGTCTGTCCAGTGTCCGTCTGTCCGGCACCGCTCACACCACAACAGAGGGCGCTCCCGGCAAACAAGTCCTGCTGGAGGCTTGGCCAGGACAGCCAGCCCCGGTGCCGGGACGGCCTCCCTGGCGCTTTCCCTTTCCCTGTTCCCATCCCTCGGCAACACCAGCCCTGCTCAAGCCAGCCCGGGGAGCAAAGCCCTCCAGAGCCGGCACCACAAGAGGGAAGGGATGCCCACACCTGCCCCAGCCCCATCTCACAGGGCTGCATTTGGCATCACCCGGGCGTTTATGAAACGTCTCTTTTGGAAAAGCTGCAGGAGTGCAGCTTTCTGCTCGATTTTCCCCATCCCAGCGAGCAGGCGCTTTTCACCCACTCCTTGGGCTTTCTCGGAAATGAGCAACCCCGGCGGAGTCCCCAACACCTCCGGTGCTTTGTTACTGCTCTTGCCAAGTGTTAAATGTTGCTGTTGTCGTCAGGGTAACGACTACATTTCATTTTGCTTTTAATTAAACCTGTAGAAGTAAGGAGTACATGCTCAGGTCTCACAGGGAGCACAGAGCAGCCAGATGCTCAGAGTCAAGATGACATTTTTTAGCTCTGCAGAAAGGAGACTGTTTTTTCACAGGGAGGTTTCCCAGAAAGCTGCTCATTGCCCAGAATGTCCCATCTGACACTGAGCTAATGCCAGTGTAACGCTGCCATCCCAAGCAGATTCACAGAGCCCACTGGTACAGGGGCAAGGCTGGAATGTAAATCAAAAATAAATTGTCCTGTCTATCACAGCAGAAGCTACAAGGAAACAGAGTTTCTGTTGTACCCACTCCTCCACGGAGAAATATTTACCCCAGAAATACTTTTCCTAAATTCACACTGTCAAAACCAGTTCTGGATTAGGAAAACTGCAAGCATTGACCACTCAAACATTTCGGGTGGTGGAGATGGGCACAGGCTGCCACCATCCCCTCAGCCAGAGCAGGGACCTGTGCAGATCATCTGTGGTCACCTGTACAGATCCAGGGACTTTGTCTGATGGCAGCAGGCTCCATCCACCCAGCTCCAGGTGGATGCAGACTGTGTCCTATCCTGCTGCAGGCAGCCCCAGACCTCTTAGCTCTGCCCAGGTCCCTCCCTTCACCTCCTTAGAATCGCAGTCATAGAATTCTAGGATTAGATTAGAACAGCCTCAGTCCTTGCCCAGAGAGCCCCTGGGGAAAGGCTTAGCCCTCCCCTCACTTGCCCACAAAGATACCCTGCCCACCCTAACCTGGGAAATGAAGACAAAAGTCCAGAGCCTGGATGCACAAAGGGACCTTGAAAGAAGGAAGAAAGCAAAAGAGAGCCAGGGAGAGGAAAGGAGGGGAGGGGAGGGGAGGGGAAGACACAAGGCAGGCAGGGTTTCCCTAGGACTTCCCTGACCTTCTCCTGAGGACACGTGCTCTGCAATGCTGTCGCTATTTAAGCTGCTGTAGAAATGGCCATTATTAGTATGTCTACATGCCTGAGGTCAGAATATCCTCTACAGAACAGGATTTTGCCATAACTCTACACCTATCCAGTAAAGCTGGGTGCCCTTTGGACATTTGCTACCTGAGCAAACCCACACTGAGACCCAAGAAATAGATCCTCGGCTGATGATGCAACAAACACTACATCAACCAACCCTAAGGAGTTAAATGTTCTTTTCCATAACAAATTTCTTTCCCTTAAGGTTCAGTCCACTGAGATCAGTCCTTCAGTGGGACATTTTCTTTTGATTTGAAGCTGGCCAAATGTGAGTAGTTGTAGAGTGGCTGGGGATAAGCCTTGCTCCTGGGGGAGCTGCTGACACGTGCCAGCTGGAATCTCCATCTCCTGCCTCTGCTGAAGGAGAAAGGCCAGTGTCAGCCACCCACACCGTGCTGTCAGGGGGCCATGGCCCTCCCCACGTGGGAGACTGGATCTGGGAAGCCTGCAAAGAACAAAGCTTGAGTCTTTGATCAGGAAACCAAAATAGGATTTTGGTCCTAACCCATCCACTGAAGAGCAGCCTTGGACACAATGTCACTGGTGCAGCACCCTTGTCCTCCTCCACCTGGCCACAGAGCTAACACCAGGGCAGGCTGGAAACAGCACAGATGAGGTTAAACAGCTTCTTCCGAAAGTCACCCTGTGAACTGATGCTAAAGAACGTGCCAGGGTTTCCCAGCACACCAGCTCCTGTGCCTTTCTACTTAAGAGATTTTAGAAATGGCTACTGTAAACCCATGAAACTTGGAGTCCTATTTTCAATAGTATTTTTTACCAAATATTTCATAAGAAGGTAAACGTTTGTGTGGAGGATTTACCACCATAAAATGCCCCAAGAAACCAGTTTGTGCGTTCCAGCCTAATGCATGGAGGCCAGCAGGCAGCTGGGAGCTCAGCAACAGCTCCTGGGTGCTGTGGGCCAGGTCACTGAGCTAAAATATCATCCACCTTTTATCTGTTTTTGGTACCATGCTGTACCATAGAGGGATTGCAGGGTGAGCTTCCCCCAGTGCAGAACAGATTTTTGAACAATCTGGAGAAGCAGCAGCTTGTAAAGTTCAGTCTGTCCCACTTCCCTCTTACCTGAGGCATGGGCAGAACCTCCTCAAGAGCTCACTGCGTACAAATACCTAGTAGCTTTTGTAGTAGTCCTGAAAGTGCACAATTGCTGAACTCTGCTGAGGTGTTTCTGCCTCAACACCTGATGGTGATGGGTTCCACAGGTGAAAGCTACAGCCAAGCCTCAGCTACTCCATTCGTGGGACAGTTGTTTTCCTGGAACTGTAGGTCTCCATTTCTCCCTGTCTCAGGGTGCTGGGAAGCACCTTGCCCAGTTCCAGCAATTCCTAATTTAGCACATGCAGTTCAAAAGTATAGCAGGGTTTGGGTTGTTTCCCCACTTTTTGCTACACAGTTGCTGTTTCTCTCTTCTACTCTACAAAAGACAAGGTCTAAGTGAGAAGAAAGAAAAATCTCTCTTACAGCTCTCTGGGTTGGTATTCTCTTGTATTTTGAGCAAACTTAATGTCTAGTATTCACCAGCTCATGTAGGTGGTTCAGCAGCTCCCTGGATATTTGAGAGGTCAGCAGGACCTAAATCAGCTGCAACAAGAGGAATTGCCCAAATTCAGCAGAGCTGCGTCACACCGGGCTTGAAAACAAGCACAGGCTGGGTGTTGCCAGGCTCCTCCTCCACACACAAAGGGATCTCCTCTCCTCCCCTGCTCCCATCCAGAGCAGCATCGCTGCAGCTCCCTCTCACCATCACCTCCCTCCCACCCAGAAACATCTTGTTTGGGCCCCTGAAACACCAGGCTGGAGTCCAATGCCGAGTGGTGCCTCCTGACTTACCTGCATGGTTTGTGAGATACCCCCTTTGCTTTTCTGTAAGGCAAAATAGTCAGTTAAACCCATCAGTTTTCCCTTTTTTTAGACTGACTCTTCACAGACTTCTCTGGCACCCAAAACAAGCGCGTCATCTAAACTCCAGATTTTATCTTTCCCATAGGGATGGACACATTTGGAATCCCAGAGGTAGCTACTTACAGCTGTTTGAGCTCAGATGCTCCAGTGAAGCTGGCTTGCAAAGAATTCAGAGGTTTAGCTTGAAGAAAATGGTCAGAGCAGCTGCAATTTATTTAAAATTGTGCAGATTAATCAGTCTAGAGACTGTCAAGAGACCGCTGCAATCTTCTCCTTCGAGTTTCCGCTCAGCCAGGTGCTGCTGCTGGTGCACTGGACATGTTTTGGAACACTGCTGGCTGCTCTTCCTGCTAATGCTAAGCCAAAGCCATTTATGTGGAGAAAACCTGGTGGTTAATGAATTCAGAAGCAGTGCTGGAATCCCAGCAGAATGTCCATCCCTCCCTCCACAACCTTGGAGGGTGGGAGCCTCCATAGAGCCCAGGTAATTTCTTCCACAGGGTAAGAATGTCTCCATTTGAGAAAGAGTGAGTAGACCCTTCAGTAGAAACACAGGACATGCTCCTTTTGTAGTCAGAATTTTATTTTCTTTACATCCAGGCTTATCATTGACATCTGAAAATAAAATCTTTCATTTACAAATAGGCTAGTGCAAATTAAAGGTAATTTTGGATTAAAAAAAAAAGGCATTGCACGTAACACAAAAGAAATGTGCGTGTTAGGATGATCTTCCTGGAACAACTGGTGGAGGTCGCCTAGGCAAAATCCAAAAAATAACCCAAAAATCACAGGGAGGGGGGGAGATTTAAAACAAAAGGCCAAGATACAATAAAATGACTCATATACAAAATTATCTTAATAAAATGGGTTAAGAGAAAAAGGCACAGAACATGCATATTAAGGAAAAGAGCAAGAGCAAGATTAGAATCAGCTGGCTCTCAGCAGAGCCTGGCTTTCATCCTCACCGCCTCCCTTCTGACTTGCCAGTGTCAGAGAACCAGAACAATCCCATCCCTGGTGTGGAGGTCGCTGGTCACAGGCTTTCTAATTTTCTTGCAGCAAATTATATCCTCTGGAAGAGCTTTTCCCCAGGCAGCCTTAAAATTCTCACCACTATCTCCTTCAAACACTGTTCTCAGAGTAGATCTTTTGTGAGATTCTGATGAAATGAAGAATGATCAAACGAGGGCCTGTGGGGTGGATTGGGGTGTCTGGAGGGGACTTTGCTGGGAAAGGTTAAAAATGTAGCTGGAAAGCCCTGTGGCAGTGAGGCCCCAGTGCAGAGGAGCAGCTGCTCCTCCTGGTACCTGGCACAGAGCACTGAGCTGTACCTGACCAACATGCCCGGAACCAGGCTCATCCTGGGTACATGATATGCTCCAGTCAGAGGGGACACGTGGGACACTGCTGTTCCCTGAGGGGGAGTGCACGAACTGCCTCAGCCACAGCCATTAACGACTATTAAAGAAATCTCCAAATGTTACAGAATACAAGGGGGATGTTCCTGCTGTGCTCATCCCACCTTTTGCTCCCTACTTTCCCAAAACCTAAGGACCCACTTAGCAACGTGGTGTTCCCACAGGAAGCTGTTGTGCTCCTTGTGCCATACAGACCATCTCCAAGCACTGATTGCAGCTACTTGGCTCATCCTGATCTGAAGGAGGAACTGAGTAATCAAGATATCTGTGCATTCGTACACAACTGCTTTAGGGGGAAATCCCTTTCAGGCACATTTTAACTCCAGCTCCTGCTCTGGAGGACTCAGTCTCTGAAACTCCCCAAAACATGCTTTCCTCAGCAATGAAGTGAATCCCAGGTACTGCTTGTAAAACATTCATCCATTTCCCAGGAAAACATCTCTGCAGCACTCCAAGCCCCTTGCAGGGGAACAGGCTGAATGCTTCCCAACGGGTTACATCTCCCCTTTAATGACATCTCCAGTGATCTCAACACAACAGCACCTCCAATAAATCCTCCCTGCAGTCCCCACCAAGGCAGTGTGGAATGCTGAGAGGATGGTGCAAGAGATAGAAGACACCACTCATACACATCCAGAAAGTAATAAAAGCCCGTCAAGAACTACAGTTTATTTCAAGTTCAGAAATGCAGCACAACATTTTTACAGCAGGTGTATGTGATGCTCAGTAACGACCACGGTTTCGGGAATCCACTCACTGTGCTCAAAGGTCAACCAGGAACCATTTACAGATTACGAAACCAAAGGCAGATGTTTTGGCTCACACGAAGTAGGGCATTAACATACAGAGCAAACAAATCAGAAAGAAATTAAGCGTTTGCGTCTTACAAAAAAGAAGTCATCGTTTACCCCGTCCTGGAAAAGTAAAGAGACAGCAGTAAAGCAAACGGCCGGCAAGACGGGACAAATCATACATCAAGCAAGAGTGGAGGACTGTCTGGACGGGAGGAGCCATCGGCATCAGCTCGCCTGCAGACAAAGCAAGAGGAAAGACAGGCAGAGTAACATTCATTTACACAAGAGAGCTGTTCTGCAAGAGCCTGGGAGGAGGGGCAGTGCCACAGCGGGAGGAGCTGTGCCAGAAGTGCACCGAGAGGCTCCCCCGTGGCACAGGGACAGAGTAGGTCTGCTCTCAGTTCAGGAGGTTTGGACTATTTTAAGACAGAAGGACAGAATTAGTCAGGAATCTCAATATGCTGTACACATCATGGTTAGTGTAGCTGTCTGGTACAGAGAGGATAATATTTTCTATGTTATACTTTAACACGAAATGCCATAACCTATAATGTATCTTCTTTAATATAATAAATAACCTATTTTCAGGAGGCTTACTCAGAAAGTGCAACAAGATCAGCAATAAAATAAACACACATTAACTATGTACATAAGCCTTTTTGTTGAACATACAATCTTTTTAACCCTAGCACAAGATCCCTTGAGATCCAAGGCCGAGAGCTATTCATGGCATGCGCAAGCTCTTCAGCTGTTGGTCAGCCATGGCGGGGTGAGGTGGAACACGTTCTCTAGGCAGAGAGCCAGGCTCAGCCTAAATGCAGTTTTAGATGAGCACCCTCCTGAAACTTAGCAATTACATCACCCAGATCTTTATGTACCTCACGTAAGATCAGAAACACTGGTGTTGCTTCATTATTGCTCCACTACACCCTGGCAACCTGAGCTGTGCCAGAGGGAATCAGAGAAAGGCAGAGCAACCTGCACTTCTCAGATACAGAGTTCAGGCTTGGCTCATCCCATGTAAGTGGGTCTGCAGAGGTGGCCCGTCCCTCTTAGCAGATCCACAGGGTGCTTGTCCTGCTTTCCTTTGGGCATGGAGTGAGTTTTGCTGCCAAGGCTGCTCTTCTGAGAACAAGGGACAGGATTGACGGGACTCGCCAGCATCAGGAGCGAGCAGGACAAACAAACCTGTTCCGGGCACTGTACAGCAGAAGGAAGTTGGCCAAGGTTGGAGGACAATACTTACTCAATTGGATGTGGCAATTTCTTGGGAAGCACTTTAATGTTTTTCCTAGAAACAATTCTATGTGGTTTATTCTGACAAGTGTATACGCAAGAAGAGGTGAAATCATCAAACCCTGGATTCATGCTCACTGTTATTTATTAACCTGCACACCTAAAAGCGTTGCATTTAGGGCATGGGGCCAGATTTAGATGAGATCTGAATGAGGATGCAGAGGAAGGAGGGCTGTGCAGCTGTGTCCTGCAGCCTCAGCATCAAGCACAGAACCAGATGGTGCTGACGCCTTGCTGCCTCCTCTTTCAGTAAATCCACCTTTGAGAGCTTCATTTACAATTCAGGATTACTGCTGAGAAATAGTTTCTTGGGGGCAGAGTTAAGGACAGTGCTGAATTGCGCCACCTACTTCCTCAAGCTTGGCAGAAACAGTCATCAAAGTAAATGAGGGAGTCTCAAGCAGAGAGGATTTAAAAGCATGTTTTTAGGCCAGGATCTATGTTATCTAATTGAGGCTCCTAACTTACCAGCATTACCCTCGTGTCCCATGCAGCCACACTGGTCTGAATCACCTCCTGGAGGTGACGCTCTTCCCACTGAACAAACGACAAGTGAGCCGAGGCTTTGGGGTATGGTGGGATAAAACCAGATTGTGGCCTTGCAATACCATAGAATGGATTGGGTTGGACAGCACCTTGGAGCTCATCTTGTTCCAAGCCCCCTGCCATGAGCAGAGACATCCACTAGACCAGGTTGCTGAAAGACCCATCCAACCTGGTCTTCTATCACCAAGTGAATATTAGAATTTGGGGTTAAAGTGATTTCTGTGACTGAGGCATTAAACCTGACTTTCCATCAGCAGGCAGCTGCCAGTCAGTAACAAAGTTCTGATAAACTATATACAGGCGTGCTGGCAAGGCAACAGCATGGGCTACTATGGCTATTTACAAAAATTATATCCAACAGATGCATCACAGGCTACAGCAGAGAGCACTAAGCAGTGGAAAGCTGTGTAGAAGACAAGATGAATCATCAAAATATGTTTTCTTTTTTGTAGTAAAAATTAGTATTATTGTAGTTGTGTTTGCAACCTTTTTTTCCCTTGAAAGCTGATTCTGTGCACTTGGCGTTGGAGATGTGGGCCTATTCCCCAAACAAACACCAGCCACTTAAGCAGTCTGCTGAGATCAACAAGATGCCAGTGCTCTGACAAACTCCATCTTCACTGTGCATCAGATGTGACCTCTAGACTCTCCAGGCGTGTGTCTCAAGTATGGGGTTGACAGGAAATTAAAATTAAGCTAACATACAAATCATGATGCTTTCTCAAGCTCGTCTCTCTTCTGCAAGCTGAAACATGATTTGCTGCACTAGTGAGCACAGCTAATCAGCAGCCTGGGAATACTTAATAGGCTAAATCCCCATTTGTTGTGGCTCTTTGACTGGATTCTTCCTAACCATGGGGCTACAGCATACTGGAGCCCTACAAGCAGTCTCAATAAATACATTTATTAGACTGATTATACTGGGGGCCTTTGAAACCACCAATTGCTTTGCCTAGGGATCTGTAACCATAATTGTAATAGCAGCAATTCATATTTTCTGAAGGAACAAGGCCAAATTCCTCTCTAGTTTCATTCTGTTAACTCAGTAAGTTCTAAGCTTTAAGGGTGACATTGACCCTAAGCGTTTAAAGTGAAGTAATGCAGTTAAGACGAAAGGTTTTTATAATGCATTAATTTATAACGTGCAAAACAAGAGGCAGAGAGGACCTCTGCAAGTGAGCAGCTGCTAAAATAATCCAGAATGCACAGCAGAGCACTTCCCAGAACCTAGCTGGATAAAGCAACAGTAAACCCACGTGTGCAGGACCGTGTAACACAAAGAGAAAATCTTTACATAGGGGGCACAGGGGAACTTTACTGACTGGCATGTGAAAATATCACAAATATCTCACATCCAAACCAGGCCCTTGGGAAGCTCAGCTGCCAGTCTAGACTGGAGCTCTGTAAACTGCCTCACACAGTGGGCAGAGGAGTGGGAGCCCATGCTCAGCTGTGCATGTATCTGTATCTCTATGTCCTTCTGTGTCACAAAAGGACCAAAAGCAGTGCTCAGTTCCCTGGATCCTGCCACACAGCATATTTCCATGCACTCACCCCCCTCCAGGGCTTCCCAGGAGTGCAGTAGGAGCAGGAGTGTGAGCAAGCACTGGCAGAGGACAAAGGGAGCTGGCACACGCTGCTCTGTCACACACCAGCCCTTCAAACCACCCTCTCCCATCCTGGCTGCAGAGTGAGAAGGCTCCACACTGAGCCCTGCGAGCTGGGGCACCCCTGCTCCACCAACCCAACCCACTTGGCATGTCAGCTGCCAGGGTGCAAATAAAGCAAAACATGCCTTGTCCTACACACACCCTGCTCGTTTAACATTCCTTAAAACTAAATTTAGGATAAGGAGAGTTTATAGGAGAAGCAAGCCCCTTGTAAGAGAGACTTGGAAGTGTGGGGCCCTCAGAAGAGCTTGGTAAGAAACCACATGGCTTTTCTTTGCCCAGTTTAGCCATTACAAGAGAAAACAGAAAACCTGGAAGGTATAAATAAAATAAAAAGCAAGATTCCATTCAGGTAAGAGGAAAAAAAAGCAGCAGATAAATCAACACGTGCACAAGCACACACGAAGTCAAGCCCTCCATTTGCTGTAGAGGACTGTGAGCACAGTTGCCTGGGTGGAGATATGTGTCAGTAAGTTAGCTAACATCAGTTATTGCAGAAGGAAAAGTCAAGGCAGCATAGACCTTCCCCAGACATTTAAGATCTCATAAACAATGCAGAATGGACAGAGTATATCAGTAAAATTGGTTACTTGCCTATAGATGTCCATACATGCGACTATACATTGGTTATTGTGACAGTTACCAAGCAATTTGTTTCCACGTATTTGGTTAACAATGAATGACATGCCAGAAACTCCGTTTAGTCTAACAGGGATGAATCTAACGGACGGATTACAGTGGGCCGAGTAGGTGAAGGGGGTGGTCTTCGACTGGAGAGAGAGAGAGAGAAGAAACAATAAGCACAAACACTGAGCACAAACCTGGCACCTCTGGCTGTTGTTACACGGCCATGCACATGCTCATACACACAACAATCCTATTTCCACGTACACTGAACCAAGACAACTCTAAGCATCCACAGCAAGGAAGGAGGCAATGGGTTTGCCATGTGCTTACCATGCCTTACCCCTCTCACCCATCACTGTCCACAGCCTGGGGGTTCTCCACACAGTTACCTTCTTGAGCCACGCAAACCATCGGGGGAGGATTGTTACTCCCCATTTTTAGGGGTCAGTCCCAGCCTGGACAGCCACAGAGCAGACTTATAGGCACATTTCAGAGCAGGCAACAGGACTGGGGAAAACAGCCTGCAGCAACTTCAGGTCCTCTTTGCAGAAGGAGGAAAACCTGCAGCTTCTTGCATACCTGGGCAAACTGTAGCCCTATCAATGTGCCTCGATTTGAGGCACATTTTGAGGCTTTATATCAATGCCCAGTTATGAGAATGCCAGTCGTGGCTAGGGCTGCTGGGTTCATTAATTTACCACTAATGCATTTTTCTATCAACTTCAGGAAGTGCTACGGAGTGGCAGATTTTTGGGGAAGATTTAGGTGCCTTCATTCCATTTTCCTGTGTACTGCAAACCCCTGCATTTTAATTTGGACTGTGTTATCCTCTGATAAGAGACCCCAGCGTAAGAGTTAGCAGTAGTGTGATCTCCAAGCACATTCCACCTGCAGTCCAGGCTGGCACCTACCCCCCTCCCCGCTTCATCCAAGGATGACACACCAACTCTGCTGGAGTTGTAGACAGAGTCCCTCTGGTAGCTATGTAGCACTTTACCTTTTTGTGTGCAGTTAAGGGCCACATCAGTGCTGTGTGGAAGTAATTCCATCAGCTTAGTTACAGAGAGTATTTTGTTGATGCTCCTTTCCACCTGGGATACAACATCCCACTGCCAAGCAAGGCCCGTGCAGATTCTGAGCTGACAACTGGCCTCCAGTGCCTGCACCAGCTTGCACGGTCCTGCCTGGCACTGCTGTGTGCTGTATAAACAGCCCTAAGAGACTGTTCCTCCCAGCCAGCCTGCTCCCTTAGCCAGCTGTGCAGCACAGTCCAGCAGTGCTGTTATCCCAATCCATGTCTTACACAGTGTTTCCACTCCCAGTTTCTTTAGCGGGAAGTACCAGCTCTCTCTCTATTCCTTAACCCAGCCCAGATCACCAGAGCTTATGGCTGAACCCAGGCTCTGAGCAAGGTGGGAGCTGAGGTTCTTTGGTTCCCATCAGCTCCAGCAGAGCTCATTAATGGCCCAAACAAACTCTGCAGCTCTTCCTAACCCCTCCTCCACCTGTGCAAGTAGGGACAGTTCTGGCTCTGAAGAAGATTACAAAGGAAATGTGTCTCATTCTGCTAAAGCTAAACTGAAGATGAAAAGAATGTAACAATACGTTAATTTTCTTTGAACTGGAACAAAATATGTGAGACAAATTTACACTTGACAAAAAAAAAATCTCGTTTGGCTCAAAGTGCATCTTGTGCTACAATATTCTTTTTTGGTGAAGAAATGAAGATTTTAATCCCTACCAATGCAACAAATACAAAATATGCCAACTAAAGCATTCAAGTAAATCAACAAGCTAAAAAAAATAGGCAAAATATAATTTCTTCATGGTGTATTTTTCTTACAGGAAAAATGTTACTGTGTTAACTATTGTTTCTTGTGTTGCTCCAGTGTAGGTCTTCTGGACCCATTTCCAAAATTTGTAGTTTCATAAAGAACCACTTCTAAGGCTCTGCATTTCTGCTGGGTTGCATTAAATTATTCCTTTGTTGAAATGCCTCACATTGCATTGTTTAGCGCTTACTGAAAACATCGTATCATATGTATACAATTTACAAACAAGGGAAAATGCATACAGCTGTCTTCATATCAAATTTAAAAGATACAAGCCCAAACTTGCATTTTAATACCAGGTTAAATGCAGCCCACTGGATTCAAATAATGCAATTTAGCCAAATTGCTATTTAACACATCAGGATCAGAAAATGGAGAGCACAGTGGGAGGATTTCCTGCATATAATCAGTCAAATCAAACCTGAACCAAAATCAGGCCTGAGCACCATTTCCTCCTTGAACCAGAGCTTTTATTGCATACTGACCGCTAATTTGAATTTCCATTCAAGCCCAGAGCAGACCTAAACAGAAAAATTCCCCATTAGCTCTTTCCCACTCCAGAGGACCAAGCGCTTCAAGGAGAAGCTGATACTCCCAAGGGGACCCTCTGATGAGAAGCTGTGGCTGAGCCACACCACTCTGGTTCTCCCTGTGACACTGCCCAACAGACAGGTGTGCTCAGCGAGGGGACCCTTCAGCCATGCTCTGTCCCAACTGTGGATACTCCCAGCAGAGACACACGTGTATCTGCGATGCTCTGATACAAATGCTTGTGTGTGTCTTCCCAATGGGCATGGGCAGAAATGTCCCTGAGGAATGGGCAGAGCCCTCCTTAGCTCCAGCCCCTCGGGGGTGATGCCTGCCTCCCATGCACTTCCAGCTCCTTAACCCTCCACACCACGACCAGGGGAGCAGGACCTCCGCCTGGAGAGCACAGGTGCCTTTTAGAGGAGTGGCAGATGTATGGCAAAGGCAGCACCTGGGAAAAGACCTGCAGTAGCACCATTCCCCTTCAGCCTTGCCGCTGACAGTCTCCTGGGCTATCTGCAGTTCCCTGTGCCAGCAATGGAGGAAGCGGGGACTCTGCTCCCAAGGCCCTGGGCAGAGCACAGGGGGTTCAGCTTGGAGAAGAGACCTCACCCTCCTTAGCCACTGGCACAACGGATCAACTGGCACGAGCTGGAGCTCAAGTCCAAGTGAAGGAAAGAACAAGCCCTGAAGTTGCCTGTCCTAGATTTCCCTGTCAGGGTGACAAGTCGTTCTGCGACCATTTCTATACTGGGAGTAGGATTCAGACCTTTTTTCTCCTCCTAACAAGAATCTCAACCCCAAAGACAGGAGGAGAGGCCAAGCCCCCTCCCTGGCTCCTTTACGCCCGGAGCAGTGGCTGGGAGCCCATGGAGAGGTGCAGGAGCCTGGGCCACCTTGAGACAACAAAGCCAGCAACCAGCTCCCGGGCAGCTCCACAAAGCGCAGCTCTGAGGGAAGCCGACCGTGGTTTCGGCCCCATCGCATCCCGAGCAAAGGTTACCCACGGAAGCGCTGCCAGCCCCTCCGAACGCCGAGGAACCCGGCCTTGCAGAGCGGCAGGGGGAGCTCCAGCCTGCCCGGGGACCGGGAGAGGGAAAACCGGGGAAAAACAACCTCCCCCGCATCCGTGCTCCGCGCTAGCTGCCATCTCAGTGAGTAAATATGTGACTAAGCCCAATTAAATGTTTAGTCTGAGGCCAGCAGATGATAGCGGCGCAGACGGCGCGGGCCGGGTTTCTGCGCGTTATCGGCGCGGCTCCCACAGCCCGGGCAGCGCTCGCCGTGCGGAGCTGCTCCCGGCCCCGAGAGGCGGCTCCTGCTGCAGAGAAAGCTCCTTAGAAAAATGTCACTGCTGCGGGAAATCCTTTTGGTTATTGTCGCCAACATTTCAGCTGGGTTTTCGAGTTTTGGGGCCGTGTCCCCTTGCCTGGCCCGTTTAACTCAGTCTGTTGTCTTGGGGTTTTTTTGGGGGTTGTTGTTACTTGTTTTGCTGCCTTTAAAAAAAAAAAAAAAAAAGGAAACTGTTTGTAAAAGTTAGTGCTAAAGGGGCAGGAGATCATAGGTCCCCCCGGGGTTGAGTAAACGAGTCTGCAAAAAGAATCAGTTCTTCTAACTAGCACACATTAAGCAGACATAAAGAATTTACCAATGAAAATTGTGGACTAAGTATGTATTTAATAACTCCCTGATGTTGCTGCAGAGACTCCTCCTTTGAAGAGCTCAGTGGGGTTTTGAACGGAGGGGAGCTCTTACCCCCATGCAAAAACTTTTTGAAAAAGGAAAAGTTTTTACATTTATTTTTAACCTAAGCAGCACCCGCCATGTTTCCAGTTTTAAAAGAACTCCTAAAAGCTTTAGCTAGGCAAATGCAGAGCAAAAGAAACCAAATAAAGCCAGTCTAGACTTAAAATTCGATCAAAAACATATGGGAGTTCTTCGAGCCTTTGCCTTTTGAGAAGTCCTATCGTTCCCCACACAGAGTGCACAAAATGTGCTTTCAGTAAAGCATGGCTGTAATTACCATGGGAGGCCCTGCTCGAAGATGGCTTCTCAGCACAGCCAGAGGACTTCTAAATAAAAGGCTTTCATTTCCACTTACATTTGACATTCTTGCTTGCTTGTGACCACCAGAGAACACTTGTGGAAGGCATGCACAGAACTATATTTTACAATACATCCTATAGATCTGAAGCTGTGAACAGAAGTCCATTATTCTCTCCCTTTTCCCTCATCTTGGTTTCCCTATAATGCAGCCCTCTCAGAGTACCCTGATATGTGACATCATCTTTGTAGAATTTAACAGGAAAATACTTCAAATCTCTAAGCAGCTTTAAGACTGACTGCAGGCAAATTTGTTTTAGGTGAGAGAACAAACCTGCATGTGAGGCATAGAGTAAGAGGATAAAAGAGTGACTTACTGTAGGTGAGAAATAAACCTGGTTTCCTGTTAAGGTGATTATTTAGAGAGACTAAGTAGCTTGGTCTTGAGATAGTTATAATGCTTTGTTGATTTTATTTTTATACTGTTTCTCTGGTTTTCTCTGTTTCAGTAAGATCATGAGAGACCCACACCCTCTACTCTTTCTGGTTCTTGTATCAACCTAACTTTTATACGGTATCTCTTGACCTCCATTAGCCTCAGGATTTAGAGGACAATCCAAACCAGAAGTGAAACTACTGGACCCATTGTGGTTGAAAAACAGAGGCAAGACATGGTTTGTAGACCTAATTAGTCTTCAGTCTGCGCATGCTTAAACTCTTTCTGTCCTACAGCAGATGCAGCATGGCTACTGCAGCATCTCCCAAACATCAACTCAGGAGCGAGGATCTGGAGTGGAAGTGGGAAAGGCAAGGGGAGGAAAGGCACTTGATCCTAGTGACAGAGGTCATAACAAAGCAGGAAGAACAGAAGAAGAATGATGACATTAGGAGGAGTAAAAGCAGGAATCACGAACAAAGATCAGGAGGAGATGATTGCGGGGGAAATGAGAAACTTCACTCAGTGGTGTTGAAAGGAAAAAATAGCTGGGGAATATCTGCCTGAAATGGTCCCTTATCCCAGTGTAATGGTCCAAGAGAGTGAAAATTTTTCAGATTTGTTTCTGTACTGGAGAATGTCATTTTGTTAAACACAAAATGTTTGCAGTAAGCATTGCCCACAGGATCACTATTGTTGGGCAAATCAGGAAGGGAAGGCCTCAGGCACAGAGCACAACTTTTGAGGGTGCCTGGTAGTTCTGAGCAGTTCTCCAGCTGAACTTGCGTCAGGCTCTACAAATGCACAGAGGGCGTGCTGAGACTGTACTGCCAGGGACTGCCTTGGCTGTCCCCACAGCTGAACCCCAAAACTGCAAAAGACCCAGCTGCACAATGCTCTCTCAGTGGAAGAATTTTTTTGTTCAGTATAAGCAAGTTAAGGTTATTAGATTATGCTGTTTTATCAGATATCTATTTAAGTGAAAGAAACAAAAAATAAGAGTGAATTGGAAGAACATGTCCTTCCACTGGCCACCACTACACTGCAGCAATATAAATCTGCATTAATTCAAAGGCTTACACTGTTTGAAAACACTAGGGTTAGTGAGGTTCCACTGTGTGTGATTTAGCTTAATGCAGATACTCCTTTCAGAGGCAAAGTGGTCCAAAATATGATGTTCCAGCAGAATAATTTATTATCAACAACTCAAGCTACGTTTTCTATATGACCATCATAAATTAACGTCCATCACACACATACACAAATATATTGTATGTTTATGAGAATACTGCATTTTCAAATTAGTCATTTCAGGGACTTAATGTGTCATATGAAAAGCTCAGCTTGAATAAACACAAAATTAATACAATGGAGCGACCAAGACAATTATTCTTAAGGAACTGTGTTCTTGTTTGCCCTTCAGCAGGGAACATGTCAAGTAAGCAAGTGTGCAACACATCTGTGGAAGACTGTCCTGACCTTTCAGAAACCTTAGGTCAGGATGGTCCAGAGGGTCAAAACTGCCCGTGAAGAAGAGAAAGTTAGGAGTGCTGAGTGATAACATTCAGAATTCTGTTCTGTCCATGGAAGATGACAACAGAAGGGCCACAAAATCAGCATGAAGAACATCTGATCTTTTCACAGTAGCTCAAGACTTGTGCACTGCTCTGTGTGTAGCTGCACTGTTTGGCATCAGTGTGAATCATGTACCCCACTTTTGAACACCACATCTACTTCTGCCTTCTCTGTTCTTCCTTCCTACTCAGCTTTGACCTTCCTCTGCCCATTTGCCTCTCTCCTCTTTACTTACCTTGGTGCAAGAAGGGGAACAATTGTCCTGGTTGTCACCTCCAGCTGGAGTTGCACCTCTTCTTGTCCATGATGCCAACTAATGGGATTACCAGTGTCACTGTTGTTAATGGAGCCATGGAGTGCCCTCATTCACTACTGATCCAATACAGCTCGCAGGGGACAGGAGAGTTTCAAGACAGCCTTTCAAGATGCCTGCAGGTGCAGGAAGTTCAAATCATCACTGTTTCTCTCTGTTTACTCTCAGATGTTTTCTCTTCTAGCATAAGGCAGGCTAGAAATGCTGTGCTATTCGCCCACTCTTTAGAAAAGGCAGAAATTCCCTGCTCAACACCGTAGCTCTAATCCTGCAATGCCTTCATGGAAGCTGTTATTAAACTACTCCATTATGAAACTAAGTAATTTCTTGGGACAAAACACATCTTCAGGTTCCTGTATTTCTGTCAAACAACTGCTGTTGTTTGATTCTACTTTCTTTTTCTAAGTAGAGAGATGTTAAAAATAAAACCACTTCCTTCTACTAACAGTATCTTGAGAGAGAAAATGCTAAGGAAGAAAAAAAAACCCAAACCAAACCCAAATTCTTGCTGAAATTCATTCAGTGCATCAGCTGACACTCCTGCTATCTTTGAGGACTGCACTTGCAACATCATCTTCAGAATCACTTCTTTTGATGCTTTTCAGGTTCCTTGTTTTTCTGTCTTCTCCCTCTTGCATCTTTTTTACTTACCTGTTCCCATCACATAGGTCTGGACTACACTAAGAATAATGAAATCCATTTCTCTGCCTGATCCTCTTTGCTGAACTTTTAAAGTGACTTGCAACAATCCCAATTGAATGTCCCTTTGTTTTAAAAACAATTTTATGTTGAATAAGGCAGGAGCAAGTAGCTCAGGAACAATACTCAAGATGATTACAACTACCTGAGATGCAATAAATAAGATCAAACCTAAACCCTATGTAGAACAAGTGATTCTTCAGATACTTTTGTTCAACTGCCATAGTGTACTGCCCATCAGAAAATTCCTACGCCACTGAAGATATGGACAGTCTGCCTGTGGCTGACGAAAGGAGATGCTGAGAGAAGTTAAGAGTCAGTGGCAGCAGACATGGTACCTAGGCTGTAATGTCTGGCATCCCATGGACTTTGTTTTCCTCAATCTTCAGGACAGTCATCTGGAGGAGAGGTATATAAAGGAAGGCAGGAACAAAATCCTACTGCCAGTCTAAAAGAAAGCCATCCTTTTAGGGGCAGCAATCACTGAAGCTCCTGGAGCAGAAGTGAAGACCCTCCTGTATCTCTCATGGCATTACAGTTCAGGCAGATGAAGAATCAGTTCTGTGCAAATGCCATTCCAAATATCTCTTAAGATCAGTGTTGCAGAATTACCACGAAACCACAAGACTTGCTGTATGTTGTAAACTTACAACCTGCTGTGACCTGCTTTCTGGCCAAGCCCTCCAATACTTACCCTCATGCAGAATGCTCCTGCTTTCTGTGCTTCTGTTGTATTGTTGTATTCTGATTCATTGCAGGGGGGTTGGACTAGATGACCTTTAAAGGTCCCTTTCAAACCAAACTATTCTGTGATTCTATTCCTTGATTCTATTCCATGACCAAAGTTGCAAGATGAGCCCAGGTTTGCACCTGGCAGTGTGACTGCCCCAAGCAGTGTAGCTCATGGTTCTGATGGGTGTCACAGCCACTGCCACCACACTGCTGCTAAGAAAGATTGCCAAATACTGCATTCTATGGCTTGAAAACTGTCTGAAAAACTTTAAAAGAGAGAAATGCAAGGTGACAGATTTACAAAGGTGGCAGGGAAGGGAAGGGATAAGTTGGAAAGAAACCAAGACAGGATGGTGAGAAGGAAAAGAAGGAATACATGGGGAAGGGAAACAAATGTACCAGGCAGGAAACCAAGTGAAAGGAGGAGGTGAAAGAAGAAGCAAACAGGATGGTCAAGAAAGGGACAGAGAGGGAAAGGCTGAGAAAAAAGGGAAAATAGTGAAAAAGGAGCCAGTGGAGGAGGGGAAAATGCAGAGCTTCTTTCTAAGAGATAAGAGAAAATAAATGGAGTCTGCTGCTGCTTGAAGCAGCCAGCAGCAGAAGTAACATATTACCGGGTGTGCATTTCAACAAGAAATGTACATTAGACTGGTAACAAATTACACACCGCTGTCTTCCCTCTGGGCAGAAATCATAGAAAGAATAACTGATATTCTCATAAGTCTTTTGATTTTGGGGTCCTTGGACAGGCAGAGTTGGAAACATACTGACTACAGAAGGGCAGCATCCCCCCCTGTGAGGGGCTCTGGCTTTGCCCATGTAGCTGTATATTCTTTTGATCACAGACATGAGATACAGAATTAAATTCAATTATTCTTTGCCTTTCATTTTTCCTGAGGTTCAACAGGATTTTGAAATCTGTCCATGTAACACTTTTGTCTCTTTGCTTGCATGAAACAATCCTAATTGCAGACTATACTTTTTGAATATAACTTTTGCCAAAGATCCATTCAAAGAGGACACATGGATGCTGGACAGAGAGCTGTGCTCTCCCATGTGGGTGTTGATGGAGAAGCTGCTGCTTGTTCCAAGGGGAACCTTTAGCTAAGGAACCCCTGGCGGTGCTTCTTGGCACCTCGCAAGTCAGCTCAGCTCTCTCACCCGTGCAGTGGAAACACGCAGCCACGCTCACACTGAGCTAGCTAGCTCAGGCGACACTAGAAGCAAATGAGTAAGAGATGGCCCTCACTGAAGCCCCGGACTTTACTGTTACCTCGATGCTGTCCCAGACAAGAAGAGAAGGATTTCCAGTCCATATACACTCATAAAGGGGTACAGGAGGGAGGTAGGGTAATACCTGAATCAGTGGGGATAAGGAGGGGGCGGAGTGGGGGCTGGATTACATCCTCTTCAGGGATACAAGGGGGTCTGGCTGCTGGCCAGTCAGACAGACCAAATCTCCATAGGGTCACAAGATCTGATGGGGGGGGCCTTTCTCACTGAGGTAAGGGGGAGTCTTACACTTTGGAGCCTGCCCACCAGCGGGCCCCCTCTGTACCTGGGCTCTTTGGCCCCCCGGCCACCACAGCTGCTGGTTCAGCCAATGCAACACTCTCCTACTTGGGTGTTCAGATTAAGATCATCCAAGTCAGCATGCAAACACTCTAATGCGGGCATTCACTCGTCTTGCCAGAAGAATTTGGTGCAATGGCTATTTGATTACAATTTATATTCCATTAAAAAATACAGTAGTAAGCTTTTAAGGCTGCAAGGCCAAACTTTGAGGAGAAAGAAGATTCCCAGGCTCAGGCAGGATAACTCTTCTGGCCTTATATGCCTATGCACTATGATAGATTTTATTCAGAGGATCATGTGCAATTTTTGCACGGAATTCTCTTACCATTCAATGCACAGGGTTAGACATTGCATTACATCTTTTCAAAGAACTCAATCGACAAAAATCCATCACAGAAAACTTAGTGAATGGTTGATAGTTGGCAATCAAAGAGTTGAGCGTGAGCCTGTGGGCTGGGAGATGCCAGGCAATATAATGCTTCCTGCAGTGCTCCTGACTTTGTCTGAAAATTTCTAACTGCAATTACTGTCAGGTAAAAGTACCTTTTTGTGCCAGTTTGGCAGAAATATGTAATGATGGCTTACAAGGTAGATTAGCTACCAACACAGCAGGTCATGGAATTAGCCTTGGTGGCATAACAAAAGGGAGCTGCAGAGCTGCCACCAGCCCTTCCCTGCTGGCTGGCTGTGGGTTGAAGTAAATTGTAGGGACAGAATGTGAGCAGCACAACATGAATTCTCTCCCCACGACTTGCCTCACATGTAAAGACCAGCCCCAGCCTCTGGGGACCAGCCCCAGCATGCCTGGGGGTGACACACGTGCTCCAGGGTTTCACATCCTGTGGGTCACATTTGTTTCAGTGACAAAGTGAGTAATCATCTCCAGTGCTTTGTTGGGAAAGCCTTCATGAATCCACAGTAGCACTGCAGAGCAGGACACAGGCAGAAAAGGGGAGCACCCTCCCACCCCCACAAATACCATGGGCTCTGCTGCCAGGAGAAAAAATCTTTTCCAATTCAATTGTTTTCCTTGTGGCAAAGCTGAGATTCCCATTCAGAACATTTAAAAGCTATAAATCAAAGCATCTACAGTAGAACTTAAATTGGTCAAGATCAGGCTTTCCACATAGGCAGGCAGACTCGCATCATGGTAAGCTGAAGTGGTTCTAGTGCCTGCTTACGGCCTTCTTACCAAAGCAAGCACACAGCTGCATTTTCTTTCAAAATACTACTGCAGCCTTTTAAGAGAGAGGGGGAATAATCCAGATTCTGGCAGGGGGAATATTTCACAAATCATATACGCTTTGGCATCAAGCCCTTAAAGCCAGGGGTCTTTACTCACAGGCTTTGCTGGGAGAGATCCACCCACCTCAAGTGGGATTAATTAAAAGAGGCATGTATCATGCAAATAGTTTCTGTTTCCTTACAGAAATATTCAGAGCACATAACCCAAACCAGCTTTAGAATCAGAGCGAAGCAGGGAAGAAAATTATTTCCTGCTCTCCTAACTCTTTTCCTTTCCCTGTACATTAAGGGAGGAACAGTGAGAAAATGCCGAGCGCTCACCATTTCTGTACAATTCCTTTGATTAAATGCTAATAAAGTAGAAGAAAAAAATTGGACAGGGGCTGTATCTCATTATAAGGTGCCAAATTTTCCACACCAAATGTGTGCTAATCTGCTAACTGGACAAGGACAATCCAAGTCTTACCCCTGAAAATTATCTTTTTATCTTAAGGCAGAACAGGAGAAAATGGAAACCTTGTATTTCTTCAGCATGTCAAGATTTTCAGCTCCATGTGACAGTGATAGGGGCTGCAACAGAAAGCTCCTTTTGAAGGTAACTTTAAAAATACTATTTTCTTCTCGGGAAGCTAAACTATTTCCCTAGGTAAGAGAGATCCCAACACTTCAAGGAATCACTGCAGAAAATGGTGGTGGAACAGTCAGAGCACAGAGCCCCAGTTCAAAAATAAGTCACAGAAAAAGCTCAAGTTTCCACAAGAACTCTTCCTCAAAACTCTTTTTTTCCCCTTTTAATATCTCAGACCCATTTTCTGAGTCAATTTCCTATGATCCTGCAAAGGCTGTTATTAAAACCAGACCAAGTGTAGCTGAAATTCCAGGGCTCAAAAGAAACATTTAATAGGTGCAGGAGCTGGCCACCCTGTCCCCCTCAGGTGATTCCCCCTGCAGCCCTCTCCCTGGGATTTCCTCCCTCGCAGTTTAGTCGGCAGGAGAAACCTGAAGTTTCAGCAGAATGGCAAACCCTTCCTTCATTCTTTAGCAGCTGAGATTTTTTATGTCTGAGGCTTTCATAGCTCTAAAAAGAGAACTAGGATCCAGTCCAGAAGATGTGTATTGCAGATTATTTTTCCACAAAAATGTCAGGCAGTCTCACATTCAATTCTGTATCCAGCTACAGTATTTTAAAATCACTGACCTCCTTTATCCGCCACTGCTTTTCATGCCACCAGTGGCAGTCCCGAGCTGAGTTGTTCCCAGACTGCTTACCCACGTGTCTTTTGAGTGCTAGAAAATTCCTTTCTGGTTTCCATCCCACCTATCACTTTGGCATGAAAAAGATGATCATCAGACATGCTCTTGGCAAGCCACCTCAGGAAAGCAGTGTCCATGCACAACCACAGGCGGGCAGGGTGAAGGAGACGTGCTGCTTTGCAGGGCGAGGGGAGAGGAGCCATGGTTCTCTCTGGCAGCACAGCTGGCGAAACACTGCACCTCATCCCTGGATCTCAGCTCTGATTTGTCCTCTGATGGCACAGAGGAAACAACAGGGCCTGTGCCCTTTGGCTCAGCCCCAGGGTCTCACCAAGGGGATGATCCTTGGGCTTCTTCCCTTCCAGCACAGTTTAGAAAGGCAATTCCAGGTTTCTCTCCAACGGTCCCTACTGCAAGCTACAGAATATCCACTAAGGTGAAAGAGTGTTTCATGATTGGGCATTGATGCAACAACACCCTTTTCTTAGCAAATATATAAAAATACTTAATTCCTTTGATATACCTCGTTTATTTATGCTTTCTATTACAAAAGGTAATTATACTAGAAACACTGAGCCTCAAATTTAAGTTACTGACAACTACGACAGATCTCACCTATTTAAAAGAAAGTTCTCCTCCAAAGCTTCTCTTCTCAATTACCATTTTTTAAATTGAAATTGTGCACATTTTATTTTTGTTCCTATTTAACTGGCTTTTTTTTTTCCCAAACTGTGAGTACTTCCAATGTAACAGTTAATTTATCAAAATTGGAGAAACCCCTTTGTTCCAACATTGCCTTATCTGCCCACGCCTCTCATAATTTAGAAAGTTAATGAATTCCTCTGAATCAGAGGTTTATATATATATATATGTAAGTGATTATGTGTATTACATCATTGTGAAAATAAACATTAAGGACATTTTATTCATATAACTTATATAAAAAAGCAGTTAATGCATAGAAAATTATACAATATGCAAAGCTACTTTAAAAGGCCCTGATAAATGCAAAGCCCTGGGAAGGAAAGGAAACAATGCACTGAAGATAATCTTGTTCCTTAACTAATTGCTTCGTACCATATGATCTACTCTGTTAGACAGCTATGGACTGTTTTCAACTGGCTGTAAATTACTGGCTTTGCAGGACAAGAATCAGACTCCTACCAGTTTGTTCCACTGGTTCTACAAGAATTGCTCTTTTTCTCTCCCAGAAGAGCCCTTACTTCCTCTGGTGAGGATTCAGAATGGCAGAAGTGAGGAGCTGTACCCCTGCTCCTCTTCTGGTGGGGGTAGGTGACCTCTCTCTCTCTGAGCCCCTGTGTGGCTACAGCACAACCAGAACTGGGGTTCGTAATGTAAGCAAATCAGTGTCTTCCAACTGACTGACTAGAATTTTTTTTAAATGAAAAAATCTTCCTATCTTTTCAAAAGGGTATGTGCTAAAAATTGGTTCCGTAAAACACCTTTGACTCTGCAGGGAATGCCTAGTTTTGCTTTGCTACAAGACTTTCTCAACAACAGTGCTCAACTTCCCGCCACAGTGCAGAGTCTGTCTGTTATGCCAGAGGGAGAGAACCATGCCACCACCAGGAATACCAAACTTCTTACCTTGGGACACTGGGAGGAGCCCGGCTCGGCCGAGAGGGAACCTGGGGAGGTCCTCCATGGGCTTCACTGGGAAACGGAGGCAGTGGTCCTGGGCGGAAAGGGACTGGGGGAGCCCCCGACTGAGGGCCTGGAGATGGGATTGCCGGAGCGGGTCCTCGGCCAGATAAAGGTCTGGTTGGGGGATTGTTTAATGTAGGTCTCCTTGGAGTTGAAGGACTTGGAGGAGGTGATCTAGTGAAATAGCAGAGATTTTAAAAGTTCAGTAAGGTGGGGGCTTGAGTTTTGGGTTTTGTTTGATGTATTTTATTTTACTTCAAACAAATGTTAAAACTTATGACAGATGTTTTTTCTTGGCATTTCCCTTTGCTGTCAGTGTCAGAGGATCACATACAATTAAGTCTCACGTGTCTGCCACTGACAACATCCAAGCAAAGAGGTAAATATAATGGATTTTATTATTCAAGTCCTAATAATGTTTTGTTAAGTGGAATTTCTAGGACATGGAGCCTGAGATGCTGAATTATTATAACAGCTTGCAAAAGGAGGCCAAGTGGACACACAAATGGGGTGACAGAAGCAGCTGCTATTTGAAGCATCAGACAAGCTGTAAGTCCACTGGATGGTCTTTTGCAAGGCAAATATCCTGTCTGGTGCTCACATAAACATATCCATAGAATACATATATATGGGAAAATGTTTTGATTTTCCTCACAGATGTCATTAAAGACCTGGAGGAGCATCTTCCCAAAAAGACAGGCAGGGACGGAGCTCCTGGTGCTGACTACATCTGCCTGTCCTGAATTTCATGGCAATCCAGATTTGAGGCTCCTCACCTGCGTGCCTGCTGAAGCCACGAGTCATCTACAGGAGGGGGAGCAGGGGTTGAGACAGTGCTCGTGCTGATGTCCCCAATGATGGCCAGGGCCTCCTTCAGGGCCTGGTACATGCGGAGGGTCTCGTCCCGCCGCTGTGCCTGCTCGGCCGACTCCTCCATCAGAGTGTTTTGGTCCTCAGAAGAATACAAGTGAGCCAGGAGCTCTGCGTTGATAAATTCTTTTACCTATTTCATCAGACAAAAACAAAAAAAAAATCCAAACCACCAAAGAAATATACAAAAATCTCTATGGAAAATACAACACTGAACAAATACAAGGGGAGATCTATGGAAGCAGGAGACTTACTCAGTTTCTCTTACTACCTCACACCAGTTCTAGTGGTCACGCAATTCTACATCTCTGAGGTGACACCTCTGCTTACAGTTCATTTCAAACAGGCTTCCCAACAGCTCCCAGGAGCCAGCTGGCATTTTGGGCCATTTCTAAATGGCTGACTGGGAAGTAAATGGCAGTACCATAAATTCCCCATGGAATGGGAATTTTCAGGCTTTATGACATACCTGTCAGTTATTTTCTTAGCAACAATTTACCCTACTGTAGACAGTGTCTTTTCATTTCCAGCAAGTCTGTCAGATTCTGAATAACCCATCCACACACATTCAAACTGAAGGGAGAAGTCTCCAAGTAATCTAATTTACTATATTGATTTCCTGCTATGCCTACCCTGGTTGTGGAAACCTGGGCCACATTAACAGACATAAAAAGCTAGAGGTACTCTGATTAAATAAGACTGTGGTAAATAGACCAACTGCTGACCTACTAAATCCTTGCATTTGAGACTTTCGTTGCTGTTCTGATCTATTTCTCATCTGGTGCTTTGCTCCATAAAGCTTTTTTGAGCTGGAGATACTGACGATAATACATTCCCAGGATTCTGATTACATAAACCTGAGCTCCATTTGCACATGAGTTTGTGCTGGTTTTCTGATTTAAACCCTGACAGTGAGACTAAGGCAATGTTTGTGTTCAGACAAGGTCAGTGAGAGCAGTCAGACAGCGCAGGCATGGGACCCTTTCTGGTCACCAGCAACGAGAAGGCAGCCAGGACAGACCTCACAGGGAAACAAAACCATATTGCCTGGGCTTGGCTGTCATTTCCCATTCACGTATGACAGGAGATGCACAAATTCTTAGCAAAGCCTGCAAAAATTTTCCATGAGTTTCATGCTGTTTTCCAGTAGATGGTACTGATCAAGAGCCAGAGTACACTACTTTCCTCATGATTGCCAAAAACTCCACATTAAAAACAGATATCATAGTTAAACAGCATCACATTCTGCTCGATGAAATGAGCATTTTAATGGCATCACTTCAAAAAAAAGAAGTCCTAAAATTAGATTAAGGCCAGAGCTGATTGTAAAAGCATTGTTAAACCACAAATATCTGTTTGAAAAAAATCAGCCTGTGACAATTATCATGAGAGGTCCCTGTCTGTCAGGGATTTGAATAAATCCCTGAACTAGTCTGAAAAGGGAAGACTGCTGTGTTAGGGATGGTTCTTGGATCAGCCTCCTGCCCTCCTGTGCTGTACTAGGCAGAGGAAGATCTTCCACAAGAGCCACTTTCTCCAGCTTGGAAATGGAAGGGAAAGTGATGCTTACTCATACGTTTGCTCCTTTCTGGAAAGCAGACTCACACAAATGGTTTAAAACATTTTCTTTCACAGACATCAGGCCTGCAGTCAAAGCTCAGCCATAGCAAGCATCCAAAAGGCCAGTGCCCCAAACCTGCCCTGTCACTCTGAAATGGGGTAGGGTGGGCTTGGAACCTCATCAGCGGGAAGACAACATGTCACTGCCTCAAATGCAGTGACAACCCATTACTTAACCTTCAGTTTGGCAGTAACAAGTCCTTTGGAGATTTCCCACTTGGCTGAGATCACTATCAGCAGTGTTTGTGGAGCCTACACTGACTACTCTTAAGACCATCCCTCTTGTATAATCCAGGATACCAAGGCACCATGAAATACAAATTCATGTATGTGTGTTTTGGCCATTTTGAATTGGTAATAGTAACTCAATGCAGTTCTGTGTGGTAAATGTATTTTCTTTTAAGGTAATCAACATCCACCCTAGGGGAAGAACAAGGGATGCACTTGGAATACAATAATTTAGGCTTAGACTCCAAAATATGCTCAGGGACAGCATCTAATTATTTTCTGTACACTGAGTTTGAATACGATACTTTCCTTGAATTCTAAGTACTTGTTTACAGGCCCACAAAGTGGAAAGGAAGTTCTAGGAAAACTTGGGAGGTTGCAATTGTCATGGAGACAAATTCCTTGGGATCGATTTGTTTCCAGAGTTTTGGAGGCAACATGATGGGGCAGCAGAAAATACAGAATATGCTCATTAAGGGGGAGGGAGGGTGTTTTCACTTAACTCCTGGTGGATGGGTTGGACTTCTGAAGAGTCCAAGGAACACACACACAGCTTAACAGGACCCACCTTCCAAGCTCCACTCCTTTCCAGGTCTTTGCACAACCTTTTGGCAGGACTCAGCACTCTTAATTCAACCATTTCTTTCTCTTTTTAATAGCCCTGATTTTTTAAAATTGCTATTTTAGCTATTGTTTTCAATGTGGTATTTTACTGCCTGTGTTGTACAGAAACAAATTCATTAATGCTTGTAGTGTCACTCTTCAGAGTTCTTTAAAATGTCTTGATTCTTTGCCACACATTTAAATTCTAGGATGGAGGTGTAGACCTTAGCTCACGAGGAAGCCCAAATGCAGCTTGGGAGTATGAGGTCAAATGAAAGGTAGCTGATACTTGAAGTGTGTGGTTTCTGTGTGCCATGGCCAGCCAGCACAGCAGGCTTGACCAATGTCACTAGCAGCTGATGAGATTGAAAGTACAAAATCGTACAGTAATCTACTTCTGAGGGACGCACACACTTCAGAGACCCCTAAACGATTCCATATGAGGAGGTGAGTGGCAGAAAATTTAATGTAAGCTTTCAGGCAACTGCTTACTGAGCTCTGCTGTTTATGAAATGAAAGCTAAACCCCAGCCTTTCCAAGGGCACTGGAGATAGGCTAAGTCAAAGCAGCAAGTTGCTAGCAATGATCTGGAAAGAGCAGTGAGAACATGCACTCAACTTACGAAGTCTGGAGCATGGCTGATTTCCAGAAAAAAGGGCAGTTCCATTGTTCCCGTGTTTTTTTGGAAAAACTCACCCATAACTAGAGCATTACTTAGATCCTGACTACCTTAAACCCAAAGAAGTTAATGAAAAATCTCTTGCCTTCATGCAAAAATTCTGCTCCTATTAAATGTACGAGGAAATCCCACTGAAATTTCTTGTCCAACCACCTAACTCTTAAGCGCAACACAAATTCACAGGCTAATGAAATCCATCAGATGAAGGTTAGAGGTGGCTCTGAGTCAAAAGTAAATGCTACCTTCTAATCACATTTGCCTCACAGCATACTACACTTGTAAAGACTGATAGGTTTGGTGACCTCTCAGAAACAGTGCTGTTCAAAACTAGCAGGAGCTGTGCTCCCCATTAGTAATTTATGTGGCACCAGTGGCTCTAATATTAAGCTTAGTTTTCAACAAGGTCCATTCAGAACTCTGCCAGGATGTGAAGGCTGAGATCCCACTGCAGTGGAAAAACAACGGTATCTCAATGCCATTTTTTAAACCAAATAATCTTCAGATCTAAGAAAGACACACACAATAAATCAACCAACCACATCTGCTTATCTAAACAACAGTGTCCAAGGCTTCTAGGTTTATTCCTTGAAAATGGTAACCTGAAAATATAAAGAAACCCAAACAAAATAAGAACTGCATTATGAATCCACAACAAAGGCCTGCAGATTGAAAATCAAGGAAGCACAACTCTGCTCTGTTGCTCCCACAGGCTGCCAAGATGGAGCTTCCAATTCCTTTTCCTGTTATATCAAAAGCAAGACATCAAATAAAAACCAAAACAAAACCACCCCCACCTTGATTTACCTTTAAATAATAACTTATGTTCTGATTAAGATGTAAATTAATTCAGTCTTTAGGATTTTGGGGTAAGCGCTCAAGGCAGTGTGAAGCCTTTGAGAAGGCTGCAGAACTTCCAAGTACTATGGAATATTGGAATATTTTGTCTAAGAGTGTGACATTTATTCTTCTCTTTAGTACCTGCTGTTGCTGCTGTATTCAAGAGGTGTGTTTGAGAGTAAGAGATTTGACAGACATGTTGAACTAATTTAGAACCCTGGCTGCTACTTACGTTATTGATCATAAGATGCATGATTGTTTTCGGTATCAAATCTCGGATACATTTGTTAATAATAGACATGTAGGAGTCCACAAGATTTCGAATTGTCTCCACCTGTCTCTCCAGCTGGGGGTCCATTGAAAAATTATCTGCTTGGCCATTCTCTTCAGTTTCAGTCTACACAGAAGAAAAAAAAAAAGTTAAGCCTTTAAGATTGCAGTAAACTGGAAATATACTGGGGGAAAAAAACCCTGGACTTAAACTGTAGCAATCCAGCAACGTAACTCATACAAAGACTATTCACAGGTTAAAATATGAAGTCTTGGCCAGTTTAACATTAGTGTTCAGCATCATGACATTTGGACCTCTAAAGTTTAATGCCATATGAGACCTTATGCACAAAGTACATTATATATTCCCACAGAAATTTGAAATTTTATATTAAAGAAAGTTTTCAGACAAAGACACAAGGTGGTAAATGTCACACCAAGAAATTATCTCAGATCACTTACTGCAATATTTATTATCAAATCTTTTACCATTGACATTCAGCCAGCTTGATCCATGCAAGAAGGCAGCGCCACAAGTTTGGATTTTGAATTTTACCCTTCTGTGGGTAAAACCCACCCTTGTTACTTAAGGCTGACTCATTTGTGACAAATTTTGCAGTTCAGTCTCAGACTTGTTAGATGTGAATAGCACCTATATAAACAAAGGGTTTAGGAAAGATAACTGCAAAAGCATCATTGCTTCCAGTGCTCAAGGCTGGGTTATATATTAGAGGTCTCTTTTTCATTGGACAGAAGAAAACTTCTTTGTATGTAAACAGCTAACCTAATTAAATACCAGGAACTTTAACTGGAAGCTAAAAGGCCTATACTTTGCTTCAGTCTGGCCTGTATAAATATAAGAAAACCTAAAAGAAAATAGTAACCTTTTGGTGAAAATCAAACTGCTGTCTGAGGTTCAAAGATGCCAAAAGAATGGAATTTCTACCCAGAAAGCACAAAGAACAACATTCCCTAAACTCTGATATATAATACTTCTCCCTGAAAACAACCACCAGAGCATTATTAGCATGAACTATAAAATCTAAATCTGTTCTGTGGGTACCTAGAAGCATAAAATCATAGAATCACAGAGTGGTTTGGGTTGGAAGGGGCCTTACAGCTCATCTTGTTCCAACCCCACTTCCAGGCGGGGACACCTCCCACCAGACCAGGTTGCTCAATGCCCCATCCGACCTGGCCTTGAACATGAAGAACACGAAGAAACAGAAAGCACGTGCAAAACCTGAATAAGCCGACAAGGAGAATGAGTTACGTATCAGCCAGAGCCCTGCCAGCACAGTTCCATTTACAGTAGAGCTTTTAGCTAAAATTGGCACATCGCTGGTGCTTTAAAGATTTCTGGAGCAGCTGAGATCAGTATCAAACCCACCAGTGAAAGGCCATTAGTGCTAAATATGCAAACATGTCACCAAAGAGGCTTCTCCCTGCATGAAACTCCTTCTAACTGGGCCAAGAAGGGGTTCCTAGTTTCATGTCCTAGTGCAGGGTCTGCCTCTGCTCATGCAGCATTGGCAGGTAGACCACTTGTAACCTTTTAAAGTACAGCTTGGTCAGTCCAGTCTAAATGAAATGGTGTGTTTGCGATGTGTTACGTTATAGTTTTGTTAAGAAATAAGACCCAATGTACCATTTAGAAACAAAACTAAGTGTTTGTAAAAGAACTTTCGAAAGTACAGATGAACTACTGGGAAAGCAGCTAATCTTTAAAAATAATTAGCAGTGCTTCCTAAAAATCTTGTGGTTGTGGAGGACACTGAAAGAGCTCTTGATAAAAACAAAGTTTTCAATGCTGTAACACTGGTAGACACTACCTTATAAACCTTAATCTTTTTGTTAATAAACTGCATGTACCAAAAAGTCACAGTGCGAAGATTAAGTATTTTCCTTAGCCTCCATGTCTAAAGAAAAACTAATGGTAATTTTCCCTGTGAAATACCAAATAAATAAAAAAATCATACATCTATCATATATCTGCAGATTTTAGCCAAGTAACCACAAGTGACCAAAAATGCCCCCTTCCCAGTTCCCCTGTATTTGACATCTATTCTTTCTTTTCTTCTTTGCTGTCTACATAAAGTGCAGTTTGTTCATGTACTTTTTCCTTTTATTTTTTTTCACTGTTTAAATTACAGATTGCAATAAGATTTGTAACTGGCTAAGCAGCAAAGTGACAGATGTTTATCATTATCCTCATCAAGAGAATGCAAAGTAAAAATAGTAATTTGTCTCTGATCTTTAAGGCAAAGGGTAATAGTCTCTTGTTTGAAACTGTAGCAGAGCTGACTTCATACTGTTGATTTATTTTCTCTGAAATAAAAAAAGATCAATCTTTCATGACTTTACAGTAATTTATTATGAAAGCTTCTGGCCATAGTATTCCTAATGATTTGATGTCTCAACTGAAGGCTTTTCATGCCAGAAACCATCTTGTTTGCATCGCATCATGCAGATGGAAATCTGCTTCCAGCAGATTTCTGTGCCCTACAGGACACCTACAAGCATTAGAAAGCTTTCTTTGCTAAGCTGCCTCTGCTCTGTGCCAACAGCAGCAGCCAGAAATTAGGTTGCCTGGTAAAGCTGGGCATCACAAGTGATAGAGATGCCCTATTCCACCTCCAGGCCATTCTCTTACAACAGCTCTTTTCTCTCAGAGCCTCACAGTGACCCCAGCTTCAGTACAAGTCACCCCTCAGCCCAAGCCCCTGCCACTCTTTCTTACAGAAAGGCTGCTGCAATGAAAGTCTGCTGCAACGAGTAAACCCAAAGCAGAACATGTGAGCAAACCCTCACAGCTCTTTGACCACTGTTGAACAGAATGGCCAAGCTGAGCAGGAAAGGAGAACGGAGAAGGTGGAAACAGGATTCCATGCCTCCTTTCCCAACAGCCAAGGCAGTCCCAGTCCTTTCAGTGCTCCTCATCCCCAAGCCAGAACTCACTAGTTCCAACATCAAGTGTTAAGTGACAGCATATGAATCTGGACTAAGTTTTTAGTCAGTTGACTCCTGCTTAATACTGCTATTAATTGTTGACAGGAATGGAGTATTACTACTTCAAATGAACACAACTGCAATTAGTTTAGGGAGTTCTGTAATCTCTAGCAAAGAAACTAAGGAAGAAGCTAGAGTGCTAAAAAAACAGATAAAGAAAATTAATTCATCTGTGAAAACTATATCAGAGTATGTGATGAAAATACACCAAGGCTACAAAGAAGGAACAGGTGAAAAAACCACAGATGAAGCGAAGGTAACATGGGAGCCAGGATGGTGCTTCCATATACTTTTCCATATACCCACAGAGATCCTTCAGTTCTGCTTCTCTGCACTTTAGAAGACTAAAAATATTGATCCCTTGCACTCTGCTGTGGGTCTCACTTGTCTTTCAGAAGCTGCTCTGTGCATGGAAAGGTGCATTCTGTGCATTCCTGCATGGAAAGGTGCTACTGAAACCCAAGATACATCACTGCTACTCTGCAACTTCCCTGCATTTAGGCATCTGCCTATACTAAGAATGTGTTAAGAATTAACTAATGTGTCATACAAGAGCAGACTAAAAACTGCATGCGAAATCCAAACCACTTAAGTTTGTGGGAATATCACTGCTGGCTGCAGTGGAAATAGGATTTCATCTGACAAGTGCATTTCTAGTAGGAAAGTTATCGATCTTCTAAAGATTGTAAACTCTCTGCTGCAAGAGGAAGATTTAGTGTGGTTCAGGGGATGTAAGCACGAGGAACTGTGTGCAATCCAAAACAAAGGAGTAATACCTTAGAATATCAGGGTAATTTTCCTGATTGTAGAAATTATAAGCAAGTTCAAGAATGTCCCAAGGAAACTTAATGAAAAGTGTTTCCTTTTGAAAGGAAAACTGGGTAACACACTGAAAACAGTCCTGAGCTGGCCACACAGAGAGAGCAATACTTCTAATTTCCATGATTTCATTACATTCAGGGCAGCTGCCAGCATATTTAAGAATGTCTTGTATAACATTCCTGATGTCAGTTCCAAGAAGGAGCATTTGTCTAGCATTTTCACTAGAGAAGTGTATCAACCGATTTTCTGTAATCAAAAAGGCCTTCTATTAAGAATGACCAAGAGGAAGCAGACTGGAAGGTGACTGACTCAGGGGTAAAAATCAGAGCAGCAGCAAAACAATGCTCTGTACAGTAAGAAATATGTCCATGGCTGCACTAAGAAATTACTCATTTAAAAGCTGCTTTCAGCTCTTTCATTTACATTTGCAAGTTCATAACAACAACGACCACCTGAGAATTAATTATTCCATCCAGATTGTATTTATGTTTTAATTCACAGCTGCTGAAAATACATATAAAATCTATTTTATGTATCCCTGTCCAAGTAAGTTTTTTCTTTAATGCACCAACACTCAGCACACTGCAGTTGTCCTAACCCCTCCTGCTTTTTCCTAAATCTTTACAATTGATTCTCTCTTCATTGCAGTTTGATGCTGGATATATAACTTAGCTAAGATCTTCTCAGCTGTACATAGCGTGCCTTTTGCCAGAGGACTGCTGAAACCACATGATGGCTTCACACAGTGAGGTTTTCTTACTGGAAGGAACCGCAAGCAAATGACAATACATTACTTTTGTGTATTTACAACAAAGCAAGCAGCAGAAAAAGAACACTTCCCGGGTAGCTTGGAAGCTGTCCTTTTCCCTCACAGAGGGTGACTTTGCCACTCTCTTCCATGCTTTCAGCATGTCCTGACTATGTACTGCTGTTCCCTTTACTGAGCCACCCACGGGCTGCCCCTTTCAGCTACTATGCCTTCATTAGCAGCCTTGAACTGCTCTAAGCAGAGGTTATGATCTGGCTTTCCCTCACACACACCATCTCTCCCAGTTCATAACCCCTAGAAGAATGATACACCCTAGTGCAATTTGAGTCACAAGTATTTAACTCTCTGGATTAGCTTAAACAATCATTTACTCAGATTCTTCTCTGTGGTTACAGACATTGCACACTACAGACCGTTAGCTAAATCCTCCTACTGAATCCACACACTGCTCCCCAGGTCCCTACATGGCTTTAACCACCCCAAACATTCAGAATCTATGTCAGGCTTTCTTCCTGCCTTATTCTATAAAGAAGCTGATTTGGAACTATGAGACTGAGAGGAATGATGTATTACCAGAACTCCAAGAAATCTGGAGTTACTTTCGTCTCACAGTTCTTAACAGGTTTATTAGTTAGGTTGATAACTAATCATGGCAAATCAATCCAATCTCCTTTTAGAGCAGGGATTCAGATCTTATGGGTAAGGTATTAACACAGATACCACATATTTCAGACTTCAGTAAAGCTTTCTGACACAATCTCAAGTGACATTTTCATTAATGGAAGTGTGCTCTCCCTGCAGTTACTGATTGGATGCTCATTTCCATAGAAAAGCTGTCAATGGCTCACTGTCAAACTGGAAAACTGTATCAAGGGGACCTTCATATGGGCTGTGGTTTATAATGTGCTTATCAAAGTCTTAATGCTCAGGATGGTGGGTTACAGCCTGGATTTATTACACTTACAGATGGGAAGAAACTGGAAGGGAACGTGAACAAGTGAGAACAAGACAGGACCAGAGTTCACAGTGACCTAGAGAAACAGTTTTAAAATCTAGATGAATTCATTATGGATAGAAAATTTTTGACTTCACAGATTCTCCTGAGTTGGAAGGGACCCACAAGGATCATCAAGTCCAACTCCTGGCCTTGCACAGGACACCCCAAGAATCCCACCATGGGGTTCCTTAGGCAGGAATAAACCATTTATAAACATATAGTGTCAGAATGGCCACTTAAGGAGCAGTTCAGCAGAAAAAGAAATGTGTCCACAACACAATATAAACAGAATATTAGTCAACAATGTCTTGCTATTATGAAATCAGTACAAGAACTCTGCATCCAGTGCTTGTTATCACACTGGCAGAAATTTAAGGCACATTTTGAGAGGGTTCAGAGGAAGCTATTGAAGATGGTTCAGGGCTCTGTAAAATATCACCTGAAGGGAAAAGGTAAGATCAATTGGGACTGATGAGTTCAAAAGAAATCGCTTGTGGAAGGGCAGAGATGAGTGTCTTTGCAGATAGCAAATATGTCAAATAAATATTTGGAAAGTGTTATATGGTAAGAACAACGAAGCACAGAAATAGATGGACTAGGAGAGCTGCAAATCTCTTCGAAAGATTAGAGCAGCATCCCTCAGAAATGACCTAGGTACAGAGACCTTTCCTTGAGTGAAAGAAATAGGCAACCTCTCATAGCCCTTCCATCCAGTGGGTTATACTGGGTGTAAAGTGGTGTGAAATTACCCACAACAGCGCACCAGGAAGAGAGAGTTCTGAAAACACACAAAAAATATTAAAATTACAGTATCTTCTACTTTTTGTTCTATGCAAAAATCAAGTAAAAAATAAAACCTTGCTGTAAGTAGCTGTCTCCCCTCAAAAAATCTGCACTCCAATTTCACCATTTGCTGCCATGTACATCTCTCATACAAAGGACTTTTACATAACCCTCCCTGCACTGCAAGTTTTGACTTGGGGCCAAGAGCTGCTTCATGCCTTTCAGAACAGACTGCTGGACAAGCAAAAGCAGAAAGAGGCTGGCATAAGGAAAACAGCACCTTTGTTTATAAAACAAATACTACTTTGGAATTTGAAAACTTTTCAGTCAAAGAATTTCCTTGTCATAACAACTTATGAAGTGCCCCATATTTATAAGAGCACATTAGAAAAAAAATCCAGGATATGAGATACTACTGGCATGATATTTGCTATTATTTCAGTGCAGAAGGATGTCAGTGGATATTGGGAAGTCACAAGAGTAGTGAGTTACCCTGGAATTCAAGTCATGATGATGATGACTCGAAGTGTAACGATCAGCCCAGTTCAGGCTGAAATTTACTGTGGATTTGTTACCAAATGCATGAAACACATTCCCAGAGACAGTGGACATTAACTGTGAGGGGAATAGGATCATTTGCTGTGAAAGGAGGTAATCAATGGGTGGAGGCATCAGCCGGACATGTGAGGATTAAAGGATTAAAGCTACTGGCTGTGGTATGCAGTCTCCTAAGAACGAAAACAAATACAAGTCCCAGAGTTTCTGCCAAAGAGGATGAAAACAGAAAGCAAGAAAATTAGTCATCCATGAGGCTGATCAGGGAAGTAGTAACAGCCATCACAAAGACTGAAATCACACCTTGCTTCTCATCTCAGTTATTTACCTCCCTTACTTAGCAGTAACCATGCAAGAGAGGGTCACTAACAAAATTTTCCTTATTCCAGCAAAAGTGCACAAGACTCAGCTGAGGGATTCCTTTAGGAACAAGGAATTTTCTTATTTTCGAGATTAAAATGGGGCAACTAAGTGCTCAGTGCAGGCACTGAGTGAAATACTGTGCCTGAGATTACATGTTTAAAGTATATCTTATGACTTTAAGTGTCTGTGTGTGTAAGAAGAGTTGCACTTTTTTCACCAAATGTGATCATTTCAGAGGTAGGCACCCAGAAGAATGAATTAAAATCATAATTCTGTTTGAACTGAATCCTGTACTGAACTCCTATTCCATGGTTCTCCCTCGTTTCTTCCAGCTGAGCTGGTAACTGCTCAGTACCCACCAGCCTGACTGAAATAAGTGTGACTCAGAGGAGGGGGGGGAGGAGGAGGAGGAGGAGGAGGAGGAGGGCAGCGCAGATCCGTGTGCAGATCCGTGTGCAGATCCATGTGCATGCCGGGAGGGATGAGCTCGGAGGGGCCTCGCAGTGGGGGAGCTCTGTACAGCATCCAGTGCCGGGCTCTATAAATTACAACCTTGTCTTTTACTTTTACTTGATGTAATGCAATGTGTCCCCTATAACTCCACTTTTTTCCATAATTAATGGCTTCTAGGAAAATATTCTGAAATTCTCCCCGATAAGCACCTAGACAAACTTGATGTTTCCTCTTTGAGACACAAAAGAGGACATTAAACTGTTTTCACCCCCACATCCCTCGAGCCATGAGAAGTACCAGATCTGTCTCTGCTGGGCCAGACTAAGCCCTGGTTCACCACAAACTCAGTGCAGGACCGACAAATGATCTCCATAGTAAATGATGCAAATAAGAAACGTCAGCATGTTCCAAAATTCCTCACTTAATCTTATTGCCAGTTGTATAGTCTGGATAATCAGTAAATAAATCCCTCTAACTTTGCTCAAATCCTTAGGGGCTAAATACACAGCGAGTACTTTCCAATTCATTCTCATTAACCTTCCCAGCTCTAAACAAAGTAATTTTCTACTCTTCTTAGTGTCTGAATATTCCACTGGCCTCTGCAACACCTGATTTAGCAGCAATGATTTCTCACCTGTGATTTCTCTTTCGAACTGGCATTGTCCTTTTTCCTCACACATATGCTTGCTGGAGTAGCACGAATTAGCAAGATTTAAAACCTCCCATTCTCAAGTTTGAAGCCCCTAAAGGGAAATTGCAGTTGTGATGCCAAGGAACACAGTCGTACGTTATTTGACTTCTCCTCGGCCAGGCTGACAGCAGAGGGAGAGGAAGGGAGGAAGGAAAGGGGAAGGGAGAGGAAGATGGCATTTTAATAGCACCCACACTGATTTCACACAGTTGGATCACCGTGGTCCAGAGCGGCACCATTTCCGTTCCCCTTTGCCTCACGTTCAGTCAGGACTGCTCAGCCAGGCTCTATGGGAAGGGTTCTCAATCTTTTTTTCCCAGTGTGGACCACATCCTAGTACAGAAATCTGTCTTGTGGACAACCCCCTAGCTCACCTTTTACCCTGAATTTTGACAGCCCATTACCAACCCAAGCCTTGCCAGGGACCACCCCACCCACATCCCAGATGTGACTAAATGAGCCAACATTCCTGCCAGGACAAGATGGATTATCCGTCCACCTCTTGGCCCAATTCTCACAGTCTCTGTAGCACCCACAGTAATTGCCTATCTGAAAAAAAGTTAGTAAGAAAGAAGAATGTATTTAATCTAACTTAGCAAGTGGACACACAAGAACCACCAGCATCTTACGTTGCTAAATCTGCCTTTCCCAGATGTTAGTCATATCCCAAACATAGCTTGGCCAGAGTTCTCATCAAAACATTTCATCTGATAATTCAGGTCCTAAGATTCAAAGTTCTCATACACATTAATGGGTTTTCCATAAGCCCTCTGTCAGGCAGAATGACAGTGGGCTACAAATTCTGGCAGGAATTCTTACCCCAGCAGAGCATCAATGATCATCATATCCATAATCTCCATTTAAGATCCCCTTTAAAGCTGCAAGCAAAAACGTGACCTGCAACATTCCTGTAGCAAAAAAGCCTCAAAACAGATCAGAGGAGGAATTTGAAAACATTGAGCGCTTTACTGAAATGTAACAAATATTTCTAAACAAAAGAAAATCATCCATTGAGGAGCATTTTGGATTCATGCCACAAGAACAGAAACTGAAAATTATTGGGTAAAATTATTTTCAGGGTAAGAAATGAATTATGAGCAACTATGCTGTACATAACATTTATGACACGGCTTCCATTTTGTATAACTATGACAAACCCCTTCTATGTATTCTATAAAAGCAGCTTCTGCTATTTTTTTTTCCCTCCTGAAAATAAATTTTATTTAAGAGAAGGTGAGATTTTGGTAAGTTAATACACATGTCTGTAAGCAACAAACATAAACACTTCATGTTATAAGACCACATTCTTGTTGGCACAAACCACAATGAAACTATAAAGTTTAAAGCTTTAAAGTCACTCTGACCTTCTCTTTGTGGGGAAGGTAAAGGACATCAGTGATTAGGGCTCTGACCATATGGCGTTTACCTTTGCAGTTAAGATTACCTGGCTTTGCTGTTGCCACAAACAACCCTAACCTGACACTTCAGTTGGTTATTTCCGGAGTTTAACTTTTTTTAATGACCTATGGCATTTTCAGTTCAAAAGGATTTATTGTTTTTCCCCCTTCTGTCACTGATCAGCAGCAAAAGGTAAAGTCAACACTCATTTAAGGTCTCTTACTTTGCAGCTCTTTACAACAATGCCAAGGAAACCCTGTTCTCGTGGCAGCATGATGAGGAGCAGTAGCTCACACACAATCCTAAGGATTATAACTGCTTTTGTCAAGAAGAGAAGAAACTGCCACCCCCATTAGGGCTCCTCCCCCCCTTACAGGTTTTGTGCCTGCTGAGCAAAGCTGGGCAAGAAGAGCTGTGGTTTAACCTATCATCCCAAGGACTGAATGTATCACAGTGGAGCTACAGACACAGAAGTTTCCCTCTTCTTCCCCTATGGTTCTAAATGTTTTCTGCAATGAAACTGATGGGAGACAGCTAAATCCAAGGGCGGGCATGGAATTTGAACCCATGGCCTTCTGGCTTGGAGGTGAGACTATTCCTAACTGAGCCAAAGTGACACATACATAAAATGCTTTCAAGGTTTTTAGAGAGCTCTGTCATGATTTAAAAACACTAAGTCTTTGTGGTACAAACCACAGGGCAGGAAAGAGCTGGGGCTCCCTTTTTACTGCTAATTTTAGCCGATGAATTGTTTATAATCCCCTGCAAAATACATAAAGCCTTATTCTGCCTTAAGCTAAGAGAGAACAGCCTTTCAAAACTGATTCTTAATTATAGTGTTCCCCTGCTAGATGGGATGGAGGCAGGTTCCAAAATTGTGTCAGAGTATATGAAGTGATAAAATGAGGATGGGTGAGCTATTTTTAAACATACTCAAAGACTTTGAGGTCAAAATCCCTGAATTTATAGCCTTATAGCCATATTAAAACTCGTGGATTATTAAGACCTTCGTGGCAAGACTCAAGTATCATTTCATTTGAGACACCCTCTGGCTTCAGAGCCATGTGTTCCCTACCAGGCTGCCTGCCAAACTGGGGCGCCCCAGGGAGCCACCTTTAAGCACAGGTTATTTCCCTACTGTAGACAGGCATTTGAGAGATAAAGGGGATGAGACATTCCAGCCCAGTATGTTCCCTCCTCCTCTCTTTCCCCAAGACATTCTGCAAGTGAGAGGCTTGCCTTTCCAGATGTCCAGGAAGCGACTGGGTTAGGGAGAGTTTCAGGAATCTTAGGCAAAAGCACATAATTGCTCCTTACTCTACCCAATCTGGAAACCCAACACAGCCTCAGGCCTGGTGATATTTCCCCAGCACCGTCATGTTTCCCATCTGAAGAGGGCAGCTGGGCACCTGCTGCTGGGGCAGGATGGAGAGCTGCTGCCCAGGCACACTCAGCTTCAAACAACGGCCATCCTGTCCTCTCTTTCACCATAGCAAAAGGACTCCAGAACAAGTCCTGAAATACATTTTTGACTGTTTGGAAAATCCAGACTTGTAACAAAATCATTGTTCTGCTCATGGAAATAAACCACATACAGGCATCACCCGGGAAGGACTGGCCCTGCCTTTGCCCCCACAGGCTTCCCAGCACTGAGAGTACCACTCCTAATCTCAGGTTTGACTCGCAGCAGTAGGATGAGTAAAAGCTGTCACCTGCTATACACATATTGGTTTCTTTTCAGTCATGATCAATATACACCATTTTTTTTAATAGGAAAAAGGCCACACAGTGAGAAGAAGCCAACCTGAAAGACTTTCCCTGCCTCACAAGTTGAAGTGGAAATAACTCTCAGACCCTTTTCCCTATCCACATTCTGCATCTCCTTTAAGTGTACCTTTCTCTAGAGGCCAAACAAGTGGCAGCAAAGGCTTCAGGGCTCTGAGGACACTGCAAAATGATTTGCACCATTTACATTGTTCATTTTCTAACTGAGGTACAGTTTTATGGGAAGCCACTGCACAGAGAGGAGCTGCTATTTTGGAAAGGACCAGATGCAGGTTAGAAACATCAGAAGAAGACAACAGGCTCTAAAGCTATTTTCAGGTAAGGGGATTTATTTGTCCAATTTTTGCAATTGCATTTACCTGAGCATCATTTAAACCTGTAATATTTTTCCATTCAGATTTCCATGCAGTGATCCATAACATAGAACACTAATGAAATGTAGATGGCCCAAGTAAAAGCAAAAACTAGTCAAAACAAAACTCAAATCCTTTTCTTGATTGCTTATGGATTTATAAAGCCATAAAACCATGTAACAAGCACAAAAAAAATGCCTTGTAAAAAAAAAGGTTTAGCACAAAAAAGGCCAAGTGAGCAGTCAAAAAAAAATCCAGTGTTCTTGGTTCTGTTAGTAATTAATGTACACTCATGTTTCAATCAAAAGGAGTCACTGGAATGGGTTGTGCATTTTATCTACCAGAAGATCACAATGAACTTATTAGCATGAGAGGGTCTCCCACTTGGAACAATGCTGAGTGGATCCACGTTCCTACTTAGGCATTTTGCACACATTTCATATTTTTACAAATCCATGGTATTAGTCCATCTTATAAGCATTAAAGTCTAATTATTTCAGAACTTCCCTGTCTCGGTCTGAAAATCTTTATCATTATAAGAGAATGTGGTGAGTTCAGGGACACTTTCTCTCCTTGAGGTCAAGAGCTCTCATTCCAGTATGGATACACACACCCATTACTTACATGGGAATTGCTCCTTTCAGGAATTGGGCCCAATCCATCCCCAACCACAGTCATTAGGAATCTTCTTCTCAGTATCCGCTGGCGTTTACTTAAGACTGCAACAACTGCTTCCTTACATTTCTGGAGTGGCAAAACCAGTTTTAATGCTTTTCCTACAAGTGCCCTTCACAAGTTTGGTTTTCAGGCACAAAGAATTCCTTAACTCCACATTGCACCACAAATCATCCTTTAGCTACATCCTGTACTCCTGCATCCCACTCTGCTCCCAGCAAAACCCCTGTCAAAATTCCCACCGAGTTTAACAGTCCTGTCCTATTCCCCCCCACTCCTAACTGAGGTTAATTTCTTTTCTCTCAGTATGAACAGAAACCAGCAGGTAAAAAAGTTTTGTCTAATGCGGCACTAAGGCTGTGGAATTTACTCCCATGTGAAAATGGCACAATAAAGGCATTTGTTTAAAACTAAATTGAAAACATTCCAGTCTTCTCAGGCTTACAACTATTAACTTTGGTTTCTGCACAGCACTGTAGAATGTCTGGCATCAAAGACACTTTGTACATTGCACTGAACTTGCACTGGACACTGTTAGTGGACCATTAATCACAGCAAACAAAGATCCCATGCAAACACAAAAATTACTGACTTTTCACATGTTCAGCATGGCCTAGCAAAGGTTAACACCACAGCTGCTGGATACTGCACATTTTGAGACATGAAGTGTTGACAAGGCATCTGAGAACATGCAGATTTTTCAATTGATAATTATGTATTCCAGGTTAAACAATTCTTATTTGTGCCTAATACTGTCTAGAATTAGACAGACACATACCTCAGCATGAACTAGCACAACTTCAATTCAGATACCTACAAAAGCATGTACTTCTTTTCACCCACACACATATATGATGTGTGAGTGCAGGGGCACGGGTTAGTGGCAAGAAAATCGACAAGGACGTGATCCACGGTTCACATGAACCACTGCTGAAGAAAGTGAAGGCTCAGGGAAACATGCACTAACAGATCCACTCACCTGAGAGAACGTGGCTGTATGTTTGGAAGAGCTAGAAGAGGGATGGGAACTGAACCAGTATAAAAAGGAAAGACTCTGAAAACAAAAACCAGTTGGTGACCAGGGAAGCAGCAAAGGAGGCACAGAAGAAAGCCCAATGGTCTGGAATCACAGGCTGTATTTCAGGATGCAGTTTACTGATAATGTCAAAGGAGAAATGATGTGTCAGAGGAGCGTGAATTACTGGCTGTCATGGGAAGTTTTCTGTCATCCAGACCACAGCAGGGGAAAACCTGAGTCATCAGCCTTGAAGCTTCCTATTTGACAGGACGATTTCCATTGGGTTCCTCAGACCATGCTTTCACAGAATTCTTGCACCAACTGCCTCAGGTGGAAGAAACCTTCCTGCAGAATCATCATTCTCTCCTAACCAGGGCAGGAGATGTGAAGGGAAGCAGTGAGAGAATAAATTCC
>VZTD01002742.1:68928-104114 GCA_013397725.1 Rhagologus leucostigma
AAGAAACACTGCAGAATCTCCTAAAATTATTGTGGCTATCCACCCATATCCAGTCATCAGCTCCCAGTAATGCAGCAGCATTATTAATTAATGGAGTGGGTGCAGAATCATAGCATGAAGGTACCAGCATGCCACTTGGGTCTGCGGAACAGCGAGTCCAGCACCTAGACTCAACAAAATGAGAAGGAAATTGATGCAAGTACAGGCTTGTTAGTCAAACCACGACTGTTTGCAAGGCTTTTGAACATGCTTCTAAAGAAATTTTATTTTTTATTTTATTTAAATAAAATTAAAAAAAAAATAAATAAAGACAGAAAGATGGCAGACCATGCCAAACTCAGTAAGTTAACTGATTTTTCTGACAGAAGAAAACTTGATAGATCTTTGGTTCAGCAAAGCGATACCCTTAGGAGACTGGCAAATAAGCTTATAAAGATGAGTATTAATGAAAGAATAGTGCAGTAAAACAACTCTCTAACAGATAAATAAGTTATAATGTGAGAAGAAAAACTAGCAGCCTTGAAGGATTCATTTAATGTGGAAAGAAGAACTAGCAGCCTGAAGGATTTAATCATCAAAGTGTTGAATGGATTGGTCTTACTGAAATAAAATAGCATAAACTTGCCAGTTAAATCTGATTCTGCCCATAAGACAAAATTGTGAGGTAGTGTCAACACAATGGGAGATTGAACACCATCCTGGAAGACACGGGTAACTTCAAGGATTGTAAAATCAGAAACAGGATCAAATAATAGCTATATGCTGACAGACTAATGACAGCTGCTGCACGGGACCGGGAGCTCATCAGCTGGCAATAACAACGGAAAGGAAAGCCCAGGGACATCGAACTAAGCATCAGATGATTCCAAGACACTGCTATGATGTGGCCACGGAAAGAGCACACGTGCTAGTAGTCTCTGTTCTGAGCAATGCATATCCAATAGAGGCAACACTGTTTTGTACAGGACTGGTGAGATCTGTTCTGGTCACAGATGGAGGAGGCCACGAGATTCCTGGTGACAGATAAGACTTGACACTTCCCCTGTTCCCAGGTCTGCTGCACTATTTCCTTAAGAGTCAAATGAAATTGCATGTTGAGAACAAGAGTATTTTATTTTCATTGCACTGAAACTGCTTTTCAGCCTCCACTGGGTAGAGCAGTGCAGCATTTGAGAGTCCTGGAGTTAAATTGGAAGAACTCTGCGCCTTATATGAACTATACGACCCTCTTCCTTCCTTCCCCACAAGATCCTTGTCCATGTTCCAAACCATACTCCCCTGCCTTTGAGCTGGAAAGGGCTCTGCATCAGCTCTCACATTAAGCTGGGGTGTATATCTGGGAGGAAAGAGTGAAGGTATTTGGATAGTGGTCTCCAAAAACTCCCATGCACTCATTGATCCACCCAAAGCTGCTTCTGCTGCTTAGTGGAGCTGGAAAAAGAGGAAATGTGACCTTTGGAGAAGACTTCTCTTAAGCTACTGGGCAAAGAGACTATTGTTTGACCACTTTCTTTATGTGGCTGGAGAAGCAGTGCGTGTTCCACAGGTGTGTGCAGAGCAATTTAGGGAGCCTGGTCAGACTAGAGTAGAGAAGCAGTGTAAGGAAACAATTCCTGCCTTTTGAAGCATGATTTTCCCACTACTGTCTCCAAACTGGACGATCAGTCCTCTGTGTTTTCACCTTGTGTGAGAAGAGCAGGCAGCTGAAAAGGCAGGTAAATAGCTGACTACAGATCTTGATGCTCCCATAGACTGCTGGTTACAGCTTCCATGTAATGGAGGAGGGAAGGAAAAACTTTATCCAAGACCCTAAAATTAACATTTAAAGTGATGAAAGCAAGTTGGACTGGACTATCAGTACTAAGGACACTTGAGACAGTGACCATGTCAGAGATTAGTCTCATCTAACAGAAGGTTGCTTTAGGTTTATTGGAGGATCAAATTACACACTTGAGGATCTGCTGCTCCAGCTAAAACTCCATATCCATCTAATGAACAGTTTTGGGGTGTTTATCAGAAGGGGAATGGTAGAAAGTGTTGAGAAGGAGGTGAACTCTTTAAAATATAATTTGTTTTCTGACTACCTTCCTTTCATAAGAAAAAAACAAAAAAATGTTCATCTTAAATTGCAGGCATACGGACAAGCTCTCAGCCCCAGAAATCCATCCTACATGTTGATTAATGATCAAACTACTAGAGCTTTAGCATGAAAAATGGGCTAGGCTTCAACTGAACATTGCCTGTAGCTAATGATGCAGTGGAATGAACATTTTCATTCCAGCTAAACCATTCCTGTTCCTGTAAAAATAAAGAAATCCAATCCTGGGTTATGAAAAAGACTCATAGAATTCTGCATACTTCTTGGGTTAAAAAAATGCCCTGCATCTTAACAAATCTGTAAATACAGAATATGTTACCTGTGAAGTCAAACATCCATGTAAGTACATACAGGTACTCACAGGGTATAAATATCTGAGGTGAGGTCAGGGAATGGAAGAGAAGCTGGTGACCGTACCCTAGAATTTCACATGTGCAGGCACATTTCAGAGTTAGATTTAACATAGCTCCTGTCTCAGGCTCAAAAATGTAAAATGTAATAAAAAAACCCCACAAGGAAGTGTAGTGGGCTGTACAGCATCTGCCTGGCGAGGCAGCTGACACAGGCAGGACTTGCCCGGAGATCTCCTTGTGGTTCAGCCCCTGGCGCCATCAGTTGGGCTTGAACTCAAAAGCTGTGGAGGGCAGTAATTAAAAGTGACTCTGCACCACTCTGCTGCAGCCACTGAAAGAGGGTGGGAAAGGATTCAGGCGTATGCAAGAGAAGTGATGTGTCTCTCCAGCTCTAGTGATTTCCATTATGGAAACACAGCACTTTACAGCTTTTAACCTTTATGCCTCTGAAGTCAACTATCAACGTTTTTTAAAATTTTGTTTTCATTTCAGCTCATGAAATGCAAACTCCAGTTTGGGTAATATCAACAGCACATTCTCCCTAAACCGCAAGGAAGGTGCAGAGTTGAAAAAGCAGCACAAGGTAGAAAACTGAGAAGTGGAATAACACACACATATTGATTGCCACCAGCATGTCCGCTGGCCAGAACAGTGATTTTCAAGACTATGGAACTCAGAGAGAGTGCAGGGGAAGGCCAGGACGTTCAAACCATCCTGTTGGCTGCAGGAACAACTATTAAAAGAAATGAAGAGGAAAGTCAGACCCCAGAAAGAGCACAAGACACTGCCTTCCAACTCTAACCAGCTGAAGGAAAGTTTATATAAAAACAATCACTTCGTTAGTGACTCATAAGGAAAGAATCCCCAAGCTTTCTTCAGGGAAACCCCAGTAAATAACATGTCTAAAAACACATGAAGATGGTGCTGTCTGTTCTGTTACACTCTTCAGTCCTCATGGTAAAACCTTTGGCAGAAGAACAACCTACTGAGCACAGATCCTTTTGGGAAACCCAAAAACCAGTAAGAACTGCTGTGGCTGCTTGCTAAGTCTGCCTCATATTCCTGCTCTTGTGTGACGTGTCTAATGCAAACAGGGAGAAAGTGGGGAAAAAAATGCTTTTTGTTACAGCACTGCAGAGTGCTCCTCTGTTGACTACATGCAGGTGCACTCTCAAGATAAATAAATGCCTGGATTTCAATGCATTCTGCACTTTTAAAACTAAATGTTATGGATTCAAATATCCTGCCATACAACATCCAAAGCCATGGAGTGAAAAGGTCGCTGCATGCACAGCTTCTCTGGAGCAAGTTATCAGACACACGGCAGGCTGGGCAAGGAATAGTTCTCTGTCCAAAGAAGGGACGGATATACCTTGCAATGTATAACTTCTTTGGCTATGGAGAGGTTTTTTCCTTTTATTTTCTTTCTTCTTTTTTTTTTTTTAATTAGCACATTCTGGAAGTATGTTATGTGTTTTTAAGCATATCTTCTAGCAAGAGACTTTAAACTCAGTAAATTCATAAAAATATGAGAAATCACAGCAGTTTCCCAACAAATGACCAGATCTGAACACAGTGATGCCTGAACTTGGACTGACTAAAACCTCTCCTGTTGGAAATTCCAGGTAGGAATATTAACAAAAACATTCTCTGTCAAGCAGAGATTATGTTCTGTAGCAAAACCACTTAGTTTTTGTAGATATCCAAGAGNACAGTGATGCCTGAACTTGGACTGACTAAAACCTCTCCTGTTGGAAATTCCAGGTAGGAATATTAACAAAAACATTCTCTGTCAAGCAGAGATTATGTTCTGTAGCAAAACCACTTAGTTTTTGTAGAGCAATTTTATCTCACTCTCCAATGAGTTTTTAGCCTAAGTGTGAAAGTGGACATTTTATTTTGCACTAGAAACCTCCCCTGCCCAAAGTTATCCCTTTACATACTAAATAGAACATGTTTTAGCTTATGCTGCTCCCCATATTCTCAGCTGCTGTAGAGCCATAGCAGACTCCAGAAACTTTCCAGGATATAGCCAGAAACTTGTCAAGAAATAAAGAGAAGGTTGAAAGCATTGAACAGTCATTCCCAAGGGGCTGAGAAGTTACCACAGTAAAGCAATGTTTTTACCAAAATGCTCAGCAACAAAAGCAGTAGCATCACCAATATTTGAACTGTAATTTTCCATTGTTGGGGTTGAATTTGGAAGGAATGGGGCATTTGTGACAATCTTTCAGGTATTTGTGACTATAGCTTAGTGCTCTTGTGTGTATGATGAAACATGTTTTATAAAAAGCTATGAAACATCATTCTAAAGGCCACCAATACTGAAGAAGCATGAGCAGCTGCAAATAAGATATAAGGAACTCCTTTAAAAAGGCAGCATCTTTTAGGCCGAGTAAACCATTCCAACATCCCAAACTGAAGACTCACCTAAAAGGAGCATAGACAGGAAAACTTTGACTGAAAACCCAGCAATGCATGAGAGAGGAACAGGTCACACTTGAGAGCCTCACTAGAGAAAAGATGTGTATTTAAGTACTCCATTGGAAATCTGAGTTCCCTTGCTTTACTGCCCAGAGACAATTACCTAAGAACCTGGCACTTCCAGGGACCCGCTGTCAATGAAGAGAGTGTGAAGTAGTTTACAGCCGAGAGAGCCAAACTTGGAAGGTGTAATCATGGATTACTCCAAACACAGACTCCTAAAAATGCAGTTCCCCAGTGAGAACCCATCAGAAAAGACCAGAATTTTGATGGGGAAATGTTGATGGTTGTATACACTAAAGGAAGCACATTCAGTGTCCCTGAACAAAGCCACTAACCAGGGTTCTTGGAAAATACACATCCACTCAGTCTTGGGTACAGTCCTTTGAAACAAAAGGAGGGAGAACTTCATATGCATCCTTCACAAGGATTATTGATGGTTTATCACTTGAACAACTGACCCAACACACGCTCTTGAGCAATTTTCAATCATACTCTAAGCTGAGGTGGTTCTACCATGTAAGGATGGACACTCAAATTAACAAATTTCAGAGAAGAACTGAAGAGGATCTGGGAAATAATCAGAACAGGAGGATTCATCCCCTTTATATTTAAAAGACAGGCAGAAAGAAATTACTGCATACTCAAAAGATGTTGGTGTGAGGTATTTCTAAAAAATAAATGTCTTTTGCTAGTCAGACCAGTGCCAAACAGGTAGTTTGCCCCAAAACCCTGTTTCTAGAAGTACTCAATGGCTAGTGACAAACCTTTAACAAACACCACTGTCCTGCAATAATTCATTGATTCTTTCATGTCATTCTTGGCTGCCAGGAACCATGTTCTTACTTTCAGTTTGTAAAATGGGATCCTGGTCTGCAACTGCAACTTCCAGACAAATAGTATCTATTCACAATATTAAAACCAGCTGCTGAAAAGGCATCATGCTGGGGCTTACAAAAGAAACTGTACAAAGACGATGGAACTCAATAAAAGAAATAGGACATGGGGCAGAAATCACAGCCCAAATCAGACAAAGCCAGGACTGGTTCTACGAAAGAAGAACATTATTTTAGCAGAACACTAATCAGACTGCAAAAAGCAGTGAAAAAACCCAAACAGTCCTCTAACTCATGCAACACTAAGGACAACACACTCACTCACAACAGGTGAAATTCTCACTCTCTGGAAGTGATGCCATTGACTTCACCATGCCCATCTTCCAGCCTGTCCATGACACAGACTGGCTGAAATTAAACCATTTCTGAGCATACACATTCACCCATCACATTAAGAAATATTTTCTGCAGAGCAGTGTATAACAAAGAGGAAGTTGATATTTTCAAACTATAAAGACAACTGAAGGTGAAGTTTCCTAAAGCAAGAGCCTTGATTTTCATCATACCAAGGGCAACACAAGTGGTGCTAAGGACCGCAGACGATGCTGCATTTTGTTCTCATGACACAGACCATGACCTGTGCCAAAGCCCTCAGATGAGGAACAGTAAGGAACTCTGCCCATAGAGCTCCTTGGTGCACAGAGCTGGCATGAAGACATCTCTTGAGTGTTTGGAGCCACAACTTGGGCCACAGGTGATGTGAAAGAGAAGTTGAGCTTTTTGAGGATGCCTGCCCTGTATGCAGCTGCAAAAGTGGGTAAAAGCTAAGCTAAGCAGAGCTAAGGTCAGTCCTTAGGAGAGCTAAGCACAATCTCACTCACAGTACTTCTGAGAATTTGCTGTCTGAATCAGCCAGATAACCTTTAATAACTATAATTTAGAAATATGGTACAGCAGTTGTTTCCAGATCGTGGTCATGAACAACTACATACTTGTACACAGTGCCAGCAAAACACAGCTAGGGACAGCTGGTCTGTGACTGGAAGGGCTTCTGTTGACTAGAAGGAGGTTCTTGCTTCTACTGGAAGAATACCTAGATCTGAAAATCAAACGGTATTAAACCAAACTACAACTGAACACCAAATTACATTGCATAAGACTAATTTTTCTCATGGACTTTATCTTCCATGCTCCGGGTTAGCTTCTTTACTTGATTTCCCTAAATGCCCTTACTTTTGCTGCCACCCAGTTTAGAAACCTCAGCTGTTGAACAGGTCAAGATAATACAGTGCAACAAATGCAACCAGAAAGTTTGAGTATGTGCTACCAAAGGGTCTGATAGGGGCCTGACACCGTGTGTGTTACAGGTCTTGGTAATTATGTACCCATGCACCAGTGAGCTTACAGCTACCTCAATAATGTGACATCTTCTTTGAACTTAGTAGCACATACAATGGCACACAATTCTCTCTTTTAATTATAAATAACTTGCTTATAGAAGAGGAAGAGCAAAAGTTGAGTTTCAAAGAGAAGAATATAAAGGAAACAGAGTGAGATCACTTGTTTCTCTGCTGTAGGAACAGAGGCTTCAGGAACAAAGGTATGAAAGTCACCAAAAAACTGCATTGATCTGACACCTCAACATGTCCATAGACAGCTCTTCCCTGAGGGAAATCACCACTCTCCAAAACTGGCACACTTGATATATCAAGTGTCATACACCAAACAGAGAAGACATCAGTCAAAGGCCACAATGGAGCTGGGAAACAGGAGCTGAGGTGTGACCACAGAACAGGAACACATGACATCATGGAAGGAGAGTTATGTAAGTGGAGAATGCAGCTCCAGAATGGAAGACTTTACACCCATAACATGGGCCTTGATTCTGACTCAGCACATGGAAAGTAATTATAAATCTGTCTCCACAAAAAAGATAGGTAGAAAAGGTTAAAGAAATCCAGGATGAACTATGTGTCAGAGTAGGCACTGTGTATCTTCATTTTAGTCCAAAACAGAATCAGGGAAAACAACATTCAGTTTCTCCTGATCATCTTGTTTTCCCTTCTAAATGAGAAAAAAAGGAGTATCTGGCTGTTCACCAGCTACCCTCCACCCTCATGTCCAATGACGACATTTCCTGTTACACTGTACATGCTATGGAACAGTGAGCCTGGTGACGTTTTTGGCAGAAAAAAAAGTGTTTCAAATTTTTATTTACTCCTAATTACTATTCAGCTTTTGTGCAATTACTGACTTGGAAGACAAGGAAGATATTTCAGGATTGTCCCAAAACCTTGTGATAGTTACGTGTTTCCCCCTCTGTTCAGTCCCCCTTGTGGGTGATCCCGTATGCTAAAGGAGCAACCTGCCCTTCCCGACTACAACTATTCCAAGAACTGGAGACACTGGGACTCCAGCTGCAGGTATCAGCCTGGGCTCCAAAGGACCTTTGTGGCTGAGGTTGGTGCAGCACAGCCCAGAAGCATCTTCCTCTCTGCCAGCCAGCTCTCAGTGCTCACTGACCAGGTCTGGGTCATCCTAAGAGGTTGGTCACGTTCACTGCCTTCTCTAGGGCAAACCCCACTGAATGTCCCGAATGGGGCTAACATTCATGCTCCATGACCTGAAACTTCACAGCCAGAAAGCTTTCACCTTTCTGCAGAGTTTCATCAAAATCTCTCATCAGAGTGGAAGTGGTACAAAAACTAGCCGCCCCATAAAAAATGAAAAATTTAAAAATATTTTCAATATGCAGATCCTTGCCAAAAGCACAGTAAAGAGCCCACCATGAATGCATAGTAGAAACAAAAAAATGTTTGCTCATTTCTAAATTTCCTGGAGTTTGCTTAATGTCAGCAGCCCCATTTAAGAGCAGAAATGTAAAACCCTGTGACAGCTATTGAACCCCCGACCCTGATCGGGGGCTTTGCCGGGACTGGTTTTGAAATCATTCAGTCCGTCAGCCTGCATCTTGTTACATTCAGTGCAACTGATGCAATCCTGTGAATCTCTTCTCCCCTGCACATTTTTAACTCTCTTGTGCCAGTAGTTATTTGACTCTTACAGGAATATGAACCAGGGCTGCCCTGTTTCTTGGGAAACATTCGGGGAACAAGGTTTCATCTAGTTTTTGTTTGAAGCAGTAAATATTTAGGAGAAACAGAAGATAGCTTTCATTTGAAATGTGTTTTCACATCCTTGAAGCAGTGAGGCAGTGAGAAAAGGACTGGAAAACAGCCTGCCATTTCCTTTCCTCCCTGTCTTTTGGACTGCTTTTGACCCAGCATGTGTGCACAGCACCATCACCCCCTTGGGCTGCTCTTTTACACTGGGACTTCCTTATAAAATCCAACTCATCTGTTCAAAGCAATGACTGAAACACTGTCTATAAAATTATGGCATTTTTCCATTTGAAAAAAAAAAAATTAACACTTCATTTAAAAGTTATTTTTAAACCTACTTGGCTTGAAGCCACCTTTAGTCACAACTGAAGTGAATTCTTCTTTTCCTAGAATTCAATGCCTTCCTTTTCTAAAATATACTAGTTTAAAAAAAGTAAACTCAGTAAATGCAGAGTTTACACTTCTGACTGCACTGTTTTGGCCTCTGACATATCAGCAGTTTGCTTTTCAACAAACCCAAACAAGTCTTTACTTTTTCTACTTTGGAGACTTATTCTGATCAGGGACTTGAGCAATCCCAGAGCAGAACCACTCACTTCCAGTCTGAATCTGGCTGGGGCACTTGCAGAGCATCACCACAGCCTGGCGATATATCTGGGAGGGAACTGAAGCCCCTTCAGAAACATGGCCAGACTCGAAAAGAAAGCACCAGAGCTTTATTCCAATGCAAGACACCTACGGCTTCTGGCACTACACCTGCATTTACAAGGCAATAGCCAAGCACGAAACACATGAACTGCGAGCACTGTTGTCATATATGTAGGAAGAATGAGTATCCTGATTTCACTATGTTCCCATTTTCCAGGACTGTCTCAAGAGACAGGAGGACATCTGGACTCCTTAATGAGGAAGCTGATTTGGAATCTGGGTTCAGTAACACTAACTCTCCTTTAAATTTAAAAAAAAAAAAAAAGGGGCGGGGGGAGAGAAAAGCAAGACTTCAATTTAATTACTATGTCACCAAGAAGCATTTTAAGGACCAACAGGCAAACTGACCTGACAGGAAGAGTATGTGTCTTCTCTTTTCAAAGGGGATTCTGCTTTTCCTAAGAGAAAATTCAAACTAAATTACACTGACTTTATATTCAGTGACCGTTTGCAGGCACAGCATTATTTGCGCTGTGACAGCTCCACTGAGATGTGAATATGGACTTTATATACTTCAGTTCTACACATTCTGTAAAGGGTATCAACAAGCACAGCAATGCAAAATAAGTAGAAGGCAAGAAATTTGTAGCCACTATCTGTAAAAAGTAATTTAAGAGATTTTGGTTTTCCAGGTCGAAGTTTCCCAAGTCTGAGGTCAGCATTTAAGTGTTTGAATTTCTACTTTGAATCAAGTAGAAATTATTGGCTAACTCAGGGCTTAATGATGACAAAGGAAAGGTGACTTTTTATATTAAAAAGTGGCACTTTAAGGTTTTGAGCTTTTTCTGCTACTGCTGTTTTATTGCTTGAGTGCCTAGGGATTCATAATCAAAATTTCCTAAGGACACAGCACCTATCTAATATTTTAACCTAACAATGTCAGAAGCATATGGAGATGGACTCTGTGAGAATGGTTCAGGTTCTGATGTTGTTTTCAAACAGCAGCGTCTGGAGGGCTGTTTCGAGGGGATTTGTTTTTAAATGGGGGTAAAGAAGATGCACAGGGTAAGCACCAAATCCACAGTGATGAATCAAGACAGTCAGAAGCTCTCAGCTCCTCTGTCTTCAGTAGCTGGACTGAAGCTACAGCGCTCTGCACAACTCTGGACAATTCTGCACTCTTTCCCCATGCAAGGCTATGGAGTTCAGTGTTAATATTAGCAAAATGCAGCTTGCCAACATGTGCTTGCTGAATGAGGTAGGTCTCCATTACCTCATTCTACACGATCCTTTTACAGATTTTATCCAACATAGCTTTTGAAGATATATTTATCTTTAACCATGTGAGAAATCTCACTTACAGTAATGATTGTGCAACAATAAAAAGTAAAAATAAAAATGATTAGTAGTCCACTGACAATTATAAACCCTCTTCACTTCCCTTCCTCCCCCTTTTTCTTAGGGACTCATTACTCCAATGTTTATTTTTACTTTTGTAAATCCAAGAGTGCAAAGCTAAAGGCAGAGGTATAAAAGTGGCCACAGTCTGAGCGGATGGGTGAGTACAGGACCTTGACATCTGAACATATGACAGGATGCAGTGTATGAATGCCACATTGGGCAGCACTGGAGGAGGGTTACAGCTCTGGTAGCAACCCAGGAAATCCGTGCCAGGACAGTAAGGAAGGATTATGCAGCTTTTCAGCATAAAGTTGCATTAGAAGCTTTGAGACACTGTCATTATTCTCACCCTGCCACTCCTCTCTTCTCCCTGACCCCTTCTCACAAACTCTCTGGTCACCTCTCAGGTTTATCCATGTCATTTTCCAACTCCACTAGGTACAGAAATCTCAAGAAGACGGTGGGGTTTGAGCCTCGGCAGGCAGCTGCAGGTTAATTTTATCTGTCTAACTGGGATAATGTGATCTCCAGACTCCAGCAGGAATGACCTGTGTGAAGGAGAAGGGGGACATACAGATGATGAGACGAGAATCCTTACAAGGAACTGAGTCAAAGAGAAAGATCAGGATGGTTTCCTAGAGATTTCTTTTGGAGTTATCTTCTGGGCTGGCAACCCAGGCCAGATGGAGAATGTTTCTGAACCTACAGCAAGAACTGCCCTTGGCTCAGAGTGAAAGAAGAGTTAAGAGCTCCCAAATCCTCACATCTCACAGGCTTCTCCTCTACCTGCTCATTGGTATCCTGCCTAAATCTCTCAGATGCTTCTGGTCCTGACCTCTCTGGGGTGCCCTACAGCTCACGGCTCTGGAGAACAGAGCTGGTCCATGCAATTTCTGACCTCCAGACTCAGTTTGTGCCAGACCCAAGAGCTCAGTGGTGTCCCATTTATCCCCACTTCCCTTAACAGAGCACCTACAGTCTAAGCTGTCTCCTCTCAGATCAGACCAGCATCCACTGCAGCAGAAAAGTGTGAAGTCAGCATGTTGTAAAGAAACATTATAAAAACTACCTTGACATTTTAGTGTACACAGTTAACATTTACATTTCACACCACCTCCTATGTAAAGTCCCTCTCTCCATGCCATCAATACACCAATTCTCTTAACCCCTCCCCACCCAACACTTAGAGCACCTTTTCTCAGGCAGGCCAACAAAACAGAATATTTTTGGTGCTTCTGAGCCCAGCCACTGTGGAGGCAGGAGTGGTCAAAAACTGGTTAAAAATACAAAAATTACAAGCAGACAAAATTCCCCAACCTTCAAAACCTCTAAAACCCACTTGGGTCTTTCCCAAATATCCCAGAAATGCTCCCAGCTCCCAAAGGATGCTACAGGCAATATTTCAAAGACTACTTTCAGTGTTTGCTGTGAAGCATCTTTTGATGCTTCAGGTTTATCTTCCTAAGGGTTAATATACCAAAACAGGAAAGGGGGGGGGGGAAAGGCACAAAAGCTGTATAACTCCTTTCTGAGGTATGACAAACTCTCTCTGCATCTTATTCCAAAGTGTGAGATGTGCAATTTCCATTCTTAAGCTCAGTAAAAATGGCATTAAAAAGTACCAACCCTGGGAACTGCATGATTATTTGTTTATCAGATCAAAATAAGCAAAACTGTCTTTTTATGTGCTGCTTACTTTCAAAAAAAACCCCTACCACGCATATTTCAGTTCTCCCTCTCCACACCCCACACCCTTCTGCTGCTGTCCAGCTGGAACACATCAAGGGTCTAGAAGCCAAGTCAAATGTTGACCCCACCCTCCTCCATCCATTTTAAAGCACCTTCAAAGCCAGTACACTGATCTAGTTCGGCTTAGCCAACAACGCCAGCAAATCTGTTATTTAAGACTTTAGTGCTGGGTTTTTATAACTGCCCATTAATACAAGCTTTGATGTATGGTCAAAAAATCCAGCTGTAATGAGTTTCATCAGACTGTAGTAACCTTTCCTCAAAAGGTCTTTATTACTATACCTTCATAACCTTTGGGCCCAATACTTTTATAGTATCATTCTTACTGAACCTCCTTAAAAACAACTCAGCAACACTTAACACTTCTCCTTCCCCAAAATTAAAACAAAGAGCCAGTAATAGCTTTTCTCGAAGACACTTTTGCACCCCCATTTTTGATCACATTTTGCTGTTAAGAGCATGCAGGCAATAGCTGTGTGAGCTGAAAGACAAACTAATTTTCATCACAAAGTCCTTCAGACAGGATACAAAAGGAATTTGTAAAAGGACAAAAAACTTACTTTGTTGCTCCCCTTTGAAGGATGCAGCACAGAAGAAAAACGGGAAAAAAGAAATATTAATTACATTTATTTTACATGCATTCAGCCTAACTCGTACAGTTCTGGAAATGGCTCAAACCAAATGAGGAACTGACTCAGGGAACATTCACTGAATCGTGTAGTTAGACAGCTTCCAGGGGAACACAGGACATTCGCAAAGGACTTGAAATGTTCAGCAAAGCTGTTTTCCTCACTACACAAACATTCTGATCCAGCTTTCGCTTCCTTCAGTGTAAATCAGGAATAGCTCCTGGGAAGTCAGTGGATACAAATACAAGGCAGAAGAAAATGAGGCCTGAAGTGATCCAGGGATGGGATGGCAGCCAGAGGGACTTTCACACGTTGGTAACACTGAACTTCCAGTATGCAAAGCAGCCCACTAAAGATGTCTGCTGAGCCTTCCATGACAGCCATTCCCTACAACTTGCCAGTGAATGGAAAGTTTCAAGATCCAAAGCTTTTTAAAAAGCAAATACCGAACTTTTAGATTAGTAATAAAAATAAGGAGGAGATGGCATTGGGGGGCATGGGGGGAGAAGGAATGAGCGGTGCTAGCAAGGTAAAGTGTGCAGAGCAAGTTACAACAAACATCTGTGCTCTTATTTTGGTTTAATTGTGAGTTTTGCCATGAGCTGGCATGAACAGTGTATATTATACAGTGGGAAGCCAGCCAAAATAAACACCAGCCTACAGTTGAGAAATACAGTCTGGAAAGGTTAGTCACAAAGTTGTAACCATTTTTTTACAAAAAAAGGAGGGTTTTGGATGCATCAGTCCAGAAAGCCAGCAGTAAAGTCAGATGGTAAATGGATATCCCATTTCAAAGTGAATTGGCCACAGGATGATTTATATCAAGCAAGCTGACTTGCATATGGGTTGGAAAATAAAAACACTGATTCATTGCTATCTGGGTGGCTGTCAAAGCCCACGTCCTGACAAAAGCAAATGGATTGCGGGAAGGAGGTGACTTGGCAAACTGCAAAGAATTCAGGGGCTCATAGAGCAATGCTGAGGGCTGATTAGAGATAGTTCATGGGACAGTGAATATGTGAACATATTCACTCTGTGCATCCCCATGCACAGGGGGCCAGGGAAGACAAGCAAAATTAAGCAAGGAAATGGAGGAAGGGGTTGATATATGGCCTTTAAAATATTTATGAGATTTGCTAAGGCAAAAAGAAAAATCATAAATCTAGAACCTTGGACTTAGCTTACAGGGTTAAATGAGCAGCAGAGACTCCATGTTAGTGGGAGCAAGTACTGAGCCCCATTACCACTGTAATCAAACAATTTATGTAGCGCTACAAAAAAAAAAAAAAAGATCAACAGAAAAATGAATATTCTTAGTTGAGAGATTTGCCCTTGGTGAGAATTCAGAACAGATCTCTTTAATCAGTGCCAAATTCCTACTTTTCCTGCCCCAGCTCAGGGCAGTGGCCGTGGGTGTTACCCCGGTGTCCTTGTGGGTGATCAGAGCTGCTCATGAAGGCACCAGGCTGCACTCTCCCGTTCCCGGCTCGCACACGCTCCGGCAGCTGCAGGGAGCAGGCCAGCCCTCGCTGCAGTGCTCCAGCTTCACAGCACTATTCGTCTTGTTTTCATTTCTAAGCAGCAATTTTTCTGCTGCTGGTGCCAAAGCCCTGGATACTCAAGAGTTCCCAGCTGTGCCTCATGCATGAAAGAGGGCGAGAAAGTCGGTCTGGGAAGGGGCTAAGGCACCTCTTTGCCTTTTTAACTCTGGGATCATGAAGCTAGGGGGAAGCACTGAAGTAAACTCAAGCTGCTGCCATTTCCTGGCATTCTCTCCTACTTAAAAACACGGTCTCTGAATCTTTGAAGGAGAATAAAAGACTGGGGGGTGTCTCTAAAACTATTTTCTATTGTCATAGGAAGGTGTGATACTGAGGAGCATGCACAGGATTTTAGTGAAACGCTGCTTATTCTTATTTAGGATCCACTGGATCTTCTAAGGTACCTGGGGCCTTGAAGATTCTGCTTTGCAAAATTCAAAACTCTTAACAGCAGACTCACAGTCCACATTTGGACCTCTAGTCCTTTAGGAATAAAGTTTTGGAGGCCTAAACTAGCACTGAGCATCCTTCCTGAATAGCTTGATAAACTACTGGGCGAATTTCAAACTACAGGCACTTGGAGCAATAGTATTTACTCTTTTTATAATGTAAAGATAATTCCAGCTCAAAGGAGAACTGTATTTTGACTCCCTTCTACTTCTTTCAAGGAAGTCTCTCATCTTGCATCTAAGACTCTTTTGACAAACCAACTTTAAACAAAACCAGGAATTCTTTGTAAAGATATTTTGAATACCAAGTATTTTTAGGGGGAAGGGACAGACAGGAAGACAGAAGAGAAGTTCATAAATCCAACTAGTCTGTCTTGTTTAAGGATAAAGTACCAGATATACCAATATGATAAAACCATCACAGAATACAAGATTAAACCAGAGGCAGCCAACAGCGTTTTGTGAAATCATCATTAAAACCTCAGCAAGAAAAAACCAAAGCAATACAGTATATTGGTCCTAGTAATTAATTAGGTAACCTCTCATAACAAATCCTCGTTAAGTGACTTCTGATATTCTTAGGTGGGAATGGATCTACTGGATCTATAGGCAACATACTGAAAAGTCACCAACATTGTTTTTTAAAGTCTCAGATACCTCACAGGTCTCCTGCTAAATGAATACTGCACTATTCTCTAAAAAAAAAAATCATCATTATTATCATCACTGTTTATTTCTAAAATAAATGGAGAATCCAGCAGCACAAGAATTTCTTATTTATCTTTTTATGGTAGCCTTGAAACTTTGTATGAAGAGAAGAAGCTGAGCTTGTTTGCATGAATAGCTCCTGAAGGAGATGCAGACAGAATTGTACTGGAAGCCACGCAGGCATCGCAACCAGAAGAGAAGAAAAAGATGAAGAGAGAAGATAGCACAAGACCCTGGACTCAAGGAACGTGGCCTTCCCATGGAAAACAATCAGGGAGAAGAGTAAAAGAATCAAAGCATCATTTCTCAGAGCAGATCTTCCACTGAAGGAATCCAGCACTCACTGCAGACAGGTGAGCTGTGCATTACAGAAACTTTCAAAAGCTCAAATGTCAGGTATTTTTGCTAGCCAGCCTTCTCTTTGGATACATCTCCTCAAAGCTTCACTAGATGTAAAATATCAAGGTATCTAGATCCAAAAGTATTAAATAGTAGCTGGACATATTCTGTTTCCCAACTTTCTGTCATTTCTAGTAAATTAATAGAGGCTTTTTTATTGTATCCTGTTCAATTTGCTCCACATGATGATTGGCTGAGTAAAACTGCCTTTGGAAAGGTTTAGCATGTGTTTCATACACAAAAAATCATGCAGTGAATCAGTAAAATAAATATACATGATTGCCTGGAATGCTTCTGTCAGTTCTGTAATAAAGAGCTTGAGGAAATAAACTCTTCAAAGCACATCTTTACCTTAAAAAACATTAATAGAAACAATGAAGCTCAGGAAACCCCAAATTGCTCAATGCTTTTACTACACGGATCCAATGAAAAACATGTTGGAAGGCTTGGTTTGTGGTTGCTTGGATTTTTTTACATTGAGATTTGACGCACAAATTGGTCCTAAAATATTTCATTATGAATATTTCAAAATTACCACAGACTCGTGCAATGAAAAGGCTGCTCTTTCTTGAGATATCTGCAGACACTGTGTTCTCCCAGATGATACAGTTGTTTTTTCTGACTCAGAGCAGCTACTGGCAAACTAGTGAGCTGTTTCACTTACTGAGGATTTATCAGGATAGACACCGGCTCGTAGCAGAGATGCCTTCCAGCTATCCACCTCCTCTTGGGAGTCACAGGCTAGCTCAAGGAAACGGTAATCCTTGTAAACATTCCTAGAACAAAGAGCACCACATTGTAAAACTAGCATTTTACTACTCTGTATCATGCACACAGCGTTTTAAATTAAATATCCTTTGGGATCAGAAATTACTTGGTAATTGTTTTGGACAACAGACTTTACGGGACAGGTGCTTGCTTAATAATTACATGGAGTACTTAAAAATATCTTAGAACGCTACAGCACAGTTCTGGAAATAATAATAATCTAAAAGCACCGTGAAACTACTTAAAATCAATTTTCCTGCTTTTGCTAAAACAGACCATTTTTAGGAAAAAAAAAGGATGTTGTGATGCAGAGGACAATCACATAAGACATGCCAACATAACCGCACGGCCTGTGACGGATTGCTGCTGTAACCAATAAATACCAAAATAATTACTGATGCAACTTCTTCCCCTGTTAAGTCCTTTCAGCCCATTATATACCCTTTTTAGTTTTTAGACATCATCAGTAAAGGAGGAAAAACCCAGCAATGATAATCAGATATTTTAAAACAAACAAAACAAACCTCTGATGCCTGTCATCATAATAAGAAAACTGTGACATGTTTAAATAAAACCTCTTACAGGTACTTCACAGAACGAGATAAATACAGGGAACCACTTAATGGAAGAAAAGAGAAAGGAGGAAAAATACCTCTATAGGAAGGTGGTACTTGTAAATTCTTCAATAAACAGAACAGATTTTCCCCTTACGGTTTAGCCATTAGTTTCTGAATTCAAATTCTATACACAGACCAGATCACTGTAACTTTGTCAGCCAACAGTCTTTTTAGGAAAGGCCACGACCTTAGCTGAAAAAGGTTAGGAAACCACATTTTGCTAGATCTTAACAGCTGAACAAGGATCAATCTTCTATCTCAACCAGACTGTTTTCTTCCCTTAGCAAGCTACGGAGGAGGGGGGTTGATGGGAGATTGCTTCACTCTCCAAGACAGCAACGACAAGGGGCCCTTTGGTTTCATTATGCAACTACAGAAGTCATTTCTACCACATACTTTGAGAGGGAAAAAAATTGAATACACTATAGAACAAGGAAATAAAACTATTATTGTCACTGGCTAGACAAATTTCTTTAGCATTCATGGACTGGTGGGATTTCACCGCCACACTGCTGGAACACAACTGACTTGATGTAATTCCCACTCACAGAAGTGATTCTCTCCTACCAACAATGTCACCAGGCAGCTCATAGCCTCGCTTTTTAGGGGTAGTCTCAGGAAAGAAAAGGTAAAAAAAAGTGTAATTGAACCTGAGCATGAAGCAGCCATGACACCAAATCATTAAATTATCACCCATGAAACCACAGTACAGCAACCAGAGCACACCCACTCTGAAGAAAGTGAAACAAGGTATTTTTTAGCAGGCTCATAAGCTGCATTCAAAACTGCAAAGAATAAAGGACATACTTAGATGTATTTCCTTACATTGGTGACTCAGTTCTCACCAAATTCAAAGGTTAAATCTGAGCATACAGCACCAGGCTTGCACTACTCCCTTCAAAAACCCAGACTGCAGGTGCCACCAGAGCATTTCCTTCCCACAGAAACCAGCCAAAAAAGGTCACAAAGAGGCACTAACGGGCCCAATCCCATAGTTTAGCCAAAGCCTTTGACAGTATGAACAACTGAAAGCTCTGTGGATTCTTTTACTGATTGAGAAATTTAAAATTAATCCTTTTTTCCCCTGACTCCAAAAGTACTAATCCTGCCAGTAAGGCAAATAATAGCCTGGGTGACCTTATCAGATGCTGTTACCTTAAAACTGAGCAAACACCTGCATTTTATTCAACTTGCAATACTGTGGAACTCCATGAACACAACAAAAAAGTCAATCTAAAAAAAAAAGAAAAAAAAGAGAAGCATAATGAAATTGCCAGAGAAAAAAATGCTTTCATTTATTGTTAGGAGAAACTTTTGCTGAGATAAGCTTTTCTGGCTAAGATAACGAAGCAGCTATAACTTTGAAGGAATAGGAAGCTGAAATGGTAAAAGGGTACTCAGAAAAGATGACTAAAAATAACAATAGAGCAAATAAAGGCTGTAAAACATAGTGATAGGGAAGTTCCAAAAACACTTATCTGCAAGAGCAAAACAACATGACACCATCTTGTGAAAACATTTTTTCAGGACTGTCATGTTATATATTACACTTTCTGGCATTTTGTGGCTTGCTACAACCAGCGTGGCTGTGCGAGTGGGGATTTCAGCCAACCGCTTTGAACACGTGCGAGCTGACAGTCTGCACTCCATCTCTTTGTCAGGACTTTTCCTGGGGCTACAGACACCTCATGCCCCAGCAACTGATGTCTCCTGATGTCCAAGGCCCTTCTTTCTCCCCGCAGGATCTGAGAGCTCCATTTTAGTGTAGCTCATTCTACTCCACCGCCACTGCCAAAGACACAGCACATGTGAGGAACTGAAGGATGCACACCCTGAGCCAGAGCTTACAGGAATGTTACAGTAGGGCAGGTAAGGGGATGCTTGCCTCCCCAGCTGGCTTCCTTGCTACTAGACTTCCCCTGCCTTTCTTTCTCCCAGAAAGGCTGACAAGCATAGGAACTTTTCAAAGAAAAAAAAAAAGCCTAAGTAACTTCTGAAAAGAGTGTGTCCTTTTTCTGTTACCAGTGGAATCTTACAAAAACATATTAACATGTTTTACTCATTAGGAATCCACTGGCGTCTCATGGAAAGCTGTAAAAACTTTCTTGAAAACAATTCAGATTTTCTGTCTTCTTCTCTCTTCCACTTCTTAAAATTGCTGAAGACAACAGCACAGAAACAGTCACTACTCAAGCCTCACCTACCTACTCCATATGGAATACTGTGAAGTCATGTTCTCACTGTCATCTCTATAGCAGCTAAATGGGATGTTAGACATCAAAGACAACAACAGAATACAGGATACCAGGAAAGATGAACTCTCAACAATAGGAATCTTGTTGATATTCAGGCATCTGTAAATCTAGGGGACTGTAGAAACAAGACAGATACAGTAAATGGGAACATGCCTAGAAGTACCATTTGCAAGTAGTATTTCTCTTGAATATTTAACATTTCTTAACTGTGAACGTATAAATGAGGAAGCTGCAAAGCTATATGCATATACCACATCTACCTACTCCCTCCTGTAGTCTCACCACTATAATTTAGTACCATGCATAATACATGAAAATATAACTATAGTGGCAATACTGGAAATCAACACAATACTGCTTTTTTTTTCCAGAATGAAAAATACAAAAGGCTACCATTTGTTATCTGCAGATTTTATTATACTCTAGATAAATAAACCTAAACTTGGAACTGTATTCCACGAAAAATACAACATAATTACTTATAAGGATGAACAGACAATTGGACTAAAAGCATCATTTCCAATTCTGGAATGGTTCCACACTCAGGACATGCCTTCTCTAGGCCAGGCCCATTACCTGAAAGTCCAGCAGACACCCAACAGTGACTTTGCTTACCCTAGAACTTCTTCACTTTATTTTTACCTTGATTTCCTGATTCCTTTCCCCCGTATATTTCAGGGTCTAACACAGAAATGTCCATAGGCGTTTCTTTAACTCCTCCCGTCACAAAAGAACCCTAACAGGACTGAATTAAGGTATTTGAAAGTGTCCAAGAGGACACTGAGAAATGCCAGATAAGTTTGAAGACTCACCAAGCTGTGAGTTACTGAGATTCCCCTTCCACCCACCCTGAAGCCTGGGCTGTCAACACTGCTTAGGGAAGGCTCGACTGCCTATAAACCAGCAGATCTCTACAGTCCAGGAGCAGGGAGTGAATAACACACATCTGAAAATCACACAGAAAGAACCCCACTTGTAACATCAGTGGGTTTCCCTCTATGGTGGCTGCACATCAGAATGTGCTCTCTGAGCACAAGCCACTGCTGCACATCAAGATGTATTGTATCTCTTGCAATTTCTTAATACTAAGATAAAGTTAAACATTTATCTCCAGCAAACCTGGAAAGATTTTAAGGGCAACCACTGCAGGCACATTACATGTTAACATGTGTGCATATATATTAATGCATACTCATATATAACCAGGTACATAGAGAGCTTTTAGATTGAGTTGGATCTGGATTTCAGTAGATAAAGATGTACTAGATATGCATGAAATTTCTTTTATAGAGAGAAAATACAAACTAAGATTAATCAAAAATGCATTTATTCTTGCCAGTATGGGAGGAGACAGAACAACCACTACACAACAAGAATACCAGTGACATTTTTTAGAATTGGACCTATAGGCTACTTTAATCCTCCAAAGAACACAAATCCACATTTAACTTCAGCAGTCACACTGACACAAGTGAAGCTACTCACAGACTGAAAGATAAAGGAATATCTTCTTTTACAGGGATTTCAAACAGCTTATCTCAAATGATTTTTTGTAAACATCTCATCTCTATTAGCATGGAAGCAGAATTGAAATGAATATTAGAAATCTAGAACCAAATGCAAATTGGCCCCATTTTATTCCATGAAAAACACAACAGATTCAATCCTTAGGTATTTCTTACTTGATTGAAATTGAAAAGATACAGAATAGGGGTTTAATGAGTAGTCACCTAAAATTAAAAGGGGAGAAAATAACAGAATCCAGATATTCCAGCTATTGGGAAAGGTAATCTTGGATGAAATTGTGTGCTCTCTACCTATTTAACCTGCAACTCCACTGTGCACACTCTGCTTATTCAAATTTAGTCCTAGTCTGTGATTTTGGACACCTGTAATTGCACAAAGGCTGGTTTGAGCATATGCACTATTTTTTTTTTCAAATAAGAAAGCTCTACCAGAAGCTCTGCAAATCATATATTTTGAAGAAACAAAAATTGCCATCTGCTCTGAGTTAACAGCAATGACTAACATTTTCTATCAAGGCGTACCATTTCAGATCACTCCAATGTGAATTCTAATTAAAATTAATTACACATGTCTCTGAAGATTTTTTTCTTAATATCCAGAAAAGCCAAGGAGACAATCTCTGAGACAATGTCATGAAATAATAACACTTAAGGATTTTGCCTATCTCATGTGAGTGCTCTCCCGAAAGCATAAGGACCTTTTCAAGTACACACATCCAAAACCCACACAAACCCCCACAACTTTAAGGTGAAAATGAACTGAAGATATGCTGCTCAGTATATAGGCCAGCCTTGGCAATGAAGTATCTCAAGTCCTATATGCAACCCAGAACAGAAATGCAGCCAAAACTAACACTACACAGGCCAAAATCCACAGTAGTAACAGTGACTGCCACTAAAATATTCCATAAGTCCCTGGAGGAGAAAGTTTGATGCCTTTCGTGGTGAGGGATGGAAGCCTGTTTTGGAATCTGCCTCGGGGCCATGCAGATGCAAAAGCTGCCCCCAGCTGTCAGCCCCTCAACGGGCATGGAGGGAACACGGCTCCTGCTCCAGTTCTGCCCTTCCCTGGATGGGGCTGAGGGACCCACACCGTGCTGGGTCACGGTCAGCAAGACCAGGAGAAGCTGTGCTGCAGCTCACTCAGGTTTACCATGCATGGCTTAGCCTGTGCTTACAACTCCCGTGTGTCTGGCAGGCACTTATGTTTCAGATCCCACACAATCACTTAGGGAATTTTCTTCAGGTACAATGTAACTTTCATATTCAAGGTATGGGTTTGGCACTGCAGTTTCCTTCCCCTAAGAGCCCCTTTTTACTCTGTACTACCAGTTTTAAATCTCAGTACCTGCACCATACTATCTCTTATCTGTCATGCAAAGAATATTTGTCAATAATGACAAAAAAGAATATATTCCAGAAAAAAAACCCACCTTTTTTTTTTCTTCTTTTTTTTTTGGTAGGGAAAGCAGATGGCAATAAAGGCTAGCTATTCCTTGGGTTTGTATAATTTTCCTGTTCTTAAATATTGTATTCTCCAGCATTTTAGGAGTTTGTTTAGAAATGTTACCAGCTTTTTTTTCTGGATTAAATTTATAGGGCTTTTTAATTAAGCAGATTCTCTTTCTTCCATTTCGAACAGAGAGGGCTCTGAATAGCTTACAGTCCAGCTCTTCCTGGGGCTTAGCTTTCCGAGTAATTCAAAAACAGTAACTAAACATACATCTCATTTTAGGCTTTCTCCTTTAGCCTGGCTTCTATCCAACACCTCCTCTGACCCGGTCTCCTTTCACTAGTTCCCTTTATTTTGGCTCTTGCCCAATTTCCCTTACATATGGATAGCAGTTAACCAGTTGCTGCCCATGGCAAGAAATTCAGTACTTAAAGCTCTAGTACATTTGGAGTCCCAGAAAAACCTTTTGCTCCATCCCCTTCTAGAGCAACACACAGCCAACAACATATATCCAAAATATGTAGTGACACCTTTCACTGAGTGTACTTTCACAGTGTACTTTCCTGGGTCCTACTAGACAACACAGCTCCCTGTGCAACATGATTCCTGACAGACAGAGTGTACTCAGGAGCCAGTAGCTAAAATTCCTCATCTGGCAGTTCTATTTTCAGTCCTATTGTGTGCCCTCAAAATGGCCTTTTGCTCACTCTCCTCTGGACATTCATCTGTTTGTCAGATTAAAGATCCATTTTTACAAGCCTGCCCCAGACAGTCCGCTCTGGAGCCAAGATGGCAGGTTCTGTCCCACTGCTTCATGATTACTGAGGGGCATTTGGCTCTCAGGAACCTACTCTTGTGAAAGCAAAAGGAACAGTTCTGTGCTTTGCACTTTCTCCTCACACCTCGCTATCATGCAGAACCACAGAGGTGAGGAAAGCAACACTGTAACTGGATTTCATCTGGGCCCTGGTTGGGCAGGAAAGTAACAGACAAGGAGAACTGGTAGCATCTTCCTCTGCAAGGAAGGCAGAATTTCACACAGTAGTTCTGCTTCTTTGGCTCCAAGGAAAGGAATGAGTCTGAAGAGGAACAGAGAAAGGCTGCTGATCAGGGACTCTCCACCAGGTAACCCTTCCTCACTCTGTGGTTCCTACTCCCTATATTGGTACAGAAGGCTTGAAAATTCACCAACACAACAAACACTTCAGCCTACTGCCATTTATAAACCACAAAACCTGTACCTAGTAGAATCTCTACTCCTTTAAAAAAAAGAGAATTCATCTCCCCAGAGTTGGAGAGGAGGTGGAAAGGAAGCCTTGTCTCTGCTTGTAGCAAATGAAGACAGTTTTTTTTATTCATCATCATTTCTTTAATTAAAAGGGAAGTAGTATATAAATGGAGTTCTAATACAGTAGTACAACAATTTATTGACTGGTAAATCAGGAAAATGGTGTAATTACACTACTGCAAAGGCAAGAGATTACTGTAGAACAACAGACAATCTGTCAAAATAGTCCCAAGTGGATCCTGTAGTCAACAGGGCAAGATCATGAGAACTAATGACTGCTTGCCCTTCTTAGGGGAGATGGAGAGGTGGGACATTGCACAGATCCTTAAGGGAGACACATTTAAGACTACAGTTCTTGTCCCAGGCTACAGTATTTGGTTAACAGAAAAAGCACCAATAAGTGAGTAATTTTTACAAGAAATACATGGAGAATAAATCAAGTGTTTGGAATGAAATCCTGTAAGGAAAGTAAACTTCCTGGGATGGAGAGAATTTGTTTTCTTTGTTCTTGAGCTCTGAACAAGAGTCTTACACACTCAGCAATGAGAACATGACAGGTTAATCTACTGAAGGTGAGCAGAGATCCTAACAAAATCCTCTCTCCTCCATGCTTAGATCTGCCTGAGAAAGTCAATCAGTGGCTACATCTACACAACTTCACAGTTAAGTTCTACAGCAGTACTGCAAACATTCTTTTTTTTCCCCTACAGCATAATTATTTTAAAATACTCAATATATTTGATCTCTTTTTCCAGTCTAAAAAAAACCAGACTTGCCACGAGTTTCCTGTGGAGGAGAGATGATTAACACAAAGTAGCGCTTACTTGACAGCTTTACGTTTAGACGCACACTGCTTGACCCTACAGCTCAACTTCAGTTGCTTAAAGGCAGACTCATGTAGATGGATATAACCAAAAATGATCCAGGAATCACAGGGCACTCACTCGAATTTAATTAGTTTTAATATCTCGTACTCCTAAGGTAAGTAAACTAGAGGAGTCCATTGCAAAGGTCTTCCATAGTGTCTATATATGAAGCAGATAGCCCATTCAAAAACTTTAAATATATTACTTACTTTGCTGAAAAACAAACCTAACCTCCCTGTTCTTTAAGAAATACTGTAACTATTTCAGGCAAAGTTTTCCTTTTCCCGCCCTCACCTTTTTTTTTTTTGTTTTTTAAGATTTAATGAGAAAGTAACATGAAAATAATTTAATTATTTCACAACACAGCCTTTTCATAAACACACAATTATGTTCATTTCATGAGAATTTATCTTCACTGTGAAATCAATCGTCACAGTCTCCATTTACCCTACGTTACCAAGTCACATTTGATTCCTGTCAGACAACTGCTGACTTCTGCAGTAAATCAAAATGACAGATACTGTTAGTTTCCTTCTCCATCTATCCCCAAGTCTCAGCTAACTCAAGATGGTTTTTCCTTCTATGCAGTGAAATGAGTATTTTCCTGGTCACTATATTTCAGAGCTGGAAAGGTTTTCATAAATGGAAAAAATGCAGTGCATAATCCAGGAAACTATTGAAATGTACAGTATCAGAAACATATGGCTGGAGCAAATACCTATGCAGTGAGGGGCTGGGAATGAAAAAGAGAACAAGCTTATTAAAATTCTTCTCCTAAAAGGATTTTGCTTGAAAATTAAAATAATTTAATTGAACATTAACAAAGATTTCATAGTCAAGGAAAAAAAAAGCTGCAGATTATTAGGGGGGCGGGAAGAGATACAGAATAATCTCCATGCTATCATGGAAGCTGGAACAGATGATTGTGCCTTTGTTCTTTAACGATCTACATCTTAAATAGCAAAATGATTCCATAACCAGAACCCTCAGTGGGCAGACTTCGAAAGCTGATTTCTTTCTCAGTTGCTAAGGTTTTTTTAATTTAAAAAAGTAAGCACTCTACCACCCCCCAACAAAAAAAAAAAAAAAAAAAACCAACAACAACAAAAAAAAACCCAAAAAAAACCAGAAACTAAGTTAATTTTTTACATAATCTTTGAAAAGCAAGCCATAGTCACACACATGTACATCAGAAACCACGATTCACAAATGGATTACCACAAAGTAAAACAACAACAACAAGACTCCTTATTTCAATGTATCTTTATCAATTCCCTGTTTCAGTTTCCTTAACAATGCAGGATAGGGGACAGAGTCCCCAGCCAGATCACTCTACTCGAGAACCAATATTCCTGTTTTTGCTGACACATCTATGAATTCAGGATTCAGTGGAAAGTGATACTAATTTTGTTTTGATCAATTTGTGCCAGGAGGCAGATTGTTAGAAATATAAAAAATCAGCTGTTTTACAGTAACAGAGAAACTGCTGTTTTAATTAGAAGTCGATAAATATTTCTTCAAAAACAACTTCTGCCTCCCTTAAAGCTGGAAGACTGACTCCATGATCTGCCTCTCCCAAGGCAAAGGTATTTTGTGGTCTTACTGCTGTGCTGTCATGTCTTAACATGCCTATGTGGCTATAAGGATGTTTTTAGAGCAGCTTGCAGAGGCTGCAGGGTCTACTCAGAGCCCAAAGAGGCAGGGCTATTACAGACATGGCAAACATTTTAGACATCTGATTTTGAAATCCTTGATGTCTAGTATGGATGAAGATCAAGTGAAAATGTGAATGTCCAGGTATATACCACCCAAATAAATCCCAAACTTGCCAAGGGAAATGCTTCTCTTGGATTTTCACAGCAGTTCGATGATTAGTATTTATGATGATGATAATATTCAAAGCCATGAGTCAAACCAAAGGAGAAACAATGAGCTAAAATTAACAAATTTCTCATGGAAGTAACCTAATATGTACAGCTGGTATTAAGCCACCAGGACAAAGCTACTTTTCTTGATAGATGTACACACAACACTGGGATGATCCACACATAACTACAGCAGAATCATCAGAATTAACATTCATTTCCAGCATCTGAAGATCATTTATGTTTTTAAGAACATGAAAAGCTTTTCAAAGCTTTCTTCTGTGCTCCAGAAATGCAAGTGGTCAAGCATTTGAAACGTTATTCCGAGCTACTATGTCTATGACATACTTTCAAAGGGCATCTCCTGGCAGACCATGTCCCCTTGCAGGCTGGCTGAGGTATCAGCAGACACGGGCAAAGCCTTCCTGGGGTAGTTCAGACTGAGACTGACATTGTGTCCTTGCATTTCTGGGGTCAGCAGAAACTTGACAGCCCAGAAATCTCGTGCTTCGCTTTTGCTTTGCAGGAGGGAGGGGCATTCCTTGCTTCTGAAAGTTCTGGCCACTATTTCTGGCCAGTTTGGGAGTAGCAACAGCTGGCTCTGCAGAGAGCCACATCCAGCCCTCATCATCTTGAACATTTGAAGGTCATGCCAAGCTTTGGTGATGTGAGGGAGAAGCGGGTGTGAAGGAATTTAGCAGAAGAGGGAAACAAGGATATCTATCCATGCTACCCCTGCAATTCAATTTACTTATTTGCCCGAAAAAAACCTTACAGAAATTTCCCCTTATCTGCTAAAATGCAATTCCACCAAGACAGCTACAAATGCAACTCTCTTCCTCAGTTAAAAAAAAAAAAAAAATTACATGTCGCTTTTATGTCTTTTGTAACATTTAAAGAACCTGTTTGTGCACAGCAATCTGAACTGGCTGTGTATCAGAAGTAGCTTCCACAGAGAACCCACACCACTTAAAACAGAGAAGAGTCTGAGAAGAAAAGTGTGGGGCAAAAACTAAAAAGTAAAGATTTTATTAATTAGAGAATAGAGGAATCTAATATTTCTCCATTCAGCAGTGTTTAAACCCAAACAATCAAATGAGTCCCAAGATTAATGACAGGCAATATTTTCCACTGGAGAAAGTGAAAAGCAATGACGCTTTTGTGATTTACACCAGCTGAATCTGGTCACAAGGTACAGAAGTCATGACTGTTTTGGTAAGCCTAGGTGACTGCCAAATAAAACAAAAATAGGATCAGGAAATGATTATTCAGCCATACAGAAGAACTGGCTGACTCATCATGGAGCTGTTTCACCCCACGAGTGGCTCAGAGGACACCAACCTTTCATCCCATGGTTATGCAACAGCAAAGAAGCAGATAAATCAAGAATATCAAGATCTTGTGTACTCAACATGGTGGAAATAGCAGAACTGCACTCACAGTTATTAGAATGCTCAGCTAGATACCATTTTATACAAGTATCTCCACAATAGCACATTTTCTTACCTCTGCTCTGTGTTAAACAATGCAAAGATGTGTTTGCTGGACATGAAGCTCTTTTCAACATCTCGCACTTTCAAGTTGTCCAAAGGCAGCATATACTTCTTCTCTTTTTCCTAGAAAAAAAATGGATTAAAACAACACTGTGTGAGAAGAAGCCTGATGTCAGCAAGCTCTGTTTAGTTGGTAACGACCTTGGTACATCTGTTATCATAAGGAAATACCCAAGTTTAAATGTCTGCTTCTCTTTCATAGACCTACTTGCAAGAGAAATGAAACCTCAGTTTCAGTTCTGTTTTTCACTGACCCTTTTAAAATATTTCCTAATAAAAAAAGTTCACCTCAAACACATAAACATCTACATTTGTTATTTTTCATTCCCCTGAATTCTAAAAAGGCAAGGGTCAGACTTAACTAAAATAAAAGTGTCTGGTCAACAAAGAACTCTTCTGTCTGCACAGCAAGTGAAGTAACTGGTGACATAAGTTCATCTCTACTTTGTTGCTATTATTAATTATGTAAGCATGGCATTCAATAAACCCACACATAAACTTTCATTCTGCCAGTGAAAAATACGAAACCCACATAAATCAATCAAAATAATACCATTATCAAGGTATTATATGTACCATGTACGAACAAAATCAGACTCTAATCTAACCAGCTTATTTCTCCAAATAGGAACGACTTACTCACTCTTGCTGGAGCCAACTCCTTTGCAATTCCATCACAACCCTCATTTACAGCACAATCACTGTAATTTCAGCTTTTCCAGGTTTCTTCCTTCCTGTCACTTCCAGTTAAGGACTAGCAATACTCCCAAGGTAATTTATTATGTCAGAACAAAAAAAACCCTGAGATTATTAGCTGTTTTCACTGTGTTAAACTTCGTTAAGTCGTTGTACCGATGGCTAAACTGAACCAAACCTCTCCAGTTTGCTTTGCAAACACACCATATGTTAAATAGAAGGATTCAAAGACAAGAGGGCATCCTCAAAGCCCTCATTCTAGGCTTGCACATCACGATAACACTGCGGACTGGGATATTAACACAGCACAGTTTAACAGCTTCTAAAAGCCATTAAGGTACTGTTAAGGCTGATGCACTACCATGGCAGCAATGGAGTGCAGAGAGGCTTTATGCCCTGGAATTTTTCCAGTGGATACCAAATGGGGTTTTCATGAACTTGGCTACCAAATGACCCTACAGAACTTCAATAAATGACCAAAGTTGGAGAGCTTAGAATTCCTTTGCAGTCCCTTATCAGCCAACATGAAGCAAGGCTGACTCATCTCTGCCCAGCCACCACCAGAGCCAGCTATAAAGTTCAGCACCGCTGCACTTCCTGGAGTATTCTGGAGTGGGGCATCACTTAGGGGGGTTGGGTCAAGGAAGAAATATACATGGGATAACAGTTTATTGAATGCCATGAGACAGGACAAAGGGACAAACCAAACTAGGACTCATTCTTCTCAATATGTGTTTCCCAAAATACACCAAGCAACTTCCAGTGCATAGAACTGAAGATGTCCTGGCTGGGCTGAATGTGTGTTCTGTGAGGGCAGAAGCAATTCATCTTGGCTGAGCATCAGCAGATTGCAAAACTAAGCTGGATGAGAAAGGCCCTAAGAGTGAAACTATAAAAATACCGTGACATGGCCAACAACGGCTCACTTTCCTAGACAGCCTCACACCAGGCCTCAGGAGAGGAAAAAGCAGATTTCAAAAGCCCTTCTGGAAAAGCACAGTTTCTCTTGTTGTTGAATAACAAAGGTTACCAAATTCCGTGTGTTACATAAAAAGTATCTTCTGGATTTTGAAACTGCCTCTATCTTAACCATCCTAGAAATTTTTACTCACAAAAAACCATACATACATATATTCTTCACTCTCTCATCTATCATCTACTCCCATACTCTCATCTAACATCTACTCCCATACTCCAAGGAGTCTAGTTCTGTGCCACTCTGTAGCTGTTTATCACAGTTCATATCTGTATTCTGCTTCCAGGGAATACGTGTTGTCTGAAGCCTTGGGGCTCTCCCTGCACGGACTGTACACTATCATCCATTCAGTAAGAATTACCACTGAGATAAATTAAAAAAGCCAAGTAAATTCATAATTTACCAATACAAAAATAAATAATAGTTAATGACACTGGAAAAAGAACTTACAGATCAGATATTGACCTATCAAAATTAAAAGTACACTGTCCTCTAACACTGATTTTTATTGATATGATCTGTTTTGCTATTACAAATTTATGTCCTAACTAGTATAGTAAATAAAGGATAACAATGTATTAGCTTTGCTGCCATAACAAAGGGACACACAATTGAAAAATATTCTAGCATATATTAAACTTTGTATTAAAAGCAATTTTTTTCCATTGAAAGCTGGACTGCATGGCAATATAAGAAACTTTATTTCAATTTTTTCTTTAAAACTTACCTTTCAGTTTTACAGAATAGGCTTATCATGATTTACTATTCAATTACTGAAAAATTAAGAAGTTTCTGATGAAGTGTTTGTTCTGACAGACACTATTCACTGACAAACCAAGCAACCACAGATGATTAAAAATAGTAACTGATGAAAAAACTATACCAGGAATCTGATTGTCTAAACAAAAATTCCACAAGCAGGAAAGTTATATAAATGTTTGATGCCAAACTGTGAGAAAGTGTTTCTTCTGCAGCCACCAGGAAAAAGGAAATGCCTACTGAAGGCTAAGAAGTGGTTGGTATTTATTTACATGGCCTCCTACCCACATGCTGAGACAGGGCAGTTTCCAAGAAAGTGAAATCACAGGGTGCCTGTGCTTGAGGCAAAGAGAGACAGCATGTCACACAGGAGAGATCAGAGCTAAATACTGCTTAATTCCAGGAGAAAGGTATTACTGTGATATTAACGTGTGGCAGCAAAACTCATTGCAATTTTTTTCCTCTCCAAAGTGGGGGAAAATATACATAAATGGAGAACAGGCTAGTTCAACAGCAGATGAGCCCAACATTTCAGCCTAAGCTCAATTAATATTAAGTTATGGTAGGGCAAAAAAAACTCCAGCCAGGACTATTTGTGCATGTTTTTCATCCTGAGAAGCTGACAGCATAAGAAACAGGGAATGCATGAAGCCTGGGAGGAATGGGGCTAGGCACACTTTGACGAGTGACTACATGCACATAACTGTGGGTCCAGTTTGTCTCCCTCAGCATTTGTTCTTTTTTATTTATAGATTTTTATTTTTATAAAGGGGCAGAGAACTTAAGCGTGACACGAGGGGAAAAACCAGCACATGCTGATCTCACGTAGAGACTTTGCCTCTCTTTTTCCAGAGTAGAGGAGAAGAAGAAAAAAGTGGGAGGTAGAATGGCCCATTCCTGTCCCTGTGACATGAAAAAAATTCCCCATACTCCACCTTAGAAAAACAAACGAACCTGCTGGCCTGGGGAGGCCTTCCCACCCTGGAGACGATGTTTCACCACTCGTGGGCATAAGTAGCACTCACATCCTTAATGGACCAATTCTGTTCTCTGACAGGCAAGCGAGCTGCCAGGAACTGACAGCATGACGTAAATATGCCATATTACAACTGCCCCTTCCTTCTGCACTGTTTAAACGTACTAAAAATAAATACTGCTCAAGTCCAAAATGGCACAAGGGATACAAAAAATACAACAGCAGCCCCCCTTCCCCCAGCAGAGTCTCAGCCAGCACTTCCAGGCTAATGAACTCCATTGCATTTTCAGCCGGGGGCAGAAACCGCTTCAAAAAGCATTCTGTGCTTTTGGAACTTTCAGGCTCAGTCAAAGCAGCAAAAGAAACCTTGGACACAACATCAGCAAACTGGATAATCTGGGGAACAGAATTCCTTTGCTTCAAAGAAAAGAGATTGTTAAATCACGTCAGCTTCTTCCAGTTATCAAAGGTGATTCTTTTGTCACTTCAGGATGGCTACAGTGCAGCAGCAGCAGCAGCACAGGCTCTACTCCACAAGAGAACAGACTTAAAGTTCATTCAGGACAATTCAAACACACAATGCTCAGGTTCTGAAATGCAAGACTGAGCCGAGCATTGGCCCAATTGCATTTTCAGCTGCATCAAGAGAATTGAGCTGGTTTGCTCACCACTTACTAATGCATTACAGAACACCAGCTTTGAAATGGAGGGTCACGACACCAACCAAAACCTCTCTATGTGGGGACCACAAGTTCAGAGAAATCAAGCTCCCAACTGGAAGCAGAGGCCACACTGGAAAGGTTGGAACAAAGGCTGGTTTACAGCAGGATTCATTCTCTGCACCAGCTGTACTGAGAGTACAAATCTTAGGAGTATTTACTGCGCACTGATAGCAAATGTAGATATCCACAAAATGCCCCTGCCATTAGTATGAGGCATTAACAAGTATTAGGCATTGATGAGGCAAAAGAGTGAACTGCTTTAAAATCATAAACTGAGGAAGAACAGCTTTATTTCAAAGCTGGGGAACAGCAGATAAAACACTTAGCATTTCTGCCTTTGGACCAGATTTCCAGACTGACACTGTACTGCTTGCTGTATTTGTTTCTGCATTAACACTCGAGGCTACTTACCTGACTCACAGGCATCATGCTCGTCCTTGTTTCTGCCAGCAGCCAGTGATGGCAGGGCATCATTAAATATCCTGCAATCAGAGCTCTAAAACATGTAGGTGGAACACCCAAGCCAAGCAACTGTTTGGCAAAGCAGTTAAGCAGCAGAGGTAGGAAATAATCCCAAAGCAAAGGTATTCTATAGTACTGTACTATTTTATATGGCCAGAGCAGTACCCACATTCTGCAGAGACACAAGAAGCAGTGGCTTGTGAACCTGCTGAGCCAGAGTGATCCGTACTAAAGAAGAAGAAAAATAATAGGAAGTGTAAGGAAATGCTGGTGGTCTGTGCCTGTTTACTCCCAAAAAGGAAAGGCTCAGACTTGTTTACACCTCAGAGCTCTGGCTGCCAGTGCAAACAGCCTACTCTGTGGCATTTGATGAAAGTGAAAACTATTAAGATGCCTCATAGATATCTTTATAGTATTCAAATCAATATCCAAGAATTTACCATATTCTGACTTTAAATATACCCGAGATAATTTTACTGTGTTTCTATTACAGTTTATATTTCTCTCTCAGTTGACAAAGCCACATAGCATCTTCACAATGGTCTCTGCTTCACCACACTTTGCTTTAAAGCATACTTTGAAAAATGAAGCATGAGATTCTCAGACAGTACTGCAAAATTCTGAAGAAAAATAAAACAAGTTATTTTATTACAGATTACTTAGCAGTGTGGGATTCAGGCCTGAGCATGCTCCTGGGTACAGATGTAGAAAACATAATTCTAGCGTGTCTATAAAATGAAGAAGGAGTTGCTTTACCAGAAAAACAATGTGTACATAAATATTCTAACATTTGAATGAAAAGCACTGCAAAAGAATACTTAATAAGTTGCAGATGAGAACATGTTTCTTCCATCTATTCACCTCTCCCCTCCAGTCTTCTAGAGTCAACTCCAAATTGAAAATCTCATGACAAAAATGTGACAACGGCTCAGGCTGATAAGCCGGGCTGTTAGAAGAACAGAGCACATGGCACAGAGCACAAATACTAAATGTTGTATTTCTTCAGTCTTACAAGTCTTTATCTTTTGCCATGGTCAAAATTATGAGTTTCTTATATAAATCAAAGCTGAAAATGGTAAACCTGAAACCGTAGCTGAAAGAAAGATCTCATGGTAGAACCAAGGTATTTCAGGTTTCAGTTATTATCTTTCTGTATTTTGCATTTGTACTATCTTTTTCAGGCAATTATGCATACTTCTGGCACTTGCAATTTTTTCCCAGTCTTTTGGTATCTTTTTCTACAACATATTATTAAAAAAATTTAAGAGCCTTGGTATATCTCTACTGTTTCTTCAGAATTCAACTACTAAACCTGATGCTAATGTTAAATCAGTCCTTAGTCTGGCCTTATAATTTATTTTACAGAGTGTCACTCATTTCCCACAGTGTTTTTCTCTCATAAGAACCAGTATTACATTTGTTTCTGCACTTTTCTTTTGCCCACATTTCTTCAGGAATAGAAAAACAAAAGTTTGCAACTCTGCATTTGAAATACTTCATCAAGAAATGGTCACTGGTTCTTCCTTGAAAGCAGTTTCCTATCCTGCTACACTTCAAGACTTCCCAGAAGGACACCAATATAGGCTGTCTCTACATCACTATTTTGCAGCACAAAGGTTTGCAATTTTAATTGAGGGCTTCCAGGGAGCTGAAGCTGCAGTTTGCATTCCTACAGCACACAGCAAAGCAGAACCTCACAACCCACTTGCTCAGAGCTAGGCAGCCCCAAATTCCTCCTTCTCCTTGCCTGGAAGAGAGGATGGGCACAGAACTCTTGGGGAATGCTGTGCTGAGCAGCCAAGCTGGCCTTGAAGTGGGAGCTGACAAACCTGCTGTAGCAACCTAATTCCATGTGGTTGCTACCTGAACAGCAGTCGCCATGTTATGGTACCCAGATAAACATCTTTCCCATTGTCAACATCTCATTTCCCTCAATAACGGCTGATTAGGCATCACTGGGTTAGTGCACAGCGGGGAGGGGAGGGGA